>SZWC01000055.1:355353-414254 GCA_023375785.1 Penium margaritaceum | reverse complement strand
AGCGTTTTGGGAAGTGCTCGTCTAGCTTTGGGTTTGGCCAGTTGGAAACATTCAGCCACTTCAGACAGCATCATCTGGCAGCATTCTTCAACCTCTGCTGGTGCTTTAGATGGCATCCAAGCAGGATTGGGAATTCTAAACCTAGGGATAGATTTATCAGGACTGTCCCTGAACTGCCACATGAGCCTGACATTTCTAAATAGATCCTTCAGGCAAGGTTCTAGAGCTGAGAAGGAGCAGGGTCTAGGCCTTAAAACAAAATTGAGGCCAAGACCTAACAGAGAGGATTCATCAGGGGAGAGGCACCTACTGCTTAGGTTGTGCACTCCCTTGTTTAACACCCTGTTGTCCAACTCAGAAGGAGTTTTCCTGGCGAAAAGAAGAAGAGCAAGATCATGGATGGGCAGGTTTGTGAGTAGGTGCCGCTTCCGCGGCCTTACTCATTTTATTGCTGTTTTGATGGTGTTTTGGTCACACTTTCACTGTGTCTATAGTGCTAAGGTCACGCTATCACTGTTTCAATTGTGCGTTTGTCACATTTTCACGCTGGTTATGGTACTTAGGTCACATTATCACTGTTTCAATGGTACTTTGGTCACACTTTAATTGTGTCTATGGTGCGTATGTCACGTCATCAATGTTTCAATGGTATTGTGGTCACTTGTTTATGTGTATATGGTGCTTATGTCACATTATCACTGGTTCAATGATGCGTTGGGCATACTCTCACTATGTGCATAGCGCTTAGGTCACATCATGACAGCTTAACTGGTACTTTGGTCACGTATTTACCGTGTCTACGGTGCTTTGGTCACATTTTCACTATTGCAATGATGCTTTGGTCACGTGTTTACTGTGCAAGTAGTGCTTAGGTCACGTCATCACTGTTCCAATGGGACTTTGGTTACACTTTCACCGTGTCTATGGTGCTTTGGTAACATCATCACCATTCAATGGTATTTTGTTCACATGTTCACTTTGTATCTAGTGCTTAGGTCACATTATCACTATTTCAATGGTGCATTGGTGACATATTAACAGTATCTATGATGCTTAGGTCTCACTATGACTGTTTTCATGGTGTTTTGGTCACACATTTATGTGTCTAGGGTGCTTTGGTCAAACTCACTGTGTGTATGGTGCTTAGGTCACATTGTCACTGTATTAATTGGGCTTTGGTCACAATTTCATTTTGTATATGGTGTTTTGGTCATATTACCACTGTAACAATGGTGCTTTGGTCACACTTTCACTATTCCTATGGTGCTCGGGTCACAATGTCACTGTTTCAATTGTATTTTGGTCACACTTTCCCTTTGTCAATAGTGCTTAGGTCACGTCATCATTCTTTAAATGGTGCTCTGGTCGTACATTTAATGTGTCTATGGTGCATTTGTCACATTATCATTCTTTCAATTGTGGTTTAGTCAAATTTTCACTGTTTCTATGGTGCTTATGTCACATTGTCACTATTTCCATGGTGTGTTGGTCACACGTTTTATGTGTCCATGGTGCTTGGGTCACATTATAACTATTTTATTGGTGTTCTTGTGACAGATTTACTGTTTCTATGGTGCATATGTCACATTATCACTGTTTCAATTGCATTTTGGTCACACTTTCACTGTGTCTATGATGCTTATGTCACACCATCACTGTTTCAATGATGATCTGGTTACAAAATCATCGTGTCCAAGGTGCTTAGGTCACATTATCGATGTTTCACTGGTGCTTCGGTAACGTTTTCACTTTGTCTATGGTGCTTTGGTCACATCATTACTGTTTATATGGTGCTTTGGTCACGTTATCACTGTTTCAATGGTACTTTGGTAGCACTTAGACCATGTCTATAGTGCTTGGGTCACACTATCACTGTTTCAATGGTGCCTTGGTCACATTTTCACAGGGTCCATAGTGCTTTCGTCACATTGTTACTGTTTCAATGGTGCTTTGGTAACACTTTCACTGTGTTTATGGTGCTTAGGTTGTATAATCACACTTTCAATGGAGCTTTGGTTGCACCTTTACTGGGTGTATGGGGCTTAGGCCACACTATTGCTGTTTTAGTGGTGCTTTGGTCATACATTGAGTGTGTGTATGGTGTTTAGGTCACATTGTCACCATTTAAATGGTGCTTTGCTCACATGTTTACTGTGTTCACGGTGCTATGGTCACAGTATCACTCTTTTTGTGGTGATTTGGTGGCACTTTCACCCTCTCTATGGTTCTTTGGTTCACATGATAATTGTTTCAACTGTACTTAGGTAAAACTTTTAATGTGTCTATGTTGCTTTTTTCACTTTATCATTGTGTCAATGGTGCTTTGCACACACTTCAAGTGTGTCTATGGTACCTTGGTCCTTTAGTCACACTTCACTATGTTTATGGTGTTTATGTCACATTATCACTGTTTCAATGGTGCTTTGGTCACACGTTCACTGTGTATATGGTGCTTCGGGCACATGACAAGTGTTTTAATGGTGCTTTGGTAACACTTTCATTGTGTCCATGGTGCTTATGTCACATTGTCACTATTTCAATGGTGCTTTGGTCACACTTTTGCTATGACTATCCTGCTTTGGTCTCTTTATTACTGTTTCAATGGCCTTTTGGTCACATATCACTATGTCTATGCTGCTTGGTTCACAGTATCACTACTTTAATGATGCCTTGTTCACACATTCACCATATCTTTAGTGCTTAGGTCACACTATCAATATTTCAATGGTGCTTTGGTCACACTTTGATAATGTTTTTTGTACTTAGGTCACATAATCTCTGATTCAATGGTGCTTTGGTAACACTTTCACTGTGTCTATTGTATGTAGGTCATACTTTCACTTTTTCAATGGTGCTTTGGTCACATTATCACTCCTTCAATGGTACTTTGGTGAGACCTTCACTCTCTCTATGGTGCTTTGGTTAACGTGATCGCTGTTTCAATGGTACTTTGGTCACACTTTCACCGTGTCTATGTTGCTTTTGTCACATTATCACTGTGTCAATGCTGCTTTGCTAACACTTTCACTGTTTCTATGGTGCCTTGGTCATATTATTACTGTTTCAATGGTACCTTGGTCACACTTTCACTGTGTGTATGGTGTCTGTGTCACACAAACGGAGTTTCAATGGTATTTTGGTGACACTTAACTGTGTATATGGTGCTTATGACCAATGATTTAATGGTGCTTTGGTCACACTTTCATTGTGTCTATTGTGCTTATGTCACATTGTCACTATTTCAATCATGTTCTGGTCACACTTCCACTGTGTTTATGATGCTTTGCTCACTTTTTTACTGTTTTAATGGTCTTTTGGTCACATATCACTGTATCTATGGTACGTTGGTCACATTATAACCATTTCGATGGTGCTTTGGTCACACGTTAACTATATATATGGTGCTTATGTCACATGATTACTAATTCAATAGTTCTTTGGTCATACATTCAAACTGTTTATCATAATTAGGTCACATTATCACTCTTTCAATGGGGTTTTGGTCATACTTTCACTATGTCTGTGGTGTTTGGGTCATATCATCATGTTTCAAGGGTCATTTGGTCCCACATTCACTGTATTGATAGTGCTCATGTGACATCATCACTACTCAAATGGTGCTTTGGTCATACTTTCAATTTATCTATGGTGCTTCAGTCACACTATCACTATTTCAATGGTGGTTTGGTCACACTTTCACTGTATATGGTTCATACATCACATCATCACTATTCCAATGGTACTTTGGTCACATTGTCACAGTGTCTATGAGGCTTGTGTCATACCATCACTGTTTTGATGGTGGATCTGGTCATATATTCATCGTGTCCATGGTGTGTAGGTCACATTATCAAGGTTTCAATGGTCCTTTGGTCATGTTTTCACGTTGTCTATGGTGCTTTGGTCACACCGTATCTGTTTTAATGGGGCTTTGGTCACCTTCACCGTGTATATGATACCTTGGTCAAATTATCATTGTTTCAATGGTGCTTTGGTAGCACTTTGACTACGTCTATACAGCTTAGGTCACATTGTCACTATTTCCATGGTACTTTGGTCACACTTAGATAGTCTATGGTGCTTAGGTGACATTCTTTTTGTTTCAATGGTACTTTGGTCACACTTTCTCTGTGTCTGTGTTGCTTATGTCGTATTATCACACTTTCAATGGTGCTTTGGTCACACTTTCATTGTGTCCGTGGTGTCTGGTCACATCATGACTGTTTCAATGGTGCTTTGGTCACACTTTCACTACCTCTACGGTGCTTTGGTCACATTATCAATGTTTCAATGATACTTTGGTCACACGTTTACTATGTCGATGGTGCTCAGGTCACATTGTCACTGTTCTAATGGTGAATTGGTCACGATTTTGGCGTGTCTATTGTGCGTAGGTCACCTCATTGCAATGCCAACGGTTCAATGCTCCCATTTTTACCGTGCGTACCGTGCTTTGGTAACAATATCACTCTTTCAATGGTGCTTTGGTTACACTTTCACTCTTTCTATGGTGCTTTAGTTAATATGATCACTAATTGAATGGTAATCCGGTCAAACTTTCACTTTGTCTATGCTGTTTTTGTCACGTTATTACTATGTCAATGGTGCTTTCCTCACACATTCACTCTGTCGATGGTGCCTTTGTCACACTATCACTATTTTAATGGTACTTTGGTCACAATTTCACTATAACTATGGTACTTACGTCACATTATCACTGTTTCAATGGTGTTTTGGCCGCACGTTTGCTATGAATATGGTCCTTAGTGCACATTATCAATAGTTTATTGGTGCTTTGGTCACACTTTCTTTGTTTCTATGGTGTTTATGTCACATTCTCACATGTTCAGTGCTGCTTTGGTCATATGTTTTGTGTGTCTATGGTGCTGTGGTCACATTATTGATGTTTCAATGGTCTCTTGGTCACATCTCAAAGTGTCTATGGTGCTTTGGTCAGGTTATCACAATTTTGATGGTGCTTTGGTCACACGTTCACTATGTCTATAGTGCGTATTTCACATTATCACTCTTATAATTATTCTTTGGTCACACTTTCACTATGTCTAGGGTATCTGGATCACATTATCACTGTTTCAAATGGTCCTTTGGTCACACGTTCATTGTGTCAATAGTGCTTAGGTCACGTGATCACTGTTTAAATGGTGCTTTGGTCATAGTTTCAGCATGTCTATGGTGCTTTTGTCACATTATCACTTTTTCAATTGTGTTTTGGCCACACTTTCACTGTGTCTATGATTCTTAGGTTACATTATCACTATTTTCATGGTGCGTTGGTAACACGCTTATGTGTCTATGGTGCTTGAGTCACATTATCACTGTTTCAATTGTGTTGTGGTCTCACTTTCACTATCTATATGATGGACAGGTCATATTATCACTATTTCAATGGCAATATGGTCACACGTTCACTGTGTCTATAATGCTTGGGCCATACCATCAATGTTTCAATGGTAATCTGGTCACAAATGCATCGTGTCCATGTTGTTGAAGTCACGTTATTGTGATTTCAATGGTGCTTTTATCACATTTTCACTTTGTTTGTGGTGCTCTTGTCACATTGTAGCTGTTTTAATGGTGCGTTGGTCACTTTCACTGTGTATATGGTGCTTTGGTGACGGTATCTCTGTTTCACTGGTGCTTTGGTAACACGTGACGATGTTTATAGTGCTTAGGTCACACTATAACTGCTTCAATGGTGATCTGGTCACACGTTCACATGGTCTATGGTGCTTGTGTCACATTTTTACCGTTTCAATAGTGCTTTGGTCACATTTTCTCAGTGTCTTTGGTTCTTAGGTTGTGTTATCACATTTTCAACTGTGCTTTGATCACACGTTGGCTGTGTCCATGGCGCTTTGGTCACATTATCATTGTTTTAATGGTGGTTTGTTTGCATTTTTAGTGTGTATATGGTGCTTAGGTCACACTATCGCTGTTATAGTGGTGCTTTGGTCAGAAGTTTGGTCTATCCATGGTGCCTATGTCACATTATCACAATACTAATGGTGCTTTTATCACACTTTTAGTGTGTTCATGGTGCTTTGGTCACATTGTAACTCTTTCAATGGTGCTTTGGTGACACAATCACTCTCTCTGTGGTGCTTTGGTTAACATGATCATTGTTTCAATGGTACTTTGATCACACATTCACAATGTGTATGTTGCTTTTGCCATGATACCAATGTGTCTATGGTGCTTTACTCACACTTTCAATGTGTCTATGGTGCCTTGGTTAAACTACCATTGTTTCAGTGGTACTTTCGTCACCTTTTCACTTTGTCTATGGTGTCTATGTCACATTTTCACTGTTTCAATTATGCTTTTTTCACACATTCCGTGTGTGTATGGTGCTTTGGGCACATCAACTGTGTTTAAATGGTGCTTTGGTCAAACTTTCATTGTGTCTATGGTGCTTATGTCACATTGTCACAGTTTCAATGGTTCTTTGGTCACACTCTCACTGTGTCTATGGTGCTTTGGTCACATTATCACTATTTCAATGGTACTTTGGTCACACTTTCACAGTGTCTACCGCATTTAGGTCACATTATCACTGTTTCAATGGTACTTTGGTCACATATTCACTATGTCTATGGTGTTTGGGTCATATTATCACTGTTTCAATGGTGTGTTGGTCACCGTATCACTCATTCAATGGTGCTTTTGTGACACTTTCATTCTCTCTATGGTGCTTTGGTTAACGTGATAATTGCTTCAATGGTACTTTGGTTACACTTTCACTTTGTCTATGTTGCTTTTGTCACTTTCTCACTGTGTCAATGGTGCTTTGTTCACACTTTCACTGTGTCTATGGTGAATTATAACAGTTTCAATGATATGTTGGTCACACTTTCACTGTTTGTATGGTGTTGACATCACACTAACACTGTTTTAATGGTGCTTTGGTCACACTTTCACTCTATATATGGTGTACAGGGCACATTACCAATGTTTTCATGGTGCATATGTCACATTGTCACTGTTTCAATGGTGCGTTTGTCACACTCTCACTGTGTCTCTGGTGCTTTTGTAACTTCATTACTGTTTCAATGGTCTTTTGGCCACACATCACACTATATATGGTGCTTTGGTCAAATCAGCACTGTTCCATTGGTGATTTGCTCTCCCGTTCACTATTCATCTAGTGCTTAGGTCACAATGTCATCATTTCAATGGTGCTTTGCTCACACGTTTACAATGGTTGTCGTGATTAGGTCACATTATTGCTGTTTTGATGGTCCGTTGGTCACACTTTCACTGTTTCCATGGTGCTTGGGTCATATCGTCACTGTAAAAATGATGATTTGGTCCCACATTCATAATTTCAGTAGTGCATAGGTCACGTCGTCACTGTTCAAATGGTGCGTTAGTCCTACTTTCACTGTGTATATGGCGCTCATGTCACATTATCACTGTTCAAATTGTGTTTTGCTCACACGTTCATAGGTCACATTCTCACTATTTCTGTGGTGGGTTGACACACCTTTTCTATTTATATGCTATTAGGATTATATTATCAATGTTTCAATGGTAATTTGGTCACACTGTCACGGTGTCTATGATGGCTGTGTCACACCATCAGTGCTTGAATGGTGGATTTGGTCAAAAATTCATTGTGTCCATGGTGCTTATGTCACATGAATATTGGTTCATTGGTGTTTTGGTCATATTTACAATTTGTCTATGGTGCTTTGGTCACAGTATAACTGTTTTAATTGTGATTTGGTCACTTTTACTTTGTTTATGGTGCTTTGGTCATATTATCACTGCTTCAATGGTGCTTTGGTGGTACTTTTACTATTTCTTTAGTGCTAAGGTCACATTATAACTAATTTGATGGTGCTTTGGTCACTCTTACAAAGGGTATATTGTGCTTACCTCACTCCTTTCTTTCAATGATGAGATGGTCACACTTTCTCTGTGTCTATGGTGCTTACAATGTATTATCACACTTTCAACGGTGCTTTGATCACACTTTCATTGTGTGTGTGGTGTTTGGTCACATCATGATTGTTTCAATGGTGATTTGGTCATACGTTTATTGTGTCTATGGTGCTTTTGTCACATATCACAATGTCAATGGAGCTTCGGTCGCACTTTTACCGTGTATATGGTGCCTATGTCACACTATCACTGTTCTCATTGTGCTTTGGTCACAATTTTAATTTGTCTATGATGCTTAAGACACATTATCATACCTTTATTGTGCTTTCGATGCTTTGGTAACATTATCACTCTTTCAATGGTGCTCTGGTGACACTTTCACTCTTTCTATGGTGCTTTGGTTAACATGATCACTATTTCAATGGTATGTTTCCACACTTTCATCGTGTCTATGTTACTTTTGTAATATTATCACTCTGTCAATGGTGCTTTGCTCACAATTCACTGTGTATATGGTGCCTTTGTCACACTATCACTATTTCAATGGTACTTTGGTCACACTTCCACTATGTCTATGGTGCTTATGTCACGCTACTACTGTTTCAATGGTGCTTTGGTCACACTTTCAACGTGTATATGATACTTAGGGCACATTATCAATGTTCTAATGGTGCTTTGGTCACACTTTCTTTGTGTCTGTGTTGCTTATGTCACATTATCACGGGCTCAATGGTGCTTTCGTCACATGTTATCTCTGTGTATGGTGCGTTAGTCATTGTATTGCTGTTTCAATGGTCCTTTGGTAACATATCACTATGTCTACGATACGTTGGTTACATTATCACAGTTTCAATGGTTCTTTGGTCATGCGTTCACTATGTCTATAGTACATAGGTCACATTGTCACTAGTTCAATGGTGCTTTGGTCACACATTCACTATGTCTATGGTGCGTATGTCACATTATCACTGTTTTCATGGTGCTTTGGTCACACTTATGTTGTGTCTAGGATCTTTTGGTCATAGTATCACTGTTTCAATGGTGCTTTGGTCACAAATTCATTATGTCAATAGTGCGTAGGTCACCTCATCGTAGTTTAATGGTGCTTTGGTCATACTTTCACCGTCTCTATGGTGCGTTGGTCACATTATCACTGTTTCAATTGTGTTTAGGTCATACTTTCACTGTGTATATGGTGCTAATGTCACATTATCACTATTTCCATGGTGTGTTGGTCACACTTTTTCTGTGTCTATGGTGATTGGGTCACATTATCACCGTCTCAACGGTGTTTTTGTCACACGTTCACGATGTCTTTGATGCATAGGTCACATTATCACTGTTTCAATGGTACTCTGGTCACACTTTCACTGTGTCTATGATGCTTATGTTACACCATCACTGTTTCCATGGTGATCCGGTCAAAATTTCACTGTGTCCATGGTGCTTAGGTCACAATATCACTATTTCAATGGTCCTTTGGTCACACATTCACTTTGTATATAGTGCTTTTGTCACATTGTAACTGTTTTAATGGTGCTTTTGTTATTTTCACAGTGTATATGGTGCTTTGGTCATATTATATGTTTCAATGGTGCTTTGGTAACACATTGACTATGTCTATAGTGCTCAAGTCACACTATCAATGTTTCAATGGTGCTTTGGTCACACTTTCACAGGGTCTATGGTGCTTGTGTCACATTTTGACTGTTTTAACGGTGAGTTGGTCACATGTGCTTTATGTCTGCGGTGCTAAGGTTGTATTATCACACTTTCAACGGTACTTTGGTCAAACGTTCATTGTGTCTGTATGTGTGGTCAAAACACGACTATGTCAATGGTGCTCTGGTCACACGTTCAATGTGTCTATGGTGCTTTGGTCACATTATCACTGTTTCAATTGTGATTAATTAATTATTCAGTCTTATGCTTACTGTGTCTATGGTGCTTACGTCACACAAGCAGTGTTCTAATGGTGCTTTGGTCACAAATTCAGCGTGTCTATTGTGCTTAGGTGACATTATCACAAGTTCAATGGTGCTTTCCTCACACTTTTATTGTGTTTACGGTGCTTTGGTCACATTGTCACTCTTTTAATGGTGCTTTGGTGACACTTTCACTCTCTCTATGATGTGTTTGTTAGCATGATCATTGTTTCAATGGTACATTGGTCACAGTTTCATGGTGTCTATGTTGCATTTATCACGTTATCATTGTGGCAATGGTGCTTTGCTCACACTTTCACATTGTCTATGCTTCACTGGTCACATTATCAATGTTTCAATGGTACTTTGGTCACACTTTCACTGTGTCTATGGTGCTTACGTCACATAATTGTTGTTTTGACGGTGCTTTGGTTACACTTTCATTGTGTTTACGGTGCTTATGTCACATTCTCACTGTTTCAATGGTGCATTGGTCACACTTTTACTGTGTCTATGGTGCGTTTGTCACTTTATTACTGTTCCAATGGTCTTTCTGTCACATATGACTCTGTCTTTGGTGCTTTGGTCACATTATCACTGTTTCAATGGTGCTTTTGGCACACATTCACTATGTATATCGTGCATAGGTCACATTATCACTATTTCAATTGTGCTTTGGTCACATTTTCATAGTGTCTATCGTACATAGGTCACATTATCACTATTGCAATGGTGTTTTGGTCACACTTTTGCTGTCATCATGGTGTTTGGGTCATATTATCACTCTTTCAATGGTACTTTGGTCACACGTCCACTCTATCAATAGTGCTTAGGTCACATCATCATGTTAAACGGTGCTTTATTCTTACTTTTACCGTATCTATGGTGCTTTGGTCACATTATCACTGTTTCCATTGTGTTTTGGTCACACTTTCAATGTGTATATGGTGCTTATATCACATTACTACTGTTGGCATGGTGCTTTGGTCACAATTTCCCCGTGTATCTATCGCCCGTGTCTCATTATCATTGTTTCTTTGGTGTTTTGGTCACGCTTTTATAGTGTCTATGGTGCTTTGGTCACGTTATCATTGTTTAAACGGTACTTTGGTCACACTTCCACTGTGTCTACCGGTCTTAGGTCACATTGCTGTTCCAGTGATAATGTGCTTTGTACATACTTTCACTCTGTCAATAGTGGTTTTGTCACATTATCACTATTTCAATGGTGCATTGGTCACCCTTTCTCTATGTCTATGGTGCTTAGGTCACATTTTCATTGTTTCAATTGTGCTTTGGTCAGCTTTCACTGTGTCTATGGTTCTTAGTTCACATCTAAACAGTTTTAATTACATTTCCATCACACTTTCATTGTGTCCATGGTACTTATGTCACAAAATTACTGTGTCTATGGTACTCCAGTCACACTTTCAATGTGTTTGTAGTAATTATGTCATATCATCATCGTTCCCATTGTGGTTTGGTCACAATTTCACCGTGTCTATGGTGAGTTGGTCAGATTATCACGGTTTCAATGGTAAGTTGGTCACATTTTCAGTGTCAATGGTACTTTTGTCACATTATGACTGTTTCAATGGTGCTTTGGTCACAGTTTCCTCGTGTCTATGGTGCTTATGTCACGTTAGCAGTATTTCAGTGGTGCTTTCATCACTCTTCGGTGTTTCTATGGAGCTGAGGTCCCATGCTCACTGTTTCATCTGTGCTTTGCTCATTTGTCTGTCGTGTCTACGTTACTTTGCTTGTGTTATCACTGTTTCAACGGTGCTCTAGTCACAATTTTACTGTGTCTATAATGCTTGTGTCACATTTTCACTGTTTCAAGGGTACGTTGATCATAATTTTAATGTGTTTATGATGTTTTTGTCACATTTGTACTGACTGTATAGTGTTTTGGTCACACTTTTACTGTTTTTGTGGCGCTTTGGTCTTATTGTGATGGTTTCAATGGTATTTTACTACGTAAATGGTATTTTGGTCACGCTTTCACTGTGTATATGGTGCTTTGGTCCCTTTGTCATTGTTTCAATTGTACTTTGGTCTCACTTTCACTATGTCTATAGGTTTTAGGTCACATGATCACTGTTTTGATAGTGCTTTAGTCACACGTTTACTGTGTCTTTGATGCTTTCGTCACATTATATCTATTCCAATGGTGCCTTGGTCACACTTTAGTCTGCCTATGGTGCATATGTCACATCACCAATTTTCCAATGGTGCCTTTGTCTCGCTTTCACAGTGTCTACGGTACTTTGGTCATATTATCACTATTTCACTGGTACTTTGGTCATACTTTCTCTATGTATATGGTGTGTATGGCACATTATCACTGTTTCAATGGTGCTTTGGCTATACGTTCATAGTGTTTATGGTGCGTAGGTCACATTCTCACTGTGTTCATGGTACTTTGGTCACACCTTCACCGTGTCTATGGTGCTTTGGTCATGTTACCACCCTTTAAATGGTGCTTTGGCCATATGTTCACTATGAATATCATGCTTTGGTCACCTTTTCACTGTATCAATCATACTTTGGTCACGCATTTACCAATACTATGACAATAAGGTCACACCATCACTGTTTTGATGGTGCTCTAATCACACTTTCATTGTGTATATGGTACTTTGGTCACATTATCATGGATCAATGTTGCTTAAGACACATTTCAACTATGTCTATGGTGCTTTGGTCACATTATCACTATTTTAGGGATTCTTTGGTCACTAACGTTGTTTCTATGGAGCTTTGGTCATATTGTCACTATTTCAATGGTGCTTTGGTTACCCTTTCACGGTGTCTTTAGTACTTTGGTCACATTATTGCTATTTCAAATGGTGTTTAGGTCATATCATCACTGTTTCAATGGTGCTTTGGTCACACGTTCACACTGACAAGTGTGCTCAAATCATGTCTTCACTGTTTCAATGGTGCTTTGGTCATACGTTCAGTGCTTCAATGGTGTTTTGGTCACATTTTCACTATGTCTATGGAGCTTGGATCACATTTATAGTATTTCCGTTGTAGGTTGGTCACACTTTCTCTGTGTCTATGGAGCTTGTGTTACATGTCACTGTTTCAATGGTGCCTTGCTCACAATTTCACGGTGTCCGTGGTGCCAACGTTATATTTTCACTGTTTTCATGCTGCTTTGGCCACACTTTCACTTTGTTTCTGGTGCTTTGGTTGCATTATGACTATTTCCATGGTGTTCTGGTCACACTTTCACTATGCCTGTGATGCTTTTGTAACAATATTACGGGGGCTATGGTATGTTGGCCACACTTTCACTGTTTCTACATATCTTAGGTCACAATGTCACTCTTTCTATGGTGCTTTGGTCTCAATTTCATTGAGTATGTGGTGCTTTGATCACATTATCACTGTTTTAATGGTGCGTTTGTCAATCTTTCTCTCTCTATGGTGCTTTGGTCAGATCATCATTGTTTCAATGGTTCTTTGGTCACGCTTGCACTATGTTTATGGTGCTTAGGTAGCTTCAAGGTATCTTTGGTACTTACGTAATATTATTCATATTTAATGGTGCTTTGGTTCCACTCTCAGTGTGTCTATGGTGCTTTGGTCACATTGTCTTTGTTTCCATGGTATTTTGGTGACACTTTGGCTGTGTCTATGGTGCGTTGGTTACATTGTCACTATTTGGATGGTGATTTGGGCACCGTTTATCTTTGTATATGGTGCTTTGGTCATATTATCACAGTTTCAATGGTGCTTTGGTCAACCTTTCAATATGCTTATGGTACGTTGGCCACATTATCACTATGTAAACGGTGATTTGGTCACACTTTCACTTTGTCTATGGTGCTTTGGTAGCATTATTGCTATTATTGTGGTGCTTTGGTCACATGTTCAGTGTGCGTATAGTGTTTTGGTCACATTATCACTGTTTCAATGGTACTTTGGTCACTCTTTTACTATTTCTATGGTACTCTGGTCACATAATCACCGTTTCAACGGTGCTTTGGTTACACTTAAACTGTGTATATGGTGCTTACATCACATTGTCACTATTTCATTAGTACGTTGGTTACATTTTCAACAAGTCTATAGTGCTTTAATCACATTCTTGCTGCTTTAATTGTGCTTTGGTCACATTTTCACCGTGTTTATTGTGCTTTGTTCACATTATCAAAGTTTTAATGCTAAGTTGGTCAAACATTCATTGTGTGTATGGTGCTTATTTTACATTGTCACTATTTGAATGGTGCCATGGTCACAATTATCATTGAAAATATAGTGTCTATGTCACATCCTCACTGTTTGAATGGAGCTTTGACACCATAGTGCTTGGCTCACATTGTCGATATTTCAGTGGTGCTGGAATCACAATTTTGTTGTGTATATGGTACTTTGGTCTCATTATAACTGTTTCAACGGCACTTTGGTCACAGATTCACTCTGTCTATGGTGCGTTGGTCACACTATCAATGTTTCAATGGTGCTTTGTCACAATTTTACAATGTCTATTGTGCTTACGTCACATTCGTACTGTTTTAATGGTGATTTGGTCACTCTTTAAGTGTGTCTACGGTGCCTAGGTCACATTACCACTGTTTCAATGGTGCGTTTGTCACACTTTGATTGTATGTACAGCGATTTGGTCACATTAGCACAGTTTTATTGGTGCTTTGGTCACACTTTCACCGTGTCAATGGTGATTAGGTCACATTGACACTGTTTCAATGGTGGTTTACTCACACGTTCACTGTGCCTGTGGTGCCTTGGTCACATTATCCATGCTTCAATGGTGCTTTGGTCACGATTTCAACGTGTCAATGGTGCTTAGGTCACATCCGCACCCTTCCAACGGTGCCTTGTTCATACTCTTACGGTGTCCATGGTGATTATGTCATATTATCACACTGTCAATGGTGCTTTGGGCACACTTTCACAGTGTCTGCGGTGGTTTGGTTGTTTTATCACTTTTCCAACGGTGCTTTGGCCACACTTTCACAGTCACTTTGATATTTATGCCACATTATCACTGTTTCAATGTTGTGCTGGTCACACCCTCACTGTGTCCATGGTGCTTGGTCATAATTTCACTATGTTTGTGGTACTTAGGTCACATGATCAATGTTTTTGAATGGTACGTTGGTCACACTCACTGTGTCTATGGTGCTTATGTCACATTATCATTGCACTAATTGTGCTTTGGTCACACTTTCAGTGTGTGTTTGGTGCTTTGGTCATACTATTGCAGTTTTAATGGTGCTTTTGGCACCATTTCACTGTGTCCATGGTGCGTAGGTCACATTATCATTGTTTTCATGGTGCTTTGGTCATATTTTCACTTTGTCTATGGTGCTTTTGTCACATTGTCACTGTTTTAATTGTGCTTTGGTCACATTATCTGTGTCTATGGTGGTTTTGTCACATTACCACTGTTTTGATGGTGCTTTGGTAGAACGTTGACGGTGTGTATAATGCTTAGGTCACATTATCACTATTTCAATGGTGCTTTGGTCACACTTTTACTGGGTATATGGTGTTTATGTCACATTTTGAGTGTTTCAATGGTGCTTTGGTCACACGTTCACTGTGTCTATGGTGCTTTGGTCACATAATCACTGTTTTCATGGTGCTTGCTAGCTGATGCCTGGTGTTCCCAAACCATTGTTTCCCCCTTTGACCATTTGTGACTCGTATTTTGAGTTGTTAACATTGACCACACACATCGGATTTTTTGGGTCAAAGGCAATACATGTGCTAGCCTTGGACGGTCACTATGCATGGTAGTTGCACCCTGCATCTACTTAGTGAAGGTCATTGTATTTGCTAGCTGAAAACGAGTATTCACGGACCATTGTTTTTCCCTCCAACCATTTGTGACTCGTGTTATGCGTTGTGAACGTTGACCACCCATATGGAAATGAGTTGGTCATGGTCAGTGACATATGCCTAGTTTGGTTGTTTGGTGTGCATAGAAGCCTCGCCGTGCCACTACGTATTGAAGTCCTTTGTCATTTCTAGTTGACACATAGGGTTCCCAAACCGTTGCCTCTCCCGCTGACCATTCGTGACTCGTGTTATGAGTCGTCCACGTTGACCACACATATTGGACTTCTTTGGTCATAGACAATAATGCATGTATTCGTTGGTTGGTGACTGTGCACGCTAGCCACACTGTGCCACTACTTGTTGAAAATCGCTGTACTTGCTCGTTGATAACTTGTGGTCCCAACCCATTGTTTCCCCCTCTGACCATTTGTGACTCGTGTTATGAGTTTTCAACATTGACCATTGCAAAACTTTTTGGTTAGTGGCATCTGCTTGTATTGGTTTGTCACTTAACATGGTTGCCACGGTGTTTAACTATGTATTGAAGGACTTCGTGCTTTCTAGTTCATAGCTAGTGTTCCCAAACCATTGCTACCCCTCAGACTACTTGTGACTCTTATTGTGAGTTGTCAACGTTGACCACATGAAGTGAAACTCTTTGGGAATGATCAGTGACATATCATTATTTGAATGGTGCTTCTATCACACTTTCATTGTATCTATGGTGTTTTGGTCATGATGTCGCTGTTTGAATGGTGCTTTGGTCACACTTCCATTGTATGTATGGTGTGCTTGTCACATTATCACTATTTCTTTGGTGCTTTTGTCAAACATTCGTTCTTTCTATGGTGCTTATGTCACTTTATCACAGTTTTGATCGTGCTTTGGTCACACGTTCACTGTGTCTAGAGTGTGTAAGTCACATCATCAATGTTTCAATGGTGCGTTGGTCACATTTTAACTTTATCGATAGTGCTCATGTCACATTAGCACAGTTAGAATGGTCTTTTGTCATGTTTTCAATATGGATATGGTTCTTTTGGCACATTATCATTGTTGCAATGGTGCTTTGGTCACACTCTCATAGTGTCTATGATGCTTAGGTTATATTATCACTGTACCAATGGTGTTTGGGTCACACGTTTTATGTATCTATCATGATTATGTCACATTAGTACTTTTACATGGTGCTTTGGTCACCCATTCACTGTGTCTATAGTGCGCTGGTAGCACTATCATTGATTAAATTATGATTTGGTCAGACTTTCATTGTGTCTATAGTGCATATGTCACGTCATCACTTTTTCAATGGTGCTTTGGTCACACGTACACTGTGTGTATGGTGCTTTGGTCAAGTAATCACTATTTCAATGGTGGTTTGGTCGCACATACACTGTGTCTATAGTGCTCATGTAACATCATCATTATTTCAATGGTGCTTTGGTCACAATCTCAATGTGTGTATGGTACTTAGGTCACATAATCATTATTTTACTAGTACTTTGGTTACACTTTTATGTGCTTATGGTGTTTTGGTCACCTTCTCACTGTTTCAACAGTGATTTGGTCATCCTTTCACTGTGTCTACGGTGCTTAGGTGACGTTATCACTGTCTTTGGTCCGACCTTCATTGTGTGTATGGTGTTTTGGTTAGATTATCACTGTTTCAATGGTAAGCTTGTTACACATTCCCTATGACTGTGGTGCTTATATCACATTATCACTGCTTCAATGGTGCTTTGGTAAAACTTTCACTGTGTCTATGGTGCTTATGTGACAAAATCACTTGTTCAATTGTAATTTGGTCACACATTCACCCTGCCCATGGTTCTTTGGTCACATTATCATTATTTGAATGGTACTTTGGTCACATACATGCTATGTGTATGGTGTAATGGTCACGTTATCACTGTTTCAATGGTGTTTTGTTCACAATTGCACTTTGTATATGGTGCTTTGGTCACATTCTTGCCTTTTCATTCGTACTTTGGTCACACTTTAAATGTTTCTATGGTGCTTTGGTCACCTAATCACTGTTTTAATAATGATTTAGTCACACCTCCTTGTGTCTATGGTGCTTTGGTCACATCAACGCTGATTTAATCGTGTTTTGGTCACCCTCTCACTGTGTTTATGGTGCTGTGGTAACATTATCATAGTTTTAATGGTGCTTTGGTCACACTTTCACTTTGCATGTGGTTATTAAGTCCCATTATTACCATGTCAATGGTGCTTTCATTTCAATTTCACTTTGTCTACGATGCGTTGGTTACATTATTACTATTTGAATGATGCTTTGGTCACTCTTTCACTGTGTATGTGGTGCTTAGGCCACATTACTATTGTTCTAATAGTGCTTTTGTCACACGTTTAGTGTGTTTATGGTGCTTAGGTCTCACTATCGGTGTTTCAATGGTCCTTTGGCCAAACATTCAGTGCCTATGGTATTTCTGTCACACCATCACTTTCTTCAATGGCGCTTTGGTCACACGTTCACTTTGTCTATGGTGCTTTTGTTATAGTATCACTGCTTGAATACTGCATTGGTCACACTCTCACGTTGTCTTGGTACTTAGGTCACTATATCATAATTTCTATGGTGCTTTGGTTGCAATCTCATTATGTTTATGTTGCTTATGTCATGCATTCATGGTTTTCATGGTGCTTAGGTCACATTATCACTATTTCCACGGTGCTCCGGTCACACGTTCACTGTGTCTATGGTGCTTTGGTCACATTATCACTATTTCTATTGTGCATTGATCACACTTTCTCTGTGTCTATGGTGCTTGGGTCAGATTATTATTGTTTCAATGGTGCTTTGGTCACACTTTCACTATGTTTATGGTTCTTAGGTCACATCATCAGTGTTTCATTGGTTGTCTTGTCAAACGTTTACTGTGTTTGTGGTGCTTGAGTCACATTGTGACTGTTTTAATGACGCTTTGGTCAAACGTTCAATGTGTACATAGTGCTTATTTCATATTATCATTGTTTCAATGGTGCTTTGGTCACCAATTCACTGTGTCCATCGTGTTTTGGTCACCTCATTATTGTTTCCATGGTGCTTTGGTCACAAATTCACTGTGCAATGGTGCTTTGGTCACATTTTAACTGTTTCAATGGTGCTTTGGTCACACTTTTATTGTGTCTATGGTGCTTAGATCACAATATCACTATTTCAATGGTGCATTGGTCAAACTCTCATAGTGCCTATGGTGCTTAGGTCACATCATCACCGTTTCAATTGTTCTTTGTTGCACTTTCAACGTGTCTACAGTTACTCGGTCGTCTTATCATTCTTTCAATGGTTATCTGGTCATATTTTCAATGTGTCTAGGGTTCGTTGGTCACATTGTAACTATTTTTATGGTAATTTGGTCATACTTTCACTATGTCTATGGTGCTTAGGTCACATTATCACCATGTCAATGGTGCTTTGTTCACACTTTCTCTGTGTCCATGGTGTTTATGTCACATTATCCCTGTTTTAATGGTGCTTTGGTCACACTTTTACCCTGTCCATGGTGCTTAGGTCATATCATCACTCTTTGAATGGTGCTTTAAACACACGTTTGCTGTGTCTCTGGGGCTTGTGTCACATTATCACTGCTTCAATGGTAATTTGGTCACACTTTCACTCTATCTATGTTGATTAGGTCACACCATCACTGTATCAACGGTATTTGGTCACACTTTCATTATTTATATTGTGATTACGTCACATAATCATTGTGTCAATGGTACTTTGGTCGCAATTTCACCGTACATATGATTCTCTGGTCACATTGGCACTATTTTCATTGTGCTTTGGTCACTTTTACCATATCTATGGTGTTGTGGTGACATTGTTAGTGTTGAATGGTACCTTGGTCCTAGTTTCAATGTGTACTTTGGTACTTTGGTACTTTTGTCACATTATCACTGTTTTGATGGTACTTTTGTCACTTTCACTGTGTACACAAGGCTTTGGTCATGTTATCACTATTTCAGTGGTGGACATGTCACTATTTCAATGTGTCTTTGGTGGGTAGGTCACATTATGAATATTTCCATGGTGTTTTGGTCACACTTTCTCTGTGTCTATCTTGCTTGGGTCACAATACCACTCGTTCAATGGTGCTTTGATCACACTTTCACTGTGTCTATGGTGCTTATGTCATAATATCACTGTTTCAATGGTGCTTTGGTTACACTTTCACTGTGTTTGTGGTGATTTGGTAACAATATGAATGTTTCAATGGCGCTTTGGTCACACTCGCATTATTTGTATGGTGCTTAGGTCACATTATCACTGTTTCAATTGTACTTTGGTCACACCTTCACTGTGTCTATAGTGGTTAGGTCACATTCTCGTTGATTCGATCGTGCTTTGGTCACCTTTCACTGTGTCCATGGTTCTCATGTCACATTATCAGAGTTTCAATGGTGCTTTGGTCACACTTTAACTGTGTCTATGGTGCGTTCTTCACATTATGGCCTTTTCAATGGTGCTTGGGCCACACTTTCACTGTGTCTATAGCGCTTATATCATATTCTCTTTGTTTCAATGGTGCTTTGGTCACACTTTCACTGTGTCTACGAATCTCATGTCGCATTAGACCTGTTTTTCTGGTACTTTGGTCACACTTTCACTGTGTCTATGGTACTTTGGTCACATGATAACAGTTTCAATGGTGCTTTGGTCACACTTTCGCTATGTCTACGCTGCTCTTGTCTCATTATCACTACATCGATGGTGCTTTGATCACATTTCTACTGTGTCTATCATGCTTTGGTCATGTTGTTAATGTTTCAATGTTGCTCTAGTCACACTTTCACAGTGTCTACGATTCTTCTATCACATTATCACTGTTTCAATGTTACTTTGGTCATTCTCTCACTATGTTTATGGTACTTTGGTCACATTATCCATGTTTCAATGGTACTATGGTCATACTCACCTTCTTTGGTGCTTATGTCACATTATCACTAGGTTAATCGTGTTTTCGTCACATTTTCACTGTGTCCATGGTGCTTTGGTCATGTTATCACTCATTAAATGGTGCTTTTGTTACACTTGCATTCTGTCTATGGTGCTTGGGTCACATAATCACCGTCTCAACAGTGCTTTGGTTACACTTCCACTGTGTCTTTGATGATTATGTCGCACCATCACTGTTTTAAAGGTGTTTGGTCACACGTTCATTGTCTATATGGAGCATATGTCACAATATCATTGTTTCAATGGTGCATTGGTCTTGTTTTCACTGTGTATATGTTGCCTTGATCACATTGTCACTATTTTCATGGTGCTTTGGTCACTTCCTTTGTATCTATGGTACTTTGGTCACATTACGAGTGTTTCAAATGTGTTTTTGTCAAATTGTCGCTTTATCTTTGATGCTTAGGTCACAGAACACTGTTTTGGTGGTACTTTGGTCACTTTACAGTGTCCATGGTCTCTTGGTAACATTATCAAAAGTTCAATGCAGCTTTGGTTACTATTTCCCTGTGTCTATGGTCCTTATGTGACATTATCACTATTTCCATGGTGATTTGGTTACAGTTTCTCAGTGTCTATGGTACTTGGGTCACATTATCACTCGTTCAATGGTGCTTTGGTCATATTGTCACTATGTCTATGGTGTTTAGGTCACATTATCAGTGTTTCAATAGTGCTTTGGTTACACTTCACCATGTTTGTGGTGCGTTGGTTACGACATGACTCTTTCAATGGCGCTTTGGTCACACTTTCACTATTTGTATGTTGCTTATGTCACATTATCGCCAAGATAATTGTACTTTGGTCACACTTTTACCGTGTCGATAGTGGGTAGGTTTCACTATCGTCAATTCAATGGTGTTTCTGTCACACGTCAACTGTGTCTATGAAGGTTTAATCACATTACCAGTGTCTCAATGGTACTTATGTCACGCTTTTCACTGTGCCTATGGTGCTTTGGTCACATTATCACTGTTTCAATGGTGTGCTGGCTACACTTTCTTTGTGTCTGTCGTGCTTAGGTCACATTATCATTGTTTCAATGGTGCTTTGGTCACCATTCACATTGTCTACGGTTCTCTGGTCACATTATCACACTTTCAATGGTGCTTTGGTTACACTTCTGCTGTGTCTATTGTGCATTGGTCACATTATGGCTGTTTCAATTGCCCTTGGGTCATACTTTCACTGTGTCTATGGTGGTTAGGTTACATTGCTAATGTGTCAATGGTACTTCAGTCACACTTTCACTGTGTATACATTGCTTATGTCACGTTATCATTGTTTCAATGGTGTTTTGATCGCACTTCACTATGTCTGTGCTGATTTAGCCACATTATCACCGTATCAATTGTACCTTGGTCACACGTTCAGAGTGTCTACATGTCTAATGTCACTTCATGAATGTTTTCATGGTGCGTTGGTCACTATTTCACTGTGTCTACGGTGCTTTGGTCAAACTATAATAATTTCAATGGTGAATTCATCACCCTTTTCTCCTGTTTACGATGCTTATGTCTCATTATCACTACATCAACGGTGATCACACTTCCACAGTGTCTACCGTGCTTTGGTCATGTTATCACTGTGTCCATGGTGCTCTAGTTACAGTTTCACTGTGTCTATGATGTTTTTGTCACTTTGTCACTGTTTCAATGTTGCTTTGGTCATACTCTCACTGTGTCCGTGGTACTTAGGTCACTTTACCACACTTTCAATGGTGCTTTGGTCACACTTCCACTGTGTCTATGGTGCTTAGGTCACATAACCACAGTTTCAATGGTGCTTTGGGCACACTCTCACTCTGTCTATGGTGCCGATGCCACATTATTGCGATTTCAATGGTGCTTTGCTAACAACTTGCATGTTTCTACTACACTTAATTCACATTATCAGTACTAAATGGTGCTCTGGTCACACTTTCACTATGTTTATGGTGTTTATGTCACATTATCACTCCTATAATGGTGCTTTAATCAAACTTTCACGGTATCTATCGTGCTTAGGTCACACTATCGATGTTTCCATGGTACTTTGGTCATATTGTTCACTGTTTCTTCAGTGAACTTGTCATGCTATCAATGTTTGAATATTGATTTGGTCGCTCTCAGTATGTCTGTGGTACTTTGGTCACATTACCACTGTTTTAATGGTGCTTTGGAAACACGTTTATGGTGTTTTTAGTGCGTAGGTCACATTCTCAAGTTTCTTATGGTGCTTTGGGCACATTATCACTGTGTGTATGGTGGTTTGGTCATACTATCAAAGTTTTAATGGTGCTTTGGTCACACGTTCCTTGTGTCAATAGTGCTTAGGTCAAATCACCACTGTTTCAGTGGTGCTTTTGTCGTTCTTTCATAGTGTTCATGATGATTTGGTCACATTTTCACAGTTTCATTTGTCTTTTGGCCACACTTGTATCATTTATAGTGATCATGTCACATTATCACCGTTTCAATGGTGCTTTGGTCACATTTACTCTATGTCTATGGTGCTTGGGTCCAGTGTTGCTCTCGTTGTTCGTAGTAGGAGCCCTACAACGACAATGTAGCAACGTTCTACAACGTTGTTGCTACGTTGTGTTGTAGGGCTAATGGTGACCCCGGGTTGCTGAAATCGGGTATTTTGCCACACACACCCTTAACACTTCGGTAAAGGGGAAAAACACAAGGACCGAGAAATCGACCCCGGAGCTGACTCACTCACTCTCGGTACCAAAATCGTTAGATATCGTTATAGTTACTGCTGTGGCATGCACTGCATGCCTGGCATGCTTGCATGGTACACGTCAGCTGTTGTAGCCCATGCATTGGCTGCTTTGGGTGGAAGTGACATGAACGAATGAATAACTGCTTGCATCCTATCGAGTGCAATGTACAGCTGGACGCCCCTCAAGCGCTACGCTCAGTTTATCCACAAAGAATTTTTAAATATTTTTCGTATGATTTGAAAACGGGTTTTGCCATACGGTGTCAAAGTATTGCTGCTTTGATGCAGTCCATGTTTCATGCTACCCGTAGATTTCAACGGAAAAGAAAATTAAGTACGTGCACTCCAACGATCCTTGGATTTCTCAAAAATGGATGGTCATGCATGGCCATTGTCGATGCCACATCGATTAGGCCCGCTGCGTGTACGGCCACGATGCTATCATGAAATCATCGACCTCAGCGTCGCGTCCACCGGTGAAGCAACGTGCCGCAGTGCAGCACCCGTGTGTCGGTGGAAGCGTTGTCTGTAGGGGTGAAAGAGCTTTGTTGGCAGTAAGTCACTGCCCTTCTCATTGCCGTCATCGTTGCACACCAAGTGTCGTTTGGCACTTGGTGTGCGACAACGTCTCATGATGCAAACCCATCAGACCCTGTCATCTTCACAGCCCTCCAGGGGAGCATCTAGTGCTGCAGGGACTGTCCAGTCCCCCAATCCATCCGCAGTCACCGAGCCATTTGATGCCTCCCGATGGAATCCTCCACGGAAGCGTCAGGTATCGGGGGACTACCTGACAAAAGAACTCAGCAAGCACTGCGAGCCATACCCGACCAAGTCCAAGAAAGCAGGGTGGAGGTGCGGTTCCTGCGGCACCATCAAATCTGGGTGCTGCGACCGCATCCGCGGTCACTGCGCTGGAGATAGCAGCAGCATCGGCAAGTGCCCCCATGTTCCACCAACGTGCCGATACGTGCTTGGCCTAGAGCGCGAGCAGCCACCGCCGGCCGGATGGAAGCCGCATAAAGAACTTCTGTACAAGGGGCTCGGGCCAGAATGGGGTACCAAAGACAAGCCGGTCGCGTGGGTGAAGCTGTGGGAGAAACTGGAGAAGCAGACGACAGCAGCAGCAGCTGGGGTGACCTTGGAACCAGACAGTGACGATGAGGATGTCCAGCCTGGCAGCAGTCATCAACCTCAGCCAGCCGTGTCAGCTCTACTCAGCCCAGCCAACAAGGTACCTGTGTTTGACATCAGAAGAGCCTCCAGTTTCCGGCAATCTTCCATGGACCAGCACATTGAACGTGGTCATAACGACAAGTGCCAGCTGTCCATTGTCAAGCTCATGTGCATTGGAGCTCTTCCAATCTCATTCTGCCGTGAAGGTGTGCTGCTAGAAGTGGTGAAGAATGCGAGGAGGACCAGTTCAGGGTTCAAGCCACCAAGCCGCAATACCATCGTCAGTGATCTCCTTTCGAGGCTAGACAAAGAGCTAGAGGAGCTGGATGCTCCCATGAAGCAGGCTTGGGACATCTATGGCACGTCTATTGCCGTGGACAAGTGGGCCGACCGCCAGGTTCGGCCCATTTACAATGCCATGGCCTGCAATGCACAGGGTTCAGTTCACCTCTTCTCTAGAGATGCAAGCGGTCTCCGTCGGGATGCAGATCACACTACAGCCATGATTGAGGCCGCGATAGAGGCGGTGGGGGTAGGCAGAGTGGTGTCAGTGATCTGCGACAATACCTCGGTCAACAAGAAAGCATTCAGTGACCTCAAATCGAAGTACCCAAGCCTCTTCTTCCAGGGGTGCTGTGCTCACAACATTGACTTGGTGATGAAGGACATAGGAAAAAGCGAGTGGGGTGCATCTCTCATTTCCAGGTGTGAGAAGGTTGTCTCATTTGTGAGGAACAATGACTTGCCACGGTCGTGGCTTCGTGAATGGACAGGAGGGAAGGTGCTCGTGCCACGGTGTGAGACCAGGTTTGCATCTGTTTTTCTCATGGTGGATCGGTTGTTGGATCAGAGGGAAAACCTTGAAACCATGGTCGATAGTGAGATGTGGACGCAGATGGGCTACAGGCGAGATGCTGGGTTCAAGGCCAGGAAGAAAGAGGCCCGCCGCGTGATTTGCCAGCGGGTGTTCTGGCTGCAGGTGCGGCAGCTCCGGGACTTACTTGAGCCTTTGGTGAGGGCTTTGCGGGTGGCAGACAGGCCGGGTGGCACGGCAGGTGAGGTCTACGAGGGTTTGCTGGACTGTTCGGAGGAGCTGAGGGCACTGAGTGTGAAGAAAGGGAGGAAACCTGCCAAGGTAGCCAAGGTGCATGTGTTGTTTGCTCTAACAAGGTTGAATGCACGCTAGACTAAGGACATGGCCTGCCCGCTCTATGCTGCTGCTAGGCGCTTGCATCCTGAGCACTTTGGCAATGACCTGTCTCTAGACTCTGCAACCATGCAGGCATGGCAGGCAGTTGTAGACGCAATGGTGCCAGTAGACAAGCATGACACCATGCTGAAGGAGATTGATGCATTTCAGAGGGGGCAGGTGATGCTCAACCCAGTGCCGAGCGTGTCTGCATCAAAGAACGCAAAGGCAATTGCTGCAGTTGCAAAAGTGCAGTGCCCAAGCATGACACCTGTTGAGTAACATGTGAATCACATGCACTGTATGCCTGTGCTGCGTGACTTGGCTTTGCGGGTGCTTTCCCAGCCCTGCTCCTCCTCAGAGTGTGAGCGTGTTTTTTCCACGCATGAGCTCATTCACACTGCTCGTAGGAACCGCCTCCTGGTGAGGACGTTGGAGTTGCTGGTACGTTGCAATGTGCGTCTTTGGAAGTACTACGGCAAAAGTGGTGGTCGAGCGGTAGCACGCCTTGTGGCAGTAGCTAACACAGCAAGTGAAGTTGATGATGGTGAAGAGAGCGAGGATGATGGTGAGGTTGTGGAGGTAGGAGGAGAGGTGGAGCTACTGCATACCGAGGATGATGAGGGCAGCAGCACTGATGAAGGGGAGGACGAGGGAGAAGAGGATGATGCAATGGAAGCTGATGATGATGTCATGAAAGTGATGGCAAATGTTCGTGTCATGGTGGACAACCCCATGTTGCCGCATGCTCGGCGAGTGCGCATGCGGGAGGAAACACCAACAGCTGCCTCAGAGGACCAGCAAGGTACCAGCAGCCAGACTGGGGCAGCAAAGGCAACACCACCAGCAGCAGATGCAGGGAATCAAGCAGCAACAGATGCAGGGTCGCCAGAAGATGATGAAGGGAGCCNGAAAGTGATGGCAAATGTTCGTGTCATGGTGGACAACCCCATGTTGCCGCATGCTCGGCGAGTGCGCATGCGGGAGGAAACACCAACAGCTGCCTCAGAGGACCAGCAAGGTACCAGCAGCCAGACTGGGGCAGCAAAGGCAACACCACCAGCAGCAGATGCAGGGAATCAAGCAGCAACAGATGCAGGGTCGCCAGAAGATGATGAAGGGAGCCCAGCAGAAGCTATGCAGACTCCACCAGCAGCAGAGGGCAGTGCAGTGGCATCTACCAGTGCACAAATGGCAAGCAGTCAATTTGCTACTGGCAGTGCAATGGCAGCAGGCACTACTTCCCCTGATACTAGAGCACCTCCTGTAGTTGATGGTACCATGGCACCCATCAGTGCATCAGGAACCAAGCGTGGCAATGCAGCGCAGAAGCCTGCTAAGCGTGCACGTGGCAGGAAGTAGTCAGCTATGTGAAAAAAATGTGCAAAGTGTTAAAATTCTAGCTTTTTTCATCTCATGTATTCATCTTTGCTCTGTGTGACTACTGATCTTGTACATATGTTGGCCAAAGCTTTCTGTCTACTTAGAAGTATTTTCATGCTCTTCACCCTAAAGTGAGATGTGATAACATCATGCTTAGAGATGTGCATAACCATGCTCAAGGGCAGAATTTCAGAAGTGGAAGGAAGTGTGTAATTGTGATAATACGATAGAGTTGAAATGTAGGAAGTGTAAATTAACGCGAGAAAATTGTGTATCTGCAAATGAGCAACGTGGAAAATCTGCATGTCGGTACTTGCCTTGCCTTTTTGCCACTAAAACCACCATAATGACAGTATGAACAACGTTGTGACTGAGGCTGACTACAACGTTGCTCGTTGTTAACAACGTTGTGCCGTTGTCTGTTGTCCTGAGAGCAACACTGCTTGGGTCACATCATCACTGTTTGAATGGTGTTTTTGTCACACTTTCACTGTGTCTATGATGATTAGGTCATACCAGCATTGTTTCAATGGTATTTGGTCACACTTTTATTGTGTCTATGGTGCTTAGGTCACATTATCATGATTTCAATGGTGATTTTGTCACATCTTCCATTTGCCTATGGTGATTTTTTCACAATATCACTACTTCAATATTGACTTGGTCATATTCACAGTGTCCATTGTTATTTGGTCACATTATCACTATTTCAATGGTGCGTTGCCAACACTTTCATTGTGTCTATAGTGCTTGGTCACATTTGATCACATTATCACAATTTCAATGGTTCTTTGGTTACACTTTCACTATGTCTATGGTGCGTAGGTCTCATTATCACTATTTCCATGGTGATTTGGTGACATTTTCTCCGTGTATATGGTGCTAAGGTCACATCATCACTGTTTCAATGGTGCTTTGGTTGCAATTTCACTGTGCTTGTGGTGCTTTGGTCACATCATAACTCTTTCAATGGCACGGTGGTCACACTTACACCATTTCTATGGTGCGTATGTCGCATTGTTTCTGTGTCAATAGTACTTTGTTCACACTTTCACTGTGTTTATAGTTTGTAGGTCTCATTATCATCATTTTCATGGTATTTTGGTCACTACTCAATTTGTCCAAGTGCTTTGGACAAATTACAACTTTTTCTATGGTACTCTAGTCACAGTTTCACCGTGTCTATAGCTCATATGTCATATTATTATTGTTTCCATAGTGCTTTTATCAATATTTCAGTGTGTCTATGGTGCTTTGGTCATAATATAATTGTTTTAGGGTGCTTTGGTCATACTTTCTCTGTGTCTATGGTGATTGGGTCACATTATCATTGTTTCAGTGGTGGTTTGGTCACATTTCACTATGTCTATGGTTCTTATGTCACACTATCACATTTTCAATGTTGCTTTGGTCACACTTTCACTGTGCCTGTGGTGCTTTGGTCACATTATGACTGTTTGAATGGTGCTTGGGTCACACTTTCACTATGTCCATAGTGCACTGTTGAAACAGTCATGATGTGACCAGACACAACAAACAAAATGAGAGTTTGACCAACGTACTGTTGAAAGTGTGATAACATAACATAAGAACCACAAACACGGAGAAAGTGTGACCAAAGCACTGTTGAAATAGCAAACATGTGACCTTAGCAGCATAGACCCTGTGAAAGTGTGAACAAAGCACCATTGAAATATTGACAGTGTGACCTAAGCACTATAGACATAGTCAACGTGTTACCAAAGCACCATTGAAACAGCGATAACGTGACCAAATCACCATGTACATAGCGACAGTGACCAAAGCACGATTAAAATAGTTAAATTGTGACAAAAGCACCATAGACAAAGTGAAGATGTGAACAAAGCACCATTGAAACAATGATATTGTGACCTATGCACTATGGACATAGTGAGTTTGTGACAAGATCACCATTGAAACAGTGATGGTGTGACACAAGCTTCATAGACACAATGAACGTGTGACCAAACTACCATTGACATAGTGCTAATGTGACCCATGTAGCATAGACATGGAAAACGTGTGTCCAAAGCACCATGGAAATAGTGAGAATGTGACATAGGCAATATAGACACTGTGAAAGTGTGACCAAAACACAATTGAAATAGTGATAATGTGACCAGAGTTCCATGTACATTGTGAACGTATGACCACCGAACCATTTAAATAGTGATGACGTGACCTAAGCACTATTGACACAGTGAATGTGGGACCAAATCATCATTTAAACAGTGATGATATGACCCAAACACCATGGATACAGTGAAAGTGTGATCAAAGCACCATTGAAATAGTGATGGTGTGACCTAATTACGATAGACAATGTGAATGTGTGACCAAAGAACCATTGAAATCGTGACAATGTGACCTAAGCACTATAGACGTAGTGAACGTGTGACCAAACCACGATTGAAACAGGGATCATGTGACCTAAGCACCATATATAGTGTGATATGTGACCAAAGGACCATTGAAACAATAATATAGTTACCAAAGCACCATATCCATAGTGAAAGTGTAACCAACGCACCATTTAAACATTGATAATGTGACATAAATGCCATAGAAACAATGAAAGTGTGACCAAGAGCACCATTAAAACACTGGTAATGTGCCTTACGCACCATATACAGAGATAAAAAGTGACCAAAGCACCAATGAAACAGTGTTAATGTGAAGAAAACACCATGCACAAATTGAAAGTGTGACCAACATATCTTTGAAACAGTGATAATGAGACCAAGGCACCATATCCACAGTGAAAGGGTGAGCAAAGCACCATTGACACATTGACAGCATATCAAAAGCAACATAAACACTGTGAAAGTAAGACCAAAGTACCATTGAAACAATAATCATGTTAACCAAAGCACCATAGAGAGAATGAAAGTGTCACCAAAGCACCATTGAAAGAGTGATAATGTGACCAACACACCAGTGAAACAGTGATAATATGACCCAAACACCATAGACATAGTGAAAATGTGACCAAAGTACCATTGAAACAGTGATATTGTGACCTATGTGCAGTATACACAGTGAACATTTGACTAAAGCACCATTGAAATAGTGATAACGTGACCAAAGCACCATAGACACAGTGACACGTGACAAATAGACCATTGAAACAGCAATAATTAGACCAAAGCACCATAAACACAGTGCGAGTGTGACCAAAGCACCATTAAACCAGTGACAACGTGACATAAGCACCATAGACATAATGAAAGTCTGACCAAAGCACCATTAAAACACTGGTAATGTGCCCGAAGCACCATGTACACAATGAAAGTGTGACCAGAGCACCGTGGAAACAGTGAAAATGTGACATAGACACCATAGACACAGTGAAAGTGTGACCAAGGTACCATTGAAACTGTGATCCATTAACCAAGGCATCATAGACCAATTCAAAGTGTGAGTAAAGCACCATTGACACAGTAGTAATGTTAAAAAAGCAACGTAGACACAAGGAAGGTGTGACCAAAGTACCATGAAAACAGTGATCATGTTAATCAAACCACCATAGATGGAGTGATTGTGTCACCACAGCACCATTGAAAGAGTTATAATGTGACCAAAGCACCATGAACACGGTCAAAGTGTAACCAAAGCACCATAAAGACAACGTGACCTAAGCACCATAAACACACCAAACTGCTGACCAAAGTACCACTAGAATATTGATAGTGTGACCTAAGCACCATAGACATACTCAAAGTGTGACCAAAGCACCATTGAAATAGTGATAATGTGACCAAAGCACCATGGACACAGCAAATGTGTGACCAAAGGACTGTTGAAAAGGTGATAACACAACCTACGCACCACAGACACGGAGAAAGTGTGACCAAAGCACCATTGAAATTGTAAAAATGTGACACAAGCACCATAGACCATGTGAACGTGTGACCGGGGCACCTTTGAAGTAGTGATAGTGTGACCTAAGAACTATAGACATATTCAACATGTTACCAAAGCACCACTGAAACGGTGCTACCATGACCAAAGAACCATACACATAATGAAAGTGACCAAAGCACCATTAAAACAGTTACAATGTGACTAGAGCACCATAGACAAAGTGAAAATGTGACCAAAGCACCATTGAAACAAGGATAACGTGACTTAAGCACCATGGAAACAATGAATTTGTAACCAGATCACCATTGAAACAGTTATGGCGTGACATAAGCATCATGGACACTGTGAAAGTGTGATAAAATTACCTTTGAAGCAGTGATAATGTGACCCGTGCACCATATACAAAATGAAAGTACGATCAAAACACACTTAAAACAGTGACAATTTGACCCAAGCACAAGAGACACAGAAAACGTGTGACCAACGCACCATGGAAATAGTGATAATGTGACATACAAACCATAGACACAGTGAAAGTGTGACCAAAACACAATTGAATCAGTGATAATGTGACCAAAGCACCATAGACACAGGTAAACAATGACAAAGGAACCATTTAAACAGTGATCACGTGTCCTACGCACCATTGACATAATGAACGTGTGACCAAAGCACCATTGAAACGGTGATAACATGATCCAAAGACCCTAGACACAGTGAAAGTGTGACCAAAACGCCATCCAAACAGTGATAATGTGACCTACGCACGGTAGACACAATGAAAGTGTGACCAATACACAATTTAAATAATGACAATGTGACATGCGCATTGGAGACATAGTGAACGTGTGACCAAAGCACCATTAGAATTGTGACAATGCAACCTAAGCACCATAGGCAATTTGAGATGTGACCAAAAGACCATGGAAACAGCAATAAATTGACCACAGCACCATAGACAAAGTGAAAGTGTGACCAAAGCAACATTGAACCTGTGATAACATAACAAAAGTACCATATACACAAAGAAAACGTGACCAAAGCACCATTTAACTATTGATAACTTGCACTATGGACCGAGTTCATTGTGAATGCGTGGCCAAAGCACCATTGAAACAATGATAATGTGACGTAACTACCATAGTTACAGTGAAAGTGTGACCAATATACCATGGAAACAGTGATAGTGTGAGAAAGGCACCATCGACACAATGAAAATGTGAGCAAAGCGCCATTGATACAGTAATAACAAGACAAAAGGAACATAGACACCGTGAAAGTTTGACCAAAGTACCATTGAAACAGCAATCCTATTAACCAAAGCACCGTAGGAAGAGTGAACATATCACCAAAGCACCACCGAAGGAGTGACAATGTGACCAAAGCACCGTAAACACAATTAGTATGGGATAATTGTACCATTGGACTTGTGATAATGTTACATACGCACAATAGACAAACTAAATTTGTAACCAAATCACCATTGGAACAATGATAATGTGATCTGAGCAACATAGAAACAGTAAAGGTGTGACCAACGTATCATTGAGATAGTGATAATGTGACGAAAGCACCATTGAAACAGTCACGATGTGACCAGACACCACGGACACAATGAAAGTGTGACCAAAGCACCATTGAAAGTGTGATAATAGAACATAAGCACCATAGACACAAAGAAAGTGTGACCAAACCACCACTGACTGAGTGATAATGTGACGGACGAACCATAGACACAGTGAAAGTGTTACAAAAGCACCATTGAAACAGTGACAACGTGATAAAAGAACCAGAGACACAGTAAACGCCTGACCAACACACCGTTGAAATAATGATGGTGTGACCAAGTCACCATCAACATAGTGAAAGTGGGACCAAAGCATCCTTGAAACAGTAATAATGTGACCAAAGCACCGAAGACATGGGGAGAACCCCTAAACAAAAGCACCATTACATTAGTGATTATTTGACCAAAGCACCATACACACGTTCATGTATGACAAATTCACCATAGACATAGTGACAGTGTGACCAAAACACAAAAGGTTTAGTGAAACAATGACCAAAGCACCATGAGAACAATAATAATGTGACATAAGCACAATAGAAATTGTATATGAGTGACCAAAGCACCATTGAAATAGTGATAATGTGACCTAAGCACTATATACACTGTGAAAGTGTGACTAAAGCACCATTGCAACGGTGATTACATGACCTTAGCACCATAGATACAATATACGTGTGACCAAATCACCAATGAACAGTGATAATATGACATGAGCACCATGTACATAATGAAAGAGTGACCAAAGCACCACGTTAACTTTCATACTCTGACTAAAGCATCATAAACACAGTAAGAGTGTGACCAAATAACCTTTGAAACTGTTGTACTGTGACCAAAGCACCATAGATATAGTGAGATTGTGACCAGCGCACCATTGAAGCAGTGATGATATGACACTAGCAATATACACAAAGTGAAAGTGTGACCAAAGCACCATTGAAACTATCATACTGTGACCAAAGCACCATAGATATAGTGAGATTGTGACCAGCGCACCATTGAAACAGTGATGATATGACACTAGCAATACACACAAAGTGAAAGTGTGACCAAAGCACCATTGAAACTATCATACTCTGACCAAAGCACCCTAAGACAGTGAATGGGTGACCAAAGCACCATTACAACAGTGATATTGTGACACAAGCACTATACATACAGTGAAAATGCGACCAAAGTACAGTTGAAACTGTCCTACTATGACCAAAGCAACACAGATACAGTCAGATTGTGACCAAAGCACCATTGAAGCAATGATAATGTGACACAAGCACTATACGCATAGTGAAAGTGTGACCCAAGCACTATCAAAACAGTGAAAATGTGACCAAAAAACCATAGACACATTGGAAGTTTGATTAAAGAACCCATAAAATTGTGATAATGTGACAAACCTATGATATACACAATGAAAATGCGACCAAAGCACCATTGGAACAGTGATCATGTGACCAAAAAACCATAGACACAATGGTAGTGTGACCAAGGTACCATTAAAAAAGTAATAATGTGACAAAAACACCATGGACAAAGTGAAAGTGTGAATAAAACACTATTCAACCAGTGCTAATGTGACGAACGCATCATAGACACTGTGAACTTGTGACCAAAACACCTCTCCAACAGTGATAGTGTGCCAAAAGTACCATAGACATACTGAAAGTGTGACGTGACCACCATTGAAACATTGATAATGTGACAAACACATCATAGACAAAGTGAGATTGTGACCAAAACACAGTTATATTAGTGATGATATAACATACTCACAGTAGATACAATGAAATTGTGATGAAACCACCAGTGCAACAGTGATAGTGTGACATACAAAAAATAGACACAATAAAAGTGTGACCAAAGCACCATTGAAACAGTGATAATATGACCTGGACACCAAAGACATACTGAAAGTGTGGCCAAAGCACTACTGAAACAGTGATAATGGGACCAAAGCACTATAGACATAAAGAAGGTGTGACCAAAGCACAATTCAAACACTGATAATGTGACATAAGCACCATAGACACATTGAAATTGTCGCAAAAACACCATTGAAGCAGTGATAATGCGACCAAATTACCATAGACACATAAAGAGGTGACCAAAGTACTGTTGAAATGGTGATAATGTGACACACCACCATAGACACGGTGAAAATGTGACCAATGCACCATTGAAGTAGTGATAATGTGACCTGAGCACCGTAGACACCGTGAAAGTGTGACTAAAGTACCTTTGATCCCGTGATAAGGTAACCACAGCACCATAGTAAGAGTGAAAGTGTGACCAAAACAACGTTGTTACTGTGATAATAGGACATGAGCACTAGATACAGAGTGAGAGTGTGACCAAAGCACCATTGAAACAGTGATAATGTGAAAAAAAAACTATCAACAAAGTGAAACCAAGTCACCATGTATCCAGTGATAATTTTACCAAAATACCGTAGACACAATGAAAGTGTGACCAAAGCACCATTGAAATAGTTATGATACAACCAAAGTAATATAGACACATTTAAAGAGTGACCAAAGTACCATTGCAACAGTAATAATGTGACCTTATAACCAAAGACACAATAACAGTCTGACCAAAGCATCATTAAAACATTAATTATGTGACATATGAACTATAAACACCGTGAATTGCGACGAGAGCTACATTGAAATAGCGATACTGGAACCACATAACTATGGACACAGTGGAAGTGTGACCAAATCACCATTGAAACAGTTATAATGTGACCAAAGCACCATAGACACTACAGAAGTGACAAATGCACCATTAAAATTGTCATACTGTGACCAATAAACCATAGACACTGTGATTGTGTCACCAATGCACTATTGAAACATTGATGATATAACCCAACAATTGTAGAAACAGTGAAAGTGTGACCAAAGCATCATTGCAATAGTATAATGTGACATACAAACAATAGACACAACAAACATCTGACCAAAGCACCATTGAAGCACTAATGATGTGACCTCAGCACCATAAACATTGTGAAAGTATTGCAAAAGAACCATTGAAACTGCGATAATGTGACCAATGTAACATGGACACATAAAAGAGTGACCAAAGCTCCATTTAAACAGTGATAATGTGACCTAAGCACCATAAACACATTATGAGTGTGACCAAAGCACCATTGAAACAGTCATAATGTGACATAAGCACCAAAGACAAAGTAAAAGTGCGACTAGTGTACCATTGAAACAGTGATAGTATAACCAAAGCAGCATAGACAAAGTGAAAGTGTGACCAAAACACCATCGTAATTCTGACAATGTAACATTAGCACTATGGAAAGAGTGAAAGGGTTGCCAAAGAACCATTGAAACATTGATAATGTGACCCAAGCACCATAGACAATATAGACCTAAGTACAATGGACACAGTGGAAGTGTGACCAAAGAACCAGTGAATTAATTACAATGTTACATAAACACCATTGACAATTTGAAAGTGTCACCTAAGCAGAAACACAATAGTTTTAATGTAACGTAACCACTATAAACACATTGAAAGTGTGACCAAAGCATCATTGAAACAGTGATAATATGAACAAAGAACTATAGAGATAGTGGAAATACAATGAAAGCACCATTCAAATAGTGAGAATGTGACCAGAGCACCACACACAAAGTGAAAGTGTGACCAAAGTACCATTGAAGTAGTGATAATGTGAGCTAAGCACTAGAACAAAGTTGAAGTGTGACAAAAGCATCATTACACCAGTTAAATGTGACTTAAGCACCATAGCCACAGTAAAAGTGTGACTAAAGCAGCATTGAAACAGTAATAATGTTACCAAGGCACAACAGACACAGTGAAGATAGGACAAAGTCACAGTTGAAACCGTGATAATGTGGCCAAATCACCATAGACTAAGTGAAATTGTGACCAAAGTACCATTGGTTTAATGATGATGTGACATATGCACCATAGACATAGTGAAAGTGTGACCAAAGCGTCGTTGAAACAATTATAATATGACATAAGGACCACAGATGGTCAGAAGGGAAAACAATGGGTTGGGAACACTAGTTATCAACTAGAAATTACAAGGACCTTCAACAACCAGTGGCACGGTGTGGCTAGCATTCACAATGACCAACCAAAGGATGCATGTGTCACTTGCTATGACCAAAGAAGTCCACTATGTGTGGTCAACATTGACAACTCATAACACGAGTTACAAATAGTGAGAGGGAGATACAATGGTTTGGGGACCCTATGTATCAACTAGAAAGGAAAACCAACTTCAGTACGCAGAGGCACGGTGTGGATACTATGCACACCAAACAACCAAACTAGGCATATGTCACTGACCATGGCCATGTAACTTCAGTATGGCTGGTCAATTTTCACAACGCATAAATACGAGTGATGCCCCCAATTTTTCCGCATCGTTGTTCCTTTCCGCGGATGATCTGGCTCCACGCCGATCCGCGGAACACGCACTCTACTGCTACTGCTTCGAAGGGACAGCAACTGTTTTCCGCGGACCACAACCTTGGAGTGTCGGCGCAGAGGCCTCACCAGTGAGTAACGCTCCGCGGTCCACTCCTTGCCACACAGGAGTCCACCACCTCGTGGCGTCCGACTCCTCTCCGCGGAAGCCTCGTTCCGCGGACGTGTGCAAGCAAGGGACTGCCTGCAGCTTCCTCCACTCGGACTTTTGGTTCTTCACGCGCTTAACTCCTAGATCCGCGGACCACGCTCCGCGAGCGATTGAGGGTTTGAGGGCAAAGGGCGGGACACAGGAAATGAGAACAGGCCAAGGACATTTAATAAAGCTGATTGCGGAGTACACAGAATGTTCTCGAATGCAAGCAAGTCTGAGTTGCCCATGTGCTACTGCCAGTCAGGCCTTTTTCTACTTGGGACTCCGCGCAGTGTAACTACACACTGCGGGTCTCATCCCTCACACTGTCCTACTTCCTCTATTCGGACTCCTCGCAGTGCGGCTACGCACCGCGGGTCTTGTCCTCACACACATACTATCTTCTACTGGTCATTTTCTCCATCCACGGCTCGTGCACGCGGTTCTTCGTGTTCTTCCTTGAATCTTCCACTCCGCAATGTGCTCCCCCATCTCCCCTCCTGGATTGTCGCTGTCAGTCTTGTGTTCTGATTGGTTGCGCTCCTGCCACCGTTCTCCTGTCGCTTGGTTTGGTCGGCGGATGTCTTGCACGTCCGATGTTCCAGCTTCTTTCTCCTCTTTTCATTACTCGGCTTCTGTTCCCTTTCCACCGCGATCTTTCCGGCCGGGCCATCCTTCCCGCTACCGCCACCGGACTCCACGCCACCCCATGCTCTACCGCAACCTTGGTGCGGGAGCCAGCTTTCCACGCGTGACTTTCTTGTGCTTATTGCTCTTAGCCGCGGACCAGACCCTTGGCAGGGTCTGGTCTGCGGATCCACCGATCCGCGGAGCTGGCCTTCCGTGGATACATCATTTTCCCGCGGAGCTGCGGTGGATTTTCGCCTGACACTGATGCCTCCAACCCCCCTTTTTCTCAAGACTCTGTCCTAGAGTCTCGCCCTTGCGTCAGGCGCATGAACTTCCCTTGCAGTCTTGGACGCTACCGGTGTCGGCAGGGACGGCAGTATGTTTCCACCTCCTCGCCTTCTCGTTGGTACTTCGCAGAACATTCCTGATGCACGTACAGATGGCATCCCTCACATCGAGCTCCTGCGATGATGTCTCCCGCTCCCAATCTCCTTTTGCAGGTTGAGCAGTGTGGGATCTGCTCATATGTCCTGTAGCTGGTGCAGCGGTACACCATGTGTCCCTCCTCACTCCTTCTAACCCCCGCGGCGCACTGCGCATGGGCCCATCCTCCGCACTGTTCATAGTGACATGCCATCCCCGTGACGATTCCTCCACATCCATCTCCGCAGCATCGCAGTCCGGAGTTCTTTGTTCCCCAGTCCTCTTTTCTGGACTGAGCGAGGCATCGATGATAGGTCCACGCCCCTTCCTTACCTCTCTTTCCACATCTCAGGTGACACATCCTCAGACACATGCCACACCCTTTCCCAAACTCCGCCATCCCTTCCAGACAGGCAGCGCATGCAGGCTCTCGGGTTTCCGCGGTAAAGCTGAGGTAGCAGTCTGTCTCCAGGAGCTCGTTGCCCACGCATTGGTGACATTGGCCCTTCCAAGCGGAGTTTCCCGTCACTAGGCATCCGCGGTGGGCAGACGTCATGCAGGAAACGCACTTTTCCTCATCCTGCACCGTCTTAAGATAAGTGGGACATGCCGCGGATTGATCCCTTCCCCCTTTCGCTTCCTCTTCTTTTGACTCTTCCTCTTCCCCATCCTCGTTCACTCGGGGTGCCTTGCGGATTCCTCGCCGCCTTTCAATCTCCTCTCTGCACCTTCTGCACACCGCGGCCCCACTTCGCCCTCCGCGCTTGTCACAAGGCGACACCAGGCAACCAGTACAGATCCGGAGGTGGCATCCACCACAATCCTGCACTTTCACTCCCCACCATTGGCCGCACTGAGCACACCTCCTTTCTTCCATTTCCTTCTGCCTCCTTTCTTCTGCCACGACACATCCTTCCGCCTGCCACTGTCTCATTGTAGCCCCAGATACTGTGCGCGGACCCTTCCGTCGCTCACAAGGCCCCTCCTCCTCTTCCTCCTCCTCCTCTTCCTCTGGGTCCCACCTTCCGCGGGGTTATGCTCCCCCAGCGCTGGGTCCCGCTCCTTCTTCCTCCTGTCGCTTTTTCACAGCTTCCTCCTCAGCCGCCTCTCTCAGGCATCGCAAGCAGGTGCGGTTTATTCCGATGCAAGTCTTGGAGGCCCCGCCGGCATGTTGATGCGCGGGCTTCCCACATACCCGGCACACCACTTTTAGTCGTGGCTCAGCGGGGAGATTTTCCCCACACCACACACATGGGCCAGTGTAGGTAGACAGGGTCTTGGGGCTCATCGGTACCCCGGTCCGTGGTGACGTTTCCCGGGATGGTTGCTGGGTTTCTTTTGCCGAGGTCTTGCGTTCAGGCACGCTTGCAGATTCCCTCTTTGTCTGCTCCCGCTGTCCCTTCTGTTCCGGCTGCTGCTCCCGCCTTCGCTGCTCTTCCTGTGGTTCCCTCCTCACCTCCTCCGCGGTTAATTCGCGGACATCAGATTCCTCCTCCTCCACCTCCTCAGATTCTTGACCCCACTCCTGCTCCTGTTGTGATACTCGTTCTTCGCAGATGTTCAGTACCTCCTACACTCTCCACCCCCGTGAGCCCTTCCGCTGTCCCAAGGGCGGTAGACGAATTCCTCTCCCTGGGATGTGCATTTGCCATGCCGGCGGCAGTAGTACAAACTCCGTGGCCGGATAGCTGCGGTCGCTGAATCCTTCCGGTCCCTCCAACCATACCTGCCCTGCTTCAACGCTGGCAACGCGGTACACCTCCCGTGGTTCTCCCGCTTCTCGTCCCGCATTTGGGAAGGGGTGCAGATACACCAAGTGGCCCTCTTCGATGGGCCCATGGTTCAACCGTCGGTTGGCCGTGTCACATCTACGCCAGGCAGCAACAGAACCCCTCAGCCTTGCTTCCGCTCGCATTGCCCTCGTTCTCTCACAGCGCTCTTGAAACCATTCCGCGACTTCCTTGTCTTCCTCCTCCACCGGACGCTTCCCTTGTTCCTCCAGGGCCAATGGCAGCCTCAACGGTTTCTGAGGCAACCCCATTGTCGCTCGCGGTGGATGGCCAAAAAGCAGCATGTGAGGTGAGAAGGAGGTTGCGCGACTAGGTGTTATGTTGATGAAGTACGCCGTTTTCTTCAACTTCTCCACCCAGCTGCTACCCTCCGCGGTGACCACTGCTCGCTCCAATATCTCATGCACGCGCTCCACTTGTCCCTGGGACTCTGGTCTGTACCGCCCGGAGTGCATGTGGCGGACCCCCCATTCCTCGAGCTCCTCTCTGAAGGCCCCCATGAATTCGGTACCGTTGTCGTTGTGTACCACGCTGCATCCACCAAAACGGTAGAAGATTTCTTCGCGGATGAACTTTGCTGCAGTGGCAGAGCTCTTGTTGGGCACGGCGCGGACCCAGAGGTACTTCGTGAAGTGATCTACCGCTGCAATCCAATGTCGGTTCCCTTGGTCGCGGTGCGCGCGAGGGTTGTGGAAGTCGATGATGATTTTCTCCAGCGGTTCACCAATGGGGGAGGGTTGAAACAGCGGCTGGTCTTGTGGTGTAGTCTTCCGCGCGCGCTCACAGGGAGCGCAGTGCTGCACCACCTCTTTAATGAGGGCCACCGGGTTATGCACATGGACAATGGGTGCTAGTCGATCCTTTCGTGCCTGTATGCCAGTGTGATGATGACGGTGGTAGGCCTCCACCACCGCCTTCTTAAGTGTGGGCGGAGGTACCCACAGGACCCGCGGAGTCACTTTCCAGAGGCGGCCCTCTTCCCATGCGTAGTACTCACACAGACGGGCCAGGTCATCGTTCTTCCTTTGATCGAATTCCACACCCAGCCGTGTCTCCAGATCCGCGTACACCTTTTGCGCCTCCGTCTTCTGCTGCTCCTTGCTGCTTGCGCGGAGGAGGATATGGGCGGTCTACCAAATCCGCCAGTCGTGCGTCTCCATTGGCCCTTTTCTTCCCGCTTTCTCTTCCCCTGCTTCCCCCGGCTTTCGCTTTGTCTCCGGCACTCGCGCTGGCAATCCACGGGCTCGCCTCGCCTCCTGCTCCGCCTTCATGACCTCAAACGTCCTACGGTTATCTTCATCATAGACTGGCGGCTCTCTGTCCCACGAGTCAGGTGCAGGGAACAGCCGCAGGATCCCCACCGCCCACAGCTCTCCTTCATCCCACTGGTCGCGTAGTCTAGGCTCAGTGGGTCCTCCGAGCCGTTTGCCGCGTCCGCCAGCGCGGTGCAACTCAATCACCTCCTCCTTTTTCTGCGGAGCTGCCCCTGAAGCTCGGATCAGTCTGTGGCTCCGTGTGAGGGGTTGCTCCTCCTCCGACTCTCCCGGTGATTCACTGATCTCAGAAACCACCATCACTGTTGCTTCCTTTTGCCCGCGTCCCTATTTTTCTGCCCCTTCGCGGACATCCGTCCCAGCTGACTCTCCCAGAGCAAGGCGCAGCGGTAGCGGCACCATTTTCGCGGGCATGTTGATTTTGCGGAAGACTGCCATCAGGAGCTTTGCCGCCTGCGCGGCCTCCCGCTGAGCTTGCGCCAGTTGTTCGGGGGTGACGCTAGAGTCCCCGTGCGTTCGAGGCTGCTTCCTTGGTTTCGCGGCCGCTATTTCTCCTGCCTTCCTTTTTCCCTTTGAGGCGGGAGTGGTTTCCTCCGGGGGAGTCTGCTCCGGCTCCTTGCTCCGATTATCGTCAGTTGCGGTTGCTGCCTCTCTGGTCTGGCTGGCTGTTTCCGCATCTCTCTTCACCACCGCCGCCACTCGGGTCTTGAGTTGTGCCTTCCGCCGGAGGATGCTGGCGGACATCTCTGGGGGGTGGTGCCTAGTTTTGTACTTTTTCGCCGTCGGATCTGCCCCTTCCACGGCTGCATGCTTCTTTGCTGTTGTCGCGCCTCTTACTGTTTCTGCCGCTACACTGGCTACTTTTGCCTTGGCTGCTTCTAGGGCCGTTCGTGTATCTTCCATTATCTATGCTTCCATGGCCTTTGTTTCCGCTACCCCTGCTACTGTTGCCTTTGTTGCTGCTGCCGTCTTTTCTGCCTCCGCTGCTGCTATTACCTCTGCTTGCGCGGCTGCTACCGCGGCCTCTGCATCCATCACAATTTCCTTCATTAACTGCTCTGCAGCCTCCTGTTCCGCCTTGGCCGCCGCCTCGCGCTCCTGGGTCGCTTGAATTTCAACCTCCGCAGCTTCCGCGGCAGCTTGCTCTGTCTCAGCTTCTTCTGCTTCCCATACCTTCCGCAGGCGTTCCTGCATGTTCTTTAGTTGAGGGGTGATTTAGGCGTATTCACGTGCCTCTTCCACTTCCGCATCTTTCCTGCTCTTCTCCTCTCAGTAAACTTCAGCCGCCTCCTTGGCCCAATGTCTCACTTCCTCTTCCCTGAGTGGCAATATCTACTCCCGTACCGCGGTCCAAAGTCCACCCGCAACTGCCGCTGCCACTCTGGTGTGTGGTATGTTTTGCAGTGTCAGCATCCAGCACCTTTCCATGGCCAGCATCCATTGCCCCTCCGGCACCTGAGTTCCAGCCATCCGCGACTGCTCCGTTTGTGGATACTGAACGCTCCACTTGGCGTATGTAAGGTTGAGCAAGTATCCCCACCTCCACTCATCAGCTGCGGATCTTCGTCGCGGAGCTTCTGCCGACCCTGGTGTCTGGTCGTTCAGCTGATAGAGGATGAGGGATCTCGCCTTTTCCTGGAGGAGATGCACGTAGCGTCCTTCTGGGCTGCTGCGCTGGTCCCTCCGCACCCTGAGCCACCAGACACGAGCAGCCTCCATTGAGGGATCCGGTCGTTCAGTTGCGAGGAATTGCGCGACTTGTGTCATGTCGCTTGCCAGCTTTGGGTTGATACTAAGGATGTCTCTTAGGGCCAAGACGAGGCATTCCGCGCCTGCCGTCTCTAGCACTTGTACCTGCCTCTCGTGTAGCCCGAGGGCTATCGCTCCTGTTGCCGCTCCCCTCAGTACCACCTGCAACATCTTGCCAAACAGAGAATCCGCAAATTCCTCGCGGATCACCCTTGGCACTTCCGCCAGCAGTTCAAGCATGACGCTGCTTACGACTTCAAGCAGCAATGCAGCTTTGGGCTGCTCTCCGCTATCCCCCAAACTTTCTTCAAGGTACGTTCCTGCTCCCTCCATCACTGTTCCTGCCCCCAATAGGGGATACACGGGTTGCCGGTTCGGGCTCCCGTGCGAGGTTGGTGGCGAGTGGGAGAGTGCTGTCAACGCCGCGGAGGGAGCTGGGGCTGTTGGTGCCTGGGCTCCTTCTTGCGGGCTGGGTGTCGGCATAGCAGCAGCTTTTGCGGTTGCTTGCATCGTTCCTTCCGTGGGTTCCATGCACCTGAAGGTCCGCGTTGGAGGTGTGCTTGTGGCCGGGCTCTGTTGTGATGAACCTGTCGATCTCGTCGCTGGTGGCGTGGCTTTTGTTGGTGTCCCTTCCGCGGGGCTTGGCGGCGGTGGAATGCCCGCTGCTGTTGTCGGGGTTTGTTTCGAGGTTACGCCTGCGGCAGGGCTGGGTCGCGGTGAGGCCGCAGCTACTGCTGGCGTAGCTGTCACTGGTGTTGGCCGGGACCCCGTTGCCGCCATCTGTGACGCTGGAGTTCTTGTCTGTGGTGTTCTTGTTGTGGGACCGGACCGCGCTGGGGCCGCCACCCTTGCCGGTGGTGTCGGTGCCCGTGTCTGCTGGTTTCTCGTGTCCGTGTTGAGAGTAGGGAGCCGCAGCTGCCGCCGAGAGGGCTCACCCCCCCGCGACGAAGGCGCGGACCCCGAGTCGTGCTGACGAGCCATGGTACTGGTTCTGTTAGTGAGTGCCGAGCTTCGCGTAATACGTCATGTATGTCGTGTGCCTGTGAGAGTCAGAGCCAGGGCTGGCAGTGTCGAGCTGGAGAGTGGTCGGGGCAAAGTGAAGAGTGGAGTGAATGACCGAATACCGGAACTCGAAATGAGACTGAGGATGCCGGAGCCTAGCAATATATCTGCTTTGCGCGGTGCAAGCCAATCCGCCGCCAGCAGGATGTCGTACGTGCGTACATCGCAGACTTGGACGGCGTGCGCTGCATGCACGTTGGCCACCTGCATAGGGAAGCCCACGATTTGTCCAAGCGGCGCGTCGATTTCTCCAGTAGAGATAGAGAAGCGGAACCGAGTAGGTCGGATGAGATACTACACGTGGAGTGAGCGGATCATTCGGAGCGCAATCGTGGTGTGCGTGGCGCCGGTGTCCACGATGGCCACAAACTTGCGTACATGTATCCACACATAACACCATGCCATGTGGACCTCAGATGGTGCGGATGGTCCAGGAATGAGCTCCGCTGGGGACCAGGAACGAGGAGATCGTGCGGCGGCATCATGCACGCGAGCATGGGTGAGGAGGATGCATCTGGACAGCAGGCGGGTACCGATAACGTTTCCACTCGTGCATGAGAGGCGGATACCAAGAGAAGAAAGGGATGGATTGTGAGTGGTGAAGAGGGTTCGGAGACTTTCCGCAGACTCAGGGGAATGAAGGAGGAAGTCAACTAAGGAGAGGGAATGGCGGTTCTCGATGAGTGGGGTTGTAGTAATGGGAGGAGTTGGTGGGTTGCGGGAGGTTTTGGTCCGTGATGCAGTGGTGGTAAGTTGCGCGGTTCGGGATGCTGCATGGCAATGGTGAAGATGGGGGGAAATCTCCTCAAGTGTCCATCCGCAAATCGCGGGGTTGTAGCGTCTGGCGAGTTGGAGCCCTGACTTGGAAATGGAGGGCAGGGTCTTCGCGGGTGTTTCCGCCGCGGTGGGGTCGAGTTCATTCAGGATTTGCAAGGCCACCTCCTGTTCATCCTCGTCGAATTCCCGCGCCACTCCCTCCCATTGTGCTTCTGCGTTGGTTGGCAATGTCAGGATATCTGGGGAGTGTTCCGCGGTAGCTGATGGCAGCAGGGCAGGTTCTGGCCAGTCCAGGCGCGCGAGTCAGCTAAGGGGGTCCGCGTTGCGGTTAGCGTTTGCAGGTTAGTACTTGATTTTCATGTTGTATCCTTGCAGGAGGAGTGCCCACTTGGCGAGGATGCCTTCATGATTATGGGTAGTGAATAGCCATTGGAGAGCCTGATGGTCCGTCAGGACCGTGAACGGTTTGCCATTTTTTATGTAGTCGCGGAAGTGTTGGAGAGCCCACAGGACAGCCAAGCACTCGCCATTCACCGGCGGGTACCTTCGTTCCCCCTCGGTTAGGGCGCGGCTGGCATACGCAATCACCTTTTGGGTCGGTTCCTGCACTGTCTGGGATAGGATAGCGCCCAACCCATCCCTTGACCAGTCAGTAGTGATGGAGAATGGTAGGTTGAAGTCAGGGAACTCGAGCATAGGTGCTGTGACCAGTCGATGTTTGATCTCCTTCCAGGCATCCGCGCATTCTGGGGTCCAGTCAAAGGGTACGTCCTAATGCGTCACTTGCTGGAGTGGCTTGATGATGCGTGCGTGATCGTGGACGAACTTTTGGTAGAAAGAGACGAAGCCAAGGAAGATCTTGACTTGTCCCGCGGATGTGGGCTGACGCCATTCTTGCACCGCTGCAATTTTCTCAGGGTCAGTTTGATGCCATCCGCGCTCATCACGAAACCAAGGAACTCAATTTCCGCGGCTCCAATGGAGCACTTGGCTGCTTTGAGCTTGAGGTTGGCTTTGCGGAGAGCAGCAAACACGGTGGCCAAGGATGAGAACAGCTCCTCGAAGCTCTGGGCCGTAACCATGATGTCGTCGATGTAGCAGCGGACGTTGTGGATGCCGCGGAGGGTGGCGTCCATGACTCGTTGGAACGTCGCGCTTGCATTGCGGAGTCCAAAGGGCATGCGTGTAAACGTGTACAGCCCCTCTGGCGTCACAAATGCTGTCTTGGCGATGGAATCCGGGTGCATGGGGACAGCATGGAAGGCAGACTTGATGTCCAGTTTCGCTAACCATCCGCGACCCTCTTGCCGCTCTTGTATGTCAACGATGAGGGGCATGGGGTATGCATCTTCTTTGGTCACTCGGTTGAGGTCGCGGAAGTCGACGCAAAATCGCTTGGATCCGGCCGGCTTCCCTACAATGACCAAGTTGGCCCGCCAGGGGCTGACGATGGGGACAATCACCCCTTGCACTTTGAGTTCCGCGAGCCCTTCTGTGATGATTTTCTCTTGATCAGGGAGGATGCATCGCACCTTCTGTTTTGTGGGTGCGGAGTCCCCCATGGAGATGACGTGAAACGCTTCCACGGCTCTTAAGTCAACTGTGGATCCAGCAAAGATGTCCGCAAACGAGTCCAGTAAGTTGGAGAAGTCTTGCCGCTGCGTGAGTGAGAGTCGTGAGTGGAGTATGTGGTCCCATTTTGGTGGTGGTGTTGGTGCTGTTTCGCGGAGGGGATAAACTTCCTCTTCTTCCTCTAGTGGGAGGCTAGTTCCTAAGACTCGTTTTCCCAGATTCCATAATCACAAGAGGTTGGTCTGTACGCCGGGCTCCGTGGACTTCTCCGCGCGGTCCTGCCAGTCGCTGGTTGGGACATGCTCCACGACAGGTGCCTCCGCTGGAAGGGAGTGGGCCATGCCTGAATGAGTTTGGGAGTCTTCGATCGCGCCATCCAATAGGGAGAAGGATCCACCGCCGGTCACGGGAAGTGCCACTCTGTCACCAATGGTGATAGGGCAGTACGTTTCTTTTCCAGACGCGGAGCTCAGCTGCATGATTCCTTTGGAAAAGAGGAGATAGGCTTGCCGTGGCACTAAGTAGTCCATGCCCAGGAGTACGTCATATGTCCGCGCTTGCGTAACTTGAAGGTTCACTGGTTCATGAAGGGACCCCACTTGTATGGGAAGGCCGTGGACTTCCCCGTCTCCCTGGTCCATCACTCCCGCCGAGTTAGTGAAGATGCGGCGTGTAGGAAGCATGCGGTCCGTCCATCCGACCACGAGGAGGACGCGGAACGCCACAGTGGTGTGGGTGGCTCCAGTGTCGATGATGGCCAGAAACTTCCTCCCGCAGATCCAGACCACACAGCAGGCGACCTCGTACTGGCTGTCGTCCTGTTGCGGTGGTTCCAGAGGCTGTGGTGCCCATCCCCATTCCTCGTCCGCAAGACCTAGTGCCAGCGATACTTCGGGTACCGCGCGACGAGTGTTCATTGTGCCGGGAGTTGTCGTGACACAGTTGAGTGAGATACCTACAGTTCCGAGGCGTTGGTTAGCCCCGGTGAACTCCTCCTTCAGGCTTGGCACCAGCTCAGGGTGGATGCGGAGAAACTCGAAGAAATTGACTTCCGCAACTGGAGTATTACTAAGTCGTTGGACAAGGTCAGTGTTTTCCTCCGCGATCCTGGTAGGCACTTGTGCAGGGAAAGGCGGTCGCTCCTCTATCAGGGTTGGTGGCTTTGCATGTCGTTTCTTTCCTGGTGCGACGGTACGGTGTACAATGGCCTCTTGGAGTCGCTCCTCCGCTTCCTCAGCCTGACGTCTCAAATGCTCTTGTACCCTAACTGCCTCCTGCAGGTTCCATCCGCACAGACCCAGTTTCTGAGCTTGAGCGATGAGGGTCATTTCTTCTGTAGTGGGGGGCACTTCTGTGGTCTCGTCCTCCGCCATTGGTAATCCCAATTTGATGTTGCGGGCTCCGCTTGCAGTGTTCGCTGATGCCGGTGGGTTGGGCAAAATGCCCTGCCCGCCGGGGTTGACTTGGGATGGATGTTCCTGTGATGGCCTTGCCTGCTGCTGTTGCTGCGGCCCTGGCCATGCCTGATTGTAATAGTGCTGCCACTGCTGCACCATGGGGTCTTGGGCAGGTGGTTCGGGGCACGGTGCCGTTTGCCGCTTCCGTGGGTAGTCTCGGGCGATGTGCTCCAAACTTTGACACGTGTAGCAAGCTCTTGGCTTTTGCTGCTGCGGAGGATGCATGTGTGAGGATGCAGTGGTATCGCTGCCTTGGTATTGTCGGGTGGACCGCTGCCGGGTGAAGATGGCTGTGGCGTCTTGGACTGCCTCTTGGAGGGAAAGGTAGCGGTCAGCAATCATCAGACTGCTGATCTCATCTGGAAGTGCGCGGATGAGATTCTGTAACAGGACGCATAGCGGCAGTCCTTCCCCTTGCGGGCCTTTAGCCACAGAAGCCCAAGTGAGAAACTGATCCAGAAATCGGCGGATGTCCTCATCCTTGCGCATCACCTCTTTCTCAATTTTCGGTAGCGCTTCTTCTTCTGTCAATTGTTTGAAGCGCTCGATGAGGGCGTTGCCGAATTCCTCAAACGACGGGAAGGGAACTTGCATATTGTACCAATCCGCTGCCGCCCCTTGGAGTTGGAGCTCTGTAGTGGCGAGACATAGGTCAGGCGGAATTTGGCCAATACTAGCGTAGAGAGTGATCTGTTTAAGCCAGACCCAGTGGTCTTCCTCCTGGGCACCCTTGAAGGAGTCTAATCAAGGAATGTTGGCGGGCTCGGAGCGGATGTATTGTAGCTGTGGTACGCTGCTGCGGTTAGCCGCCAATGCAGTTGCCGCATGGGATACCGGAAGGCTCGCAGATGGAGTTGCGGAGTATCCAGTCGCAGGGACCGGCATCTGTGGTTGTGCCGCGGTCGTGGGAAGACTGACTTGCGTGGGAGGGGGAACCATGTACCAGGAAGAGGGAGTGGTTGTGGAGGCAGTGTAGGGTGTTGAGAAGAATGCTGTCCCAGGCAGCGGGACCGGAGTCCCCCGCACTTGTACTGCCGCTTTTTGCGGTATCCAATACATCTGAGCCGGTGGGGTTGCAGCTGAGGCGTGGGTGTGAATTTCTGGTCCCGCGCTAATAGTCAGGTGCGGGTTCCCCGGTACCTGCTGTGGGGGCAGGTACACATTGCTCTGTGCGGCTTGTGTTGGCAATAAAGTCTGGTGGGTCCCTCCAACTGGCGTTGCTCCAACTGGCTGCAGGTAGGGGAGCTGCTGATGGGTGAGCATGGGCATGTGCGGTATCATGTTGGGCACAAGCGTGTGTGGCATCATTCCAACCGTCACTGGGTCCATGTGCTGCTGTGCCTGGTGTGCCCACAGTGCTTGTGTGGCCGCAGGAGACTGTGTTATGTTTGCTGGCTGTGCTCTGCTTCCAACCATCTGTTGCTGATGGCTTGTTAGGAGGGTCCCGGTTGGGAGAGGCGAAGCGTGTTCCTTTGCTAGACCGTTCCGCCTCCGGACTGAGGGATCTGTGGTGGCGGCTGCGTGATCGCGGGCGGGCCTGCCATCGCCCCCACCTCCACCATGAGCTGCGGTGGCAGACGCGGTGGTCGCTGTAGTCCCACCGCTGGTGGAGGTGGCATGGTCGCCGCCTGTGTAGTGCTCCTCATCTGCTACTGTGGCGGTGCATCTGGCGTTGGCAGCTGTGGGGGCGCCCCGGTTGGCAGGGTGGCCGGGTCCTGCTGTGACGTGAAGAGCTGTTGCACCAGACTTGCCTGACCATCTGTGTAATGCTGCTGCGGATGCTTTGGTGGCTGGGTCATTCCAAACTGGGGTTGTGTGGCGGCTCCTGTTCCCATGATCAGCGGGGTCTGTTTCACGGGAAAGTGGTTCACTGGTGATTGTGCGGCTTCTGGTCCCTGCGCGGACACAGACGTCCCCATCCGCTGCACTCCCGTGACCTGCTCTGATGTGGCCATCGGCTGCCACTCCAGAGCGTGCACAGGTGGTTCCGTGGCCGTTACCCCCGCGGTTGCCCCTACCAGCTGATGCAGCGGATTCATGTCCTGGGGCCTCCCAAGGGTGGGGGCAAGGAACCGTACCTATTGCAGCCACGCTGAGATCTGCTGCTCGTCTGGTGCTGGCACTTTGGGGATTCCTGAATCCTGGGGGTTCATGGGTAAGGGCTGCAGATACATAGGCGGGTCTGCGGGTTGCGGCTCCGCCTCGCCAGGAATCTGCTGCTGCTGGCCGCCACGACAACGATACACCAATCCGCGGAAAGCCTTGGGATTTCCACCACCGGAAGATGCCTCCAGTGAAGGTGGTGCGTCAAAGAACCACCGTGCCCCAAGTGGCATGTTCTGCTGGCTCTCTTGCACCTGGTGATGCTGGGCTGAGCCATGACTGGCAGAGCTGTGGATGCTCTCCACCTCCGCGCATTCGCCCAGTGTATCCATAATGCGACGCCAGTGTAGCTGTTCCAACCACTAAGTCACTCGTCGGTGCTGGGTGAGTGGATCGAGGCCTGGTGTCCCTGCTTCCCGCGGAGGTCACGGCCCGTCGTGGCAGGAAGCACCGCGCCGTTGGTTGCTGTTGCCGTCGTCCAACATCTTGATGCACGAAGCTGGCTGCCGACATCAATGACTGATCTGAAGGACACGTGCAGTTCTACTAGCAAAGAGCAAGGAGCTGTCCACGCTCACCGCACCATGACACTGATATCCCCAAGTTTTTCGCGTCGTTGTTCCTTTCCGCGGATGATCTGGCTCCGTGCCGATCCGCGGAACACGCACTCTACTGCTACTGCTTCGAAGGGACAGCAACCATTTTCCGCGGACCACAACCTTGGAGTGTCGGCGCAGATGCCTCAATTGTGGGTAACGCTTCGCGGTCCACTCCTTGCCACACGGGAGTCCACCACCTCGTGGCGTCCGACTCCTCTCCGTGGAAGCCTCGTTCCGCGGACGTGTGCAAGCAAGGGAGTGCCTGCAGCTTCCTCCACTCGGACTTTTGGTTCTTCACGCGCTTAACTCCTAGATCCGCGGACCACGCTCCGCGAGCGATTGAGGGTTCGAGGGCAAAGGGCGGGACACAGGAAATGAGAACAGGCCAAGGACATTTGATAAAGCTGATTGCGGAGTACACAGAATGTTCTCGAATGCAAGCAAGTCTGAGTTGCCCATGTGCTACTGCCAGTCAGGCCTTTTTCTACTTGGGACTCCGCGCAGTGTAACTACACACTGCGGGTCTCATCCCTCACACTGTCCTACTTCCTCTATTTGGACTCCTCCCGGTGCGGCTACGCACCGCGGGTCTTGTCCTCACACACATACTATCTTCTACTGGTCATTTTCTCTATCCACGGCTCGTGCACGCGGTTCTTTGTGTTCTTCCTTGAATCTTCCACCTCCGCGATGTGCTCCCCCATCTCCCCTCCTGGATTGTGGCTGTCAGTCTTGTGTTCTGATTGGTTGCGCTCCTGCCACCGTTCTCCTGTCGCTTGGTTTGGTCGGCGGATGTCTTGCACGTCCGATGTTTCAGCTTCTTTCTCCTCTTTCCATTACTCGGCTTCTGTTCCCTTTCCACCGCGATCTTTCCCGCCGGGCCATCCTTCCCGCTACCGCCACCGGACTCCACGCCACCCCATGCTCTACCGCAACCTTGGTGCGGGAGCCAGCTTTCCACGCGTGTCTTTTTCGTGCTTATTGCTCTGGGCAGGGTCTGGTCCGCGGATCCACCAATCCGCAGAGCTGGCCTTCCGCGGATACATCATTTTCCCGCGGAGCTGCGGTGGATTTTTGCCTGACAACGAGTCACAAATCGTCAGAGGGGGGAAACAATTGTTTTGGAATATTAGTTTTCCACTAGCAAGTACAACGACCTTGAATAAGTACTAGCACGGTTTGGCTACCATGCATTATGACCGACCAAATTAGGCATATGCACTGCCTTTGACCAAATAAATCCGTTGTGTGTGGTCAACGTTGACAACTAACAATACGAGTCACAAATGGTAAGAGGGGGAATCAATGGTTTGGGAACACCAGGTATCAACTAGCAGGTACAATGACCTTCAATAAGTAGTGGCACGTTGTGGCTACCATGTACAATGACCAACCAAAGTAGGCATGTGTCACTGACCATGACAAAAGCATGTCACTATGTGTGGTCAACTTTGACAACTCAGAACACTAGTCAAAAATGGTAAGAGGGGGAAACAATTGTTTATGATTATTAGTTATCAATTAGCAAGTACAAAGACCTTCAATGTGAAGTGGCACAGTGTGGCTACCATGCACGGTGACCAGCCAAAGTATGAATATGTCACTAACCATGACCAAACATTTTCACTTCATGTAGTTAACGCTGACAACTCACAACAAGAGTCATATATATTCAAAGGGGTTAACAATGGTTAGGGGAACACTGGCTATCAACTCAAAATAACAATGACCTTGAGTTCGTAATAACACGGCCTGGCAACCATGCAGTGTGACAAACCAAAGTAGGCACATGCCACTAACCATGACGAAAGGAATCTCACAATGTGTGGTCAACATTGAAAACTCAGAACACGAGTCACGAATGGTCAGATGGGGAAAGAATGGGCTGCGAACACTAGCTATCCACAGCAAGTACAAACACCTTCAACAAGTAGTCGCACGATGTGGCTAGCGTTCACTGTGTCCAACCAAAGGATGCATATGTAACTAACTATGACCAAAGAACCCCACTATGTATGGTCAATATTGACAACTCATAACACTAGTCAGAAATGGTCAGAAGGAGAAGCAATGCTTTGGGAACCCTATTTATTGACTAGAAAGGACAAAGACCTTCAATACTTAATACCACAGAGTGGCTACTATGCACACTGAACAACCAAACTAGGCATATGTCACTGACCATGACCAGAGACTTTCAGTATGGGTGGTCAATGTTCACAACCCATAACACGAGTCACAACTAGAAAGAGGGGGAAACAATGGTTTCAGAATATTAGTTTTCAACTAGGAAATACAACGACCTTGAATAAGTAGTAGCACGGTTTGGCTACCATGTACAATGACCGACAAAAGTAGACATATGTACTGCCTTTGAGTGAAGAAATCCGCTGTGTGTGGTCAATGTTGACAACTCATAATACAAGTCACAACTGGTAAGAGGGGAATCAATGGTTTTGGAACACCAGATATCAACTAGAAAGCACAAGGACCTTCAATATAAAGTGGCACGGTGTGGCTACCATGTACAATGACCAACCAAAGTACGCATGTGTCACTGACCATGACTAAAGAATGTCACAATGTGTGGTCACATTTGACAACTCAGAATACTAGTCACAAATAGTCAGAGGGGGAACAATGATTTATGAATACTATTTATCGATTAGCAGGTACAAAGACCTTCAACATGTACTGGCACAATGTGGCTACCATGCCCAGTGACCAACCAAAACATGCATGTCACTGACCATGACCAAAGAATTTCACTTCATGTGGTTAACAATAATAACTCACAGCAAGAATCATATGTATTCATAGGGGGTAACAATGGTTTAGGAACACTGGCTATCAACTAGAAAGCACAAAGACCTTCAGTACATAATAACACGGCGTGGCAACCATGTACAGTGACAAACCAAAGTAGGCATATGCCACTAACCATGACCAAAATAATTGCACAGTGTGTGGTTAACGTTGAATACTCATAACACGAGTCACAAATGGTCAAAGAAGGAAACAATGGGCTGGGAACACTAGTTATCAACTAGCAGGTACAAACACCTTCAACAAGTAGAGGCACGGTGTGGCCAGCATGCATAGTGACCAACCAAAGGATGCATACGTCACTAACTATGACAAAAGAAATCCATTGTGTGTGGTCAACATTGAGAGCTCATAACACGAGTTACAAATGGTCAGAGGGAGAGACATTGGTTTGGAGACCCTATGTATTGACTAGAAAGGACAAAGAATTTCAATACAAAGTGGCACGGTGTGGCTATTATATGCACCGATCAGCCAAACTAGACACATGACACTGACCATGACCAAGTGGACAATTGCACGCTGATCGGGCTGCAGCACCCACTGCTGACACCGGACGTCCTACAGCACCTGCAACGTCGGCACCAACCAATGCACCTTCATCATCTGGTCCCCCGAGTCCCCAACAGCAGTAGAGGCAACAAGGGCGTTGCCTAATGCACTACCATCATTGGGCCCCTCCGCAACTCCGGCAGCGTCAGCCTGTACACCACTGCCACCGTGCCCCTCCGCACCCATCGAGCACTCCTCTGCTCCACCGGCCTTGGGACGCAGCCCAGCCCTCATGGTGTCTATGCTTTCACTGTGTCTATGGTGCTTTGGTCACATTATCACTGATTCAATTGTGTTTTGGTCACAATTTTACTGTGTCTATGGTTCTTAGGTCACATTATCACTATTTCCATGGTGCGTTGGTCACTCGTTTTTTGTGTCTATGGTGCTTGGGTCACATTATCACTGTTTCAATCGTGTTTTGGTCTCACTTTCACTATGTCTATAATGCACACGTCATATTATCACTGTTTCAATGGTAATTTGGTCACACTTTCACTGTGTATATGGTGCTTATGTCACACCATCAATGTTTCAATGGTGATATGGTTACAATTCATTGTCTCCGTGGTGCTTAAGTCATGTTATTGTCATGTCAATGGTGTGTTGGTCACATTTTCTCTTTGTGTATGGTGTTCTTGTCACATTGTGACTGTTTCAATGGTGCTTTGGTCACTTTCACTGTGTATATGGTGCTTTGGTCATGGTATCACTTTTTCACTGGTGCTTTGGTATTACGTTGACTATGTCTATAGTGCGTAGGTCACACTATCACTACTTCCATGGTGCTTTGGTCAAACGTTCACATGGTCTATGGCGCTTGTGTCACATTTTTATCGTTTCAACAATGCTTTGGTCACACTTTCTCTGTATCTGTGGTGCTTAGGTCGTATTATCACATTTTCAACGGCGCTTTGGTCACACCTTTGTTGTGTCCATGGCGCTTTGGTCACATTATCACTGTTTCAATGGTGCTTTAGTCGCACGTTTAGTGTGTATTTGACGCTTAGGTCACACTATCACTGTTATAGTGGTGCTTTGGTCTTAGTTTCGGTCTCTCTCTGGTGCGTAGGTCACATTATCACAATCTGAATGGTGCTTTGCTCACACGTTTTTTGTGTTCATGGTGCTTTGGTGACATTACAGTTCCTCCAATGGTGCTTTGGCGACACAATCACTCTTTATGGTGCTTTGGTTAACATGGTCACTGTTCTAATTGTACTTTGGTCACACCTTCACGGTCTATGTTGCTTTTGTCACGTTACTAATGTGTCAATGGTGCTTTACTCACACTTTCAATGTGTATATGGTGCCTTGGTTAAACTATCACTGTTTTAGTGGTACTTTGGTCACACTTTCACTGTGTACATGGTGCTTCTGGCACTTTACCAGTGTTTGAATGGTTCTTTGGTCACACTTTCATTGTGTCTATGGCTCTTATGTCAATTTGTCACTGATTCAATGGTGCTTTTATCACACTCTCACTGTGTCTATGGTGCTTTGGTCTATTTATTACCGTTTGAATGGTCTATTGGTCTCATTTCACCATGTCTATGGTCCTTTGGTCACATTATCACTAGTTCAATGGTGCTTTGGTCATACTTTCACAGTGTCTACCGCACATAGGTCACATTATCACTGTTTTAATTGTACTTTGGTCACATTTTCACTATGTCTATGGTGTTTGGGTAACATTATCATTGTTTCAATGGTGTGTTGGTCATAGTACCACTCTTTTAATGGTGCTTCGCTGACACTTTCACTCTCTCCATGGTGCTTTGGTTAGCATGATTATTGTTTCAATGGTACTTTTGTCACACTTTCACCGTGTCTATGTTGTTTTTTTCACGTTGTCACAATGTGAATGGTGCTTTGCTTACACTTTCACTGTGTCTATCGTGCCTTTGTCAGATTATCACTGTTTCAATGATACGATTGTCACACTGTCACTGTGTGTATAATGTTTACATTACATTAACACTGTTTCAATAGTGCTTTGATCACAGTTCAACTATGTATATGGGCACATTACCAATGTTGTAATGGTGGTTTTTTCACACTTTCATTGTGTATATGGTGCTTATGTCACATTATCACTGTGTCAATGGTGCGTTGGTCAGACTTTCGATGTGTCTCATGTGCTTTGGTAACCTTGTTACTGTTTTAGTTGTCTTTTGGTCACATATCACTGTATATATGGTGCTTTGGTCAAACTATCAGTGTTTCAATGGTACATTGGTCTCACGTTCACTATTTATATAGTGCTTATGTCACATTATCACTATTTCAATGGTGCTTTGGTCACACTTTCACACTTTCTGTCATGATATGGTCACATTATCACAATTTCAATGGTGCTTTGGTCACACTTTCACTGTTTCCATGGTGTTTGGGTCATATCATCACTGTCTAAATGATGATTTGGTCCCACATTCACTGTGTTAGCAGTGCTCAGGTCACGTCATCGCTGTTCAAATGGTGTGGTGGTCATACTTTCAATGTGTATACAGCGCTCCGGTCACATTATTACTATTCAAATGGTTTGGTGGTCATGCTTTCAATGAGTATATAGCGCTCCGGTCACATTATCACTGTTTCAATTGTGTTTGGGCACACTTTCACTGTGTCTATGTTTCCTAGGTCACATTCTCACTATTTTCATGGTGCATTGGACACATGTTTCCTGTGTCTATGGTGCTTGGGTAAAATTATCATTGTTTCAATGGTATTTGGTCACACTTTCATGGTTTCTATGATGCTTGTGTCACACCATCACTTCTTCAGTGGTGGATTTGGTCACAGATTCATTGTGTCCATGGTGCTTACGTCATATTATTATTGGTTCAGTTGGTGCTTTGGTCACGGTTTTACTTTGTCTATGGTGCTTTGCTCACAAGAAAACTGTCTTAATTGTGATCTGGTCACTTTTACTGTGCATATGGTGCCTTGGTCACATTATTACTATTTCAATGGTGCTTTGGTAGCACTTTGACTGATTATATATTGGTAAGGTCACATTATAAATACTTTGATGGTGCGTTGGTCACTCTTTCACAGGGTATGTTGTGCTTAGCTTACTCTTTTATTGTTTCAATGATGATTTGGTCACACTTTTATGTGTCTATGGTGCCTAGGTCATATTATCACACTTTCACTGGTGCTTTGGTCACACATTCACTGTGCATGTGGTGTTTGGTTACATAATGACTGTTTCAATGGTGCTTTTGATCACACGTTAATTGTGTCTATGGTGCTTTGGTTACATTATCACTGTTTCAATAATACCTTGGTCGCACGTTTACGGTGTCTATGGTGCCTAGATCATACTATCACTGTTCTAATGGTGCTTTGGTCACAATTTCAGTCTGTCTATGGTGCGTAAGTCACATTATCATACCTTCATTGTGGTTACGGTGCTTTGGTCACATTATCACTCTTTCAATGCTGCTTGCGTGACACTTTCACTCTTTCTATGGTGCTTTGGTTAACATGATCACTGTGTTAGCGGTGCTTTGTTCACACTTTCAGTATGTCTATGGTGCCTTGGTCACACTATCACTTTTTCAATGGTACTTTGGTCACACTTTCCTTCTGTTTATGGTGCTTATGTCACGTTATCACTGTTTCAATGGTTTGCTGGCCACACTTTCACCATGTATATTGTGCTTAGGGCTTATCATCAATGCTTTAATGGTGCTTTTGTCGCACTCTCTTTGTGTCAATGGTGCTTATGTCACATTAACAGGGATTCAATGGTATTTTGGTCACACTTTCACTCTATGCGTGGTGCATTGGTCACTATGTTCCTTTTCAGTCGTCTTTTGGTCACATATCAGTGTGTCTATGATACTTTGGTCACATTATCACAGTTGCAATGGTTATTTGGTTACACGTTCACTATGTCTATAGTGCGTAAGTCACATTATATCTATTTCAATGGTGCTTTCGTCACACATTCACTGTGTCCATCGTGCGTATGCCACATTATCACTGTTTCAATGGCGCTTTGGTGGTAGCAAGGTTTTGCAAGTGGTTGCAAGTGGTTACGAGTGGCTGCTAGTGGTTGCGAGGTGTTGTGAGTGGATGCAAGTGGTTGTGAGTGGTTGCGATGGTTGCGAGTGGTTGGAAATGGCTATGAATGGTTGCGAGTGGTTGCAATTGGTTGCCAGTGTTTCAGGTGGTTGCAAGTGGTTACAAATGGTTGCGAGTGGTTGCGGGTGGTTGTGAGTGGTTGCGAGTGGTTGCGAGTGGTTGTAAGAGGTTGCGAGTGGTTGCGAGTAGTTGCAAGTGGTTGCGAATGGCTGTCAGTGGTTGCGAGTTTGTGTGAGTGGTTGGCAGTGGTTGCGAGTGGTTGTGAGTAGTTGCGAGTGGTTGCGACTGGTTGCATATGTTTGCAAGTAGTTGCGAGTGGTTGCGAGTGGTTGCAATTGGTTGCGAATGGTAACGTTTGGTTGCGAGTGGTTGCAAGTTGTTGCAGTTGGTTGTGAGTGGTTACGCATGGTTGCCTGTGGTTGCGACTGGTTTCGAGTAGTTGCAAGTGGTTGCCAGTGGTTGTAAGTGGTTGCGAGTGGTTGCAAGTGGTTACGGGTGGTTGCAAGTTGTTGTGAGTTCTTATGAGTGGTTGCTAGTGGTTGCGAGTGGTTGCAAGTGTTCGTGAGTGATTGCAAGTGGTTGCGAGTGTTATCGAGTGGATGCGAGTGGTTATGAGTGGTTGCAAGTGGTTGCGAGTAGTTGCAAGTCGTTGCCAGTGGTTGCGAGTGGTTGCGAGTGGTTGCAAGTGGTTTTGACTGGTTGCGAGTAGTTGCAAGTTTTTGCGAGTGCTTGCAAGTGGTTGCGAGTGGTTGCGAGTGGTTGCAACTGGTTGTAAGTGGTTGCGAGTGGTTGCGAGTGGCTGCGAGTGGTTGCGAGTGGTTGCGAGTGGTTGCGAGTGGT
>SZWC01000055.1:116703-355216 GCA_023375785.1 Penium margaritaceum | reverse complement strand
AGTGGTTTTGACTGGTTGCGAGTAGTTGCAAGTTTTTGCGAGTGCTTGCAAGTGGTTGCGAGTGGTTGCGAGTGGTTGCAACTGGTTGTAAGTGGTTGCGAGTGGTTGCGAGTGGCTGCGAGTGGTTGCGAGTGGTTGCGAATGGTTGCGAGTGGTTGCGTGTGGTAGCGAGTGGTTGCGAGTAGTTGCGAGTGGTTGGGAGTGGTTGCAAGTGGTTTTGAGTGGTTGCGAGTTATTGCGAGTGGTCTGAAGTGGTTGCGAGTGGTTGCGAGTGGTTGGGAGTGATTGCAAGTGGTTGCAACTGTTTTTTAATGGTTGCAAGAAGTTACGTGTGGTTGCAAGGGGTTGCGAGTGGTTGCGAGTGGTCGCAAGTGGTTTCAAGTGGTTGCAAGGGGTTGCAAGTGATTGTGAGTGGTTGCAAGTGGTTGCGATTGGTTCCAAGTGGTTGCGTGTGGTTGCGAGTGTTGAGAGTGGTTGCGAGTGGTCGCGAGTGGTTACGGGTGGTTGCGAGTGGTTGCGAGTGGTTGCGAGTTGTTATGCGTGGTTGCCAATGGTTGACATTGTTGCGAGTGGTTGCAAGTTTTTGCGAGTGGTTACGAGTGGTTGCAAGAGGTTGCAAGTGGTTTTGAGTGGTTACGAGTGGTTGCAAATGGTTGCAAGTGGTTTCAAGTGGTTTCCAGTGGTTGTGACTGGTTGTGAGTGGTTTTGAGTGGTTGGGAGTCCTTGCAAGTCGCTGTGAGTGGTTGTGAGTGGTTGCAAGTGGTTGCAAGTAGTTGCCAGTGGTTGCAAGTTGTTGCAAGTGGTTCTGAGTGGTTGCAAGTGGTTGTAAATGGATGCAAGTAGTTACGAGTGGTTGGGAGTGGTTGCTAGTGCTTGCAAATACTTGCAACTGGTTATGAGTGCTTGCAAGTGTTTGTGAGTGGATTTGAGTGGTTGTGAGTAGTTGCAAGGGGTCGCGCCTGCTTGCAACTGGTTGCTTGTGGTTGCGAATGGTTGTGAGTGGTTGCGAGTGGTTTTGAATGGTTGGGAGTGGTTGCGAGTGGTTGTGAGTGGGTGCGAGTGGTTGCGAGTAGTTGCGAGTGGTTACAAGTGGTTTTGAGTAGTTGCGAGTGGTTGCGAGGAGTCACTAGTGGTTGCAAGTTGTTACGAGTTATTGCAAGTGGTTGCAAGTGGTTGCGAGTGGTTGCGAGTGGTTACAAGTGGTTGCAAGTGGTTTTGAGGTTGCGAGTGGTTGCGAGTGGTTGCAAGTAGTTGCGAGTGGTTGCGAGGAGTCACTAGTGGTTGCAAGTTGTTACGAGTTATTGCAAGTGGTTGCAAGTGGTTGCGAGTGGTTGCGAGTGGTTACAAGTGGTTGCAAGTGGTTTTGAGGTTGCGAGTGGTTGCGAGTGGTTGCAAGTAGTTGCGAGTGGTTGCGAGTGGCTTTGAGTGGTTGCCAGTGGTTGCGTGTGGTTTCGAGTCGTTCCAAGTTGTTACGAATGGTTTCAATTAGTTGTGAGTGGTTGCAAGTGCTTGTGAGTGCTTGCAAGTATTTGCAAGTGCTTGTAAGTGGTTGCGAGTGGTTGCAAGTGGTTGCAAGTGGTGGCGAGTGGTTGCGAGTCATTCCAAGTGGTTGCAAGTGGTTGCAATTGGGTGAGAGTGGTTAGGAGTGGTTTGCGAGTGGTTGCAAGTGGTTGCGAGTGGTTGCAAGTGGTTGAAAGTGGTTGCAAGAGGTTGCGAGTGGTTGCGAGTGGTCTTAAGTGGTTGCGAGTGTTGCGAGTGGTTGGGAGTGGTTGCGAGTGGTTGTGAGTGGGTGCAAGTGGTTGCGAGTGGTAACGAGTGGTTGCGAGTGGTCACAAGTGATTTCAAGTTGTTACGAGTTATTGCAAGTGGTTGCAAGTTGTTGCGAGTGGTTGCGAGTGGTTGCATGTGGTTGCAAGTGGTTTTGTCTGGTTGCGAATGGTTGCGAGTGGTTGCGAGTGGTTGCGAATGGTTGCGAGTGGTTGCGAGTAGTTGCGAGTGGTTGCCAATGGTTGCGAGTGGTTGCGCGTGGTTGCAAATGGTTGCAACTTGTTGCAAGTTGCTGTGACTGGTTGCACGGTTTTGCGAGTATTTGCGAGTGGTTATGAGTGGTTGCAAGTGGTTGCAAGTGGTTGTGAGTGTTTGCAAGTGGTTTGAGTGGTTGTAAGTGGTTGCGAGTGGTTGCGAGTTGTTGCAAATGGTTGCGAATGGTTGCGAGTGGTTGCAAGTGGTTGCGAGTGGTTTTCAGGGGTTGCATAAGGTTGCGAGTTGTTGCTAGTAGTTGAGAGTGGTTGCGAGTGGCTGTGAGTGGTTGCGAGTCATTGTGAGTGGTTGCGAGTGGTTGCGAGTGGTTGCGAGTGGTTGCAAGTGGTTGCAAGCCGTTGCGAGTGGTTGCGAGTGGTTGCGAATGGTTGCGACTGGTTGCGAGTGGTTGCGAGTGGTTGCGAGTGGTTGCGAGTGGTTGGGAGTGGTTACATGTGTTTGCGAGTGCTTGCAAGTGGTTGCAAGTGGTTACGAGTGGTTGCGAATGGTTGCCAGTGATTGCAACTGGTTGCGAGTTGTTGCGAGTGGTTGCGACAGGTTGTAAGTGGGTGTGAGTGGTTGCAATTGGTAACGAGTGGCTATATGTGGTTGTGAGTGGTTGCGATTGGTTACATGTGGTTGCACGTTGTCACGCGTTGTTGCAAGTGGTTGCGAGTGGTTGCGAGTAGCTTCAAGTAGATGCAAGTGGTTGCAAGTGGTTGCGAGTGGTTACGAGTGGTAACGAGTGGTTGTGAGTAGCTACAAGTGGTTACAAGTGGTTGCGACTAGTTGCCAGTGGTTGCCCGTGGTTGCGAGTAGTTGCGAGTGGTTGCGAGTGGTTTCGAGTGGTTGCGAGTGATTGCAAGTTTTTTCAAGTTGATGTGAGTAGCTGCAAGTGGTTTATAGTGGTTTCAATAGGTTGTGAGTGGTTGCGAGTGGTTGCGAGTGGCTGCGACTGGTTGCGTGCGGTTGCGAGTGGTTGCAAGTGGTTGCGAGTGGTTGTGAGTGGTTGCGAGTGGTTGCGAGTTGTTGGGAGTGGTTGGGAGTGGTTGCGAGTGGTTGCGAATGGTTGTGAGTTGCTGTGAGTGCTTGCGAGTGGTTGCGAGGCGTTGTGAGTGGTTACAAGTGGTTTCCAGTGGTTGTGAGTGGTTGCGAGTGTTTGCAAGTGGTTGTGAGTGGTTGCAAGTGGCTACGAGTGGTTGCGAGTGGTTGCAAGTGGTTGTGAGTGATTGCAAGTGGTTACAAGTGGTTGCAAGTGGTTGCAAGTGATTGCGAGTGGTTGCGAGTGGTTGCGATTGGTTCCAAGTGGCTGCGAGTGGTTCCAAGTAGTTGTGAGTGGTTGCGAGTGGTTGCGAGTGGTTGCGAGGCGTTGCGAGTCGTTACGAGTGGTTGCGAGTGGTTGCGAGTGGTTGCGAGCTGTTATGCAAGGTTGCGAGTGGTTGCCAATTGTTGCGAGTGGTTTCAAGTGGTTGCGAGTGGTTGCCAGTGGTTGCAAGAGGGTGCGAGTGGTTTCAAGTGGTTGCAAGTGGTTGCGAGTTGCTGCAAGTGGTTGGAAGCAGTTGTGAGTGGTTGCGAGTGGTTGCGAGTGGTTATGAGCGGTTGCGAGTGGTTACGAGTGGTTGGAAGTTGTTGCAAGTTGTTACAAGTGGTGGCGAGTCATTGTGAGTGATTGCAAGTGGTTGCGAGTGTTTACAAGTAATTTCGAGTGGTTGCAAGTGGTTGTGGGTGGAGTTTCTGGTTGCGAGTTGTTCCGAGTAGTTGTGAGTGGTTGCGAATGGCTGCGAGTGGTTGCGAGTGGTTGCAAGTGGTAGCAAGTGGCTGCAAGTGGCTGCGAGTGGTTGCAAGTTTTCTGCTAGTGGTTGCAATTGGTTTCGAATGTTTTCAAGTGGTTGCGACTGGATGCGAGTGGTTGCAAGTGGTTGTGAGTGGTTGCGAGTGGTTGCGAGTGGTTACGAGTGGTTGGGAGTGGGTGTGAGTAGCTGCGAGTGGATGCAAGTGGTTGTGAGTGTTTGCGAGTGGTTGAGAGTGGTTGCGAATGGTTGCAAGTGGTTGAAATTGATTGCGAATGGCTGCCAGTGGTTGCTAGTGGTTACAAGTGGTTGCAAGTGGATGCGAGTGGCTGCAAGAGGTTGCGAGTGGCTGGGAGTAGTTGCGAGTGGTTGTGAGTGGTTTTGAGTGGTTGCGAGTGATTGTGAGTGGTTCCAAGTGGTTGCGAGTGGTTGCGAGTGGGTGCGAGTGATTGCGAGTGGTTGCGTATGTTTGCAAGTGGTTGCGAGTTGTTACAATTGGTTGCGAGTGGTTGCGAGTGGTTGCGAGAGGTTACGTGTGGTCGCGAGTGGTTGCAAGTGGTTGGGAGTGGTTGCGGATGCTTGCTAGTGGTTGCGACTTGTTGCGAGTGGTTGCGAGTGGTTGCGAGTGGTTGTGAGTGGTTGTGAGTGGTTGCGATTGGTTGCGAGTGGTTGTAAGTGGCTACGAGTGGCTACGAGTGGCTACGGGTGGTTGCAAGTGGTTGCAAGTTGTTGCGAGTGGTTGCAAGTGGTTGGGAGTGGTTGCGGATGCTTGCTAGTGGTTGCGACTTGTTGCGAGTGGTTGCGAGTGGTTGCGAGTGGTTGTGAGTGGTTGTGAGTGGTTGCGATTGGTTGCGAGTGGTTGTAAGTGGCTACGAGTGGCTACGAGTGGCTACGGGTGGTTGCAAGTTGTTGCAAGTTGGTGCGAGTGGTTGCAAGTGGTTGCAAGTAGTTGCGAGTGGTTGCAAGTGGTTGCAAGTGGTTGCGAGTGGTTACGAGTGGTGCGAGTGGTTGTGCGTAGTTCCAAGTGGTTGCGAGTGGTTTTGAGTGGTTGTGACTGGTTGCCAGTTATTGCGAGTGGTTGCGAGTGGCTGCGAGTGGTTGCAAGTGGTTGGAACAGGTTGCGAGTGCTTACGAGTAGTTGCGAGTGGCTGCGAGTGGTTGCGAGTGGTGGCGAGTGGTTGCCACTGGTTGCCAGTGGTTGCTTGTGGTTGCCAGTTATTGCGAGCGGTTGCAAGTGCTTGCGAGTGGTTGCGAGTGGTTGCGATTGGTTGCAAGTGGTTGTGAGTGGTTGTGAGTGGTTGTAAGTGGTTGCGAGTGGTTACGACTGGTTGCGAGTGGTTGCGAGTGGTTGCAAGTGGTTGCGAGTGGTTGCAAGTGGTTGCGAGCTGTTATGCGTGTTTGTGAGTGGTAACAAATTGTTGCGAGTGGTCGCAAGTGGTTGCGAGTGGTTGCAAGTGGTTGCAAGAGGTTGCGAGTGGTGTCCAATGGTTGCGATAGGTTGCGAGTGGTTGCGAGTGGTTTCAAGTGGTTTCCAATGGTTGTGAATGGTCGTGAGTGGTTGCAAGTGCTTGTGAGTTGTTGCAAGCAGTTGTGAGTGGTTGCGAGTGGCTGTGAGTGGTTGCTAGTGGTTGTAAGTAGTTGCGAGTGGTTGCGAGTGTTTGCAAGTGGTTGCAAGTAGTTCCGAGGGGTTGCTTTTGTCAACCACTCGCAACCACTCACAACAACTTGCAACCACTCGGAACCACGGGCAATAGATCGTAACAACTTGCAACCACTCGTAACTACTTGCAACCCCTTGCAACCACTCGGCGGTGAGTAGTTCCACTCACCACCCACAACCAGACAAACCCAGTTGCAACCACTCGGAATCACTTGCAACCACTCACATCCACTTGCAAGAACTCGCAACCACTCGCAACCACTTGCAACAAGTTGTAACCATAGACACATAGAAAGGGTGACCAGATCACGATTGAAACAACGAGAATGTGACCAACGCACCATAGACATGGTGAAAGTGCGACCAAAGCACCATTGTAACAGCGGTAACATGACAAAAGAATTTTAAAAATTGTGAGAGTGCGACCAAAGCACAATTGCAACAATGCCAATGTGACCTAATAACCACAAACACAGTGAAAGTATGACCAAAGCACCATTGAAACAGTGATAAAGTGACGTAAGCACCATACACACAGTGAAAAGTGACCAAAGTACCATGGAGACTTTGAAAACGTGACCAAAGAACCATAGACATAGAGGAATGGTCACCAAAGAACCGTTCAAAGAGTGATAATGTGACATAAGAACCATAGATACAGTGAACTTGTGACAAAAGCAGAATTGAAACAGAAGTAATGTGACTAAAGCACCATACATACACTTAAAGTGTGAATATTCAAACAACAATAATATGACATAAGCACCATAAACTCAATGGAAGTGTGACCAATGTACCATTGAAAGATGCATACTGTGACCTAAGTACCATAGACACAGTGAATGTGTGACCAAATCATCATTGAAAGGGAGTTGATGTGACCCCAACACCATGGACACGGTTGAAGTGTAATCAAAGCGCCATTGAAAAAGTCATAGTGTAATTAAAGCACTGTAGACACAGTGCAAATGTGACCAAGGAAACAATGAAGCAGTGATAGTGTGACAAAAGCACCATAAACCGAGTAAACGTATGACCAAAGCACCATTGAAATAGTGATTGTGTGATAAGAGCACCATAGACACGGTGAACGTGTTACTAAAGCACCATGGAAACACTTACAATCTGACATAAGCAGCATAGATGCCGTGAAAGTGTGACCAAGGCAAATTTGAAATACCAGCCATGTGACATAAGTACCATAAACATAGTTAACGTACAACCAATAGACCATTGATAGAGTGATAATGTGACATAAGCACCTAACACACAATGGAAGTGTTACCAAAGTACCACTGGAACAGTGATAGTGTGACCTAAGCACCGTATAAATCATGAAAGTGTGACTTAAGCACCACTGAAACACCAAAAATGTGTCCTTAGTACCAAAGGCACGCTGAACGTGTGACAAAAGTACCATTGGAACAGTGTAATGTGACCTAAGCACAATACACACTATGAATGTGTGACCCAACTACCATCAAAACAGTGATGATGTGACCAAAACAACATAGACACAGTGAAAGTGTGACCAAAGGACCATTCAAAGAGTGATAATGTGACCGAAGCACCATAAACACAATCAAAGTGTGACCAAGGCACCATTGAAACATTGATAATGTGATCAAAGCACCATAGAGGTAGTGAAAGTGTGACCAAAGTACCATTGAATTAGTAATAATGTAACACATATCATAGACATAGTGTACGTGTGACCAACGCATCATTGAAACTGTGATAATGTGACCAAATAACCATATACACAATAGACATGTGACCAAAGCACCATCAAAACAGTGATAATTTGACCAATGAACCATGTCAACACTAAACATGTGACCAACAGACCATTAAATGTGCGATAATGTCACACAAGCACCATAGACATAGTAAAAATGTAACCAAAGCACAATTGAAACTGCGATGGCATGACCTACACCCATTAAACACAGTGTAAGGGGTGACCAAAGCACCATTGCAATACTGATGATATGACATAAGCACCATGTAAACAATTAAAGTGTGACAAAAGCACTAATGAAACAGTGAAACTGTGATTAAAACACCACCGAAACATTGACAATGAGAAAAAGGGACCATTGACATGGTGAAAGTGCGCCAAACATACCATTGAAACTGTGATAATGCGACCAAAGCACCATACACACATTGGATGTGTGACCAAAGTACCATTAAAACATATATAATGTGACCAGAATGCCAAACATAGAGTTGAAGTGTGACAAGTGCACCACTCGATTAGTGATAATGTGACCAAAGCAACAAAGACACAGCGAGAGTGGGTCCAATAAACCATTGAAATAATGAAAGTGTGACAAAAGTACCATAGACACAGTGAAAGCGTGACCAAATCACAATTTAACCGTCATAATGTGACCAAAGCACCATATACATAGTGCAACTATGACCAACGCACCATTGAAACAAAGGCAATATGACCAATGTACCATAGACATGGTGAATGTGTGACCAAAGCACCATTCAAGCAGTGACAATGTAACTATAGTACTGTAGACACGGTCAAAGTGTCAAAAACACACCCTTGAAACAATGTGAATTTGACCCAAGATCCATAGACAAAGTGAAAGGGTGACCAAGCACCATTATAATTGTGAGAATGTGACCCAAACCTCGTAGATACCGTAAAAAAATGACCAAAGCACAATTGGAGCTGTGATATCCTGACATAAGCACCAAAGCCACAATGATAGTGCGACCAAAGCACCATTGAAACGGTGATAATGTGACCAAATGACCATAGACACAGTAGACGTGTCACCAACGCACCATTGAAATAGTATTAATGTGACCATGACATCCTAGGATCGTTAGAATATCACAAAAGCACCACTCAAATAGTGAGAATGTGACCAAAGCACCATAGCCACAGTAAACGTGTGACCAAATAACCATTGAAACAATGACATTGTGATTAAAGTGCCATATGCACAGTGAATGTGTGACCAAAGCACATATGAAACAATAATAAATTGACCAAAGCACAGTAGACACGATGAAAGTGTGAGCAATGTACCATTGAAACAATGTTAATTTGACCAAACCACCATAGAAACAATTAATGTGTGACCAAAGCACCTTTGAAATAGTAACAACATAACTAGAGCACTGTAGACACTGTGGAATTGTCAGCAGAGCACCATTGAAAGAGTGATAATGTGACCTAAGAACCATACATACCGTGAACTTATGACCGCAGCACCATTGAAACAGTGACAATGTGACCTAGGCCCCATACACACAGTGCAATTATGACAAAGTCACCATTGAAAGAGCAAAAATGTAGCTAAACCACCCTAGACATTGAGAAAGTGTAACAAAATCACCATTCAAACAGTGATCATGTGACCAAATCACCATAAACACAGTGAAAGTGTGACCAAAGTACCACTAAAACAGTGATAATGAGACCAAGGCACCATGGACACTATGAAAGTGTGACCAAAGCACCACTGAAATAAAAGAAGTGACCAATGTACCCTAGACACGTTGAACGTGTGACCAAATCACCATTGAAACAGTGATAACATAACCAAGGGACCATAGACACAGTGAAAGTGTGACCAACGCACCATTAAGGCTGTACACCAAAATCCCCGACTCGAGTCCAGGACTTGCGAGTCCGAGTCCTGTTCCAGACTTGCGAGTCCGAGTCCGCCGGCTTGGCTCGGTTCGTGAGTCCAAGCCTGTCCTCTGTTAAGCATCTAACAGAAGGTACACCATGACTTGAAGTCACCATGGTGGTGATCGGCGGTAGACAAAGTGCATTAGTGACATAAACCCGCCAGTCTGGACCAGGACTCGCAAGTCTGGTCGAAGACTCGCAAGTCTGGTCCAGGATTTGCGAGTCTGGTCCAGGACTCGCGAGTCTAGTCTGGGACTCGCGAGTCCGAGTCTTTGGATGGACTCGGATTCGCAAGTCCAAGTCCAAAAGCAGCCTCGGACTCGTGAGTCCGAGTCTTCCTTGAGACTCGTGAGTCTGGACTTGTGAACACCCTTACGCACCATATGCACGTTGAAGGTGTGACCAAATGACCACTGAAATACTGTGAATCTGACCTAAGCACCATAGACACCATGAACGTGTGGCCAACAAACCACTGAAACAGTGACAATGTGACCAAAATACCATAGAAACATAAATGTGTGACAGAAGCACCATTGAAAAGTGATAACATGACCTACGAACCACAGACATAGTGAATGTGTGACCAAAGTACCATTGAAACAGTGATAATGTAACCTATGAACAATAGACACAATGCAATTATGACCAAAGCACCATTGAAACAGTGATAATGTGACCTAAATACCATCAACAGAATGAAGGTGTGCTAAAAGCACCGTTGAACCAGTGATAATCTCACCAGAACACCATAGAAACAATTAACGTGTGACAGAAGCACCATTAAACAACAATAATGTGATCAAAACAGCCTGGGAACAGTACATGTTTGACAAAAGCACCATTGAAACAGTGATGATGTGGCCAAATCAAAATATACACAGTTTGCATAGTAGTTGATTAAATTTTCAAAGTGTATTTGGTGCTTATGTTACATCTTTTTGTTTGAGTGGTGCTTCGTTCAACCATTTACCATCTTTGTGGTGCTTTGGTCATGTTATCACTCTGTCAGTGGTGCTTTGGTCACACTTTCACTGTGTCCATGGTGGTTGTCACATTATCATTGGTTCAATGATCATTTGGCCACAATTTCACTATGTTGATGGTATTTAGGTGATTGCATTGCCATTTCAATGGTGCCTTGGTCACACCTCAACAGTGTCTCTAGTGCTTGGGTAACACTATCATTGTCTCCGTGGTGCTTTGGTCACATAATCCCTGTTTCAACAGTGCTTTGGACACACTTTCACTGTGTCCATGGTGATTTGGCTACATTGTCACTGTTTTGATTGTGTTTTGGTCACACTTTCACTGTGCCTATGTTGCCTATGTCACATTTTCACTATTTCAATGGTGCGTTGGTCACACATATACTGTGTCTATGGTGCTCTAATCGTATAATCACTGTTTCATTGGTACTTTGGTCATAATTTTGCTATATCTATAGTGCGTATATCATGTCATCGCTCTGTCTATGGTGCTTTGGTCACACTTTGACTTGGTCTTTCCTGCTTTGATTACATTACCACTGTTTCAATAGTGCGTTGGTGACTCTTTTACTTTTTCCATGGTGCTTATGTCACCTTACCACTCTTTAAATCGTACTTTGGTCACACGTTGAGTGTGTCTATTGTGCTTGGGTCACATTATCACTAATTCAATGGTGCTTTGTTCACATTTTCAGTGTGTTCATGGTGTGTATGTCACATTATCACTGTTTCAATGGTGCTTTGGTCACACTTTCTCTACGTCAATGATTTTGGGATCACATTATCACTGCATACATGGTGCTTTGGTCACACTTTCACAATGTTTACATTGCTTTGGTTACATTATCACTGTTCCAATGCTACGTTGGTCACAATTTCATAGTTTCTATTGTACTTTGGTCACATTCTCACTGTTTGAAGGGTGCTTTTGCTAAACTTCAAGTGTCTCTATTGTGTTTTAGTAACATTCTCACTATTTTGGACAGTGCTTGGGTCACACTTTAACCGTGTTTGTAGTGCGTCTATAACCTTATCACTGTTTCAATGCTCCTTTGGTCACAATTTGACTATGTCCATGGTGCTTTGGTCAAAGTGTGACAGTTTCAATGGTGCTTCAGTAACACTTCCACTGTTTGTGCAGTGCTTGTGTCACATTATCACCGTTTAAATGCTACTTTGGTCACACTTTCAGTGTGTATATGGTATGTTTATCTTGTTATTGCTCTTCAAATGGTGCTTTGGTCACACTTTCATAATATAAATGGTGCTTAGGTTGCATTCTTGCTATTTAAATGGTGGTTTGGTCACACAATCATTGTGGCTTTGGTGATTAGGTGACATTATCACTCTTGAACAGTGCTATGGTCACAACTTTATGTTTATATGGTGATTTCATCACATGAACACTGTGTTGATGGTTTGTTGGCCACACTTTCACTTTGTTTGTGGACCTTATGTTACAATATCCGTGTTTCAATGGTGCTCCGATAACACCTTTGTTGTGTTTATGGTGCTGAGGTTACATTCTTTCTCTTTCAATGGTACTTTTGTCACGTTTTCATTGATTCTATGGTCCTCTGGTCACATGATCACTGTTTGCATGGTGCTTTTGTCACATTTTCACTTTGTCTATGGTGTTTTGGTCATATGATTCCTGTTACAATGGAGCTTTGTTCAGACTTCCAATTTGCCTAAGGTACTTTGGTCACATTATCACTGTTTCAGTGGTGCTTTGCTCACACTTTAACATTCTCTTTGGGTCTGAGAGCACTATTTCACTGTTTCAATTGTGCTTCGATCACACTTCCACAGTATCTATGGTTATTGTGCCACATTATCATTGATTCAATGGTGCATGCGTCACACGTTCACTGTGTCTACATTGCTTTGGTTATATAATCACTGTTTTAATGGTGCTTTGGTGATACCTTCAATGTTGTTATGGTACTTTGGTCACATTCTCGCTGTTTCAAGGGTGGTTTTGTTTAACTTCCACTGTGTCTATGGTGCTTTGATCACATTATCACTGGTTTGATGGTTCTGTGGTCAAACGTTCCTGTGTCTAGAGTGTTTTTATCACATTATAAGTCTTTCAATGCTTATTTTGTCATAATGTTTCTGTGTTTATGATGCTTTGGTCACAGTATGACAATTTCAATGGTGTTTTGGTCACAGTTTCACTCTATCTATAGTGCTCACATCACACTATCACTGTTTCAATGGTGCTTTGCTCACACTTTCATTATTTCCACGATGCTTTGGTCAGAGTATGACACTTTCACTGGTGCTTTGGTCATACTTTCACCGTGTCTATGATGCTTCTGACACAATACCATTGTTTCAATGGTGCTTTCTTCAAAATTCACTATTTATATGGTCTTTTGTATCATTATTATTGTTTCAATGGTGAGTTGGTCATATTGTCACTGTTTCAATGGTGATTTGGTCACACTATAGTTGCGTCTTTGGTGCTTACGTTACATTACCATTGTTTCACTAGTCGTTTGGTTACACTTTTGGTTTCCATGGTAATTTGGTCAAATTATCATTGTTTTCATGGTTCTTTGGCCACACGTTTCATTGTGTCTGTGGTGCTTATTTCACATAATCAGTGTTTCAATGGTGCTTTGGTCATACCTTCGCCGTATGTGTGGTACGTTGGTCACATTATCGCCATTTCAATGGTGCAATTGTCACACTTTCACTGTCTCTATGGTGAGTAGGGCACAGTATCACTGTTTTAATGGTGCTTTTATCACACTTCATTGTGTATATGGTTCTTAGGCCACATCATCACTGTTTCAATGGTGCTCTGGCCATGCTTTTACTCTGTTTATAGTGCTTTGGGTATATTATCACTGTTTTAATGGTGCTTTGGTAACGCTTGCACTATGTCTATGGTGCTTTGGTCACATTATCATTGTTTCAATGGTTTCTTGGTTACACTTTCATGGTGTCTATGGTGCGTTGGTCACGTTGTCACTGTTTCAACGGTACTCTGGTCATGCGTTCACTATGTCTATGGTGCTTTGGTCACATTATCACTGTTTCAATGGTGCTTTGGTCAGACCTTCACTGTGTTTATGGTTCTTAGGTCACATTCTTACAATTTCAATGGTGCTTTGGTAACTCATCCACAAATTCTATGGTTCTTAGGTCACGATATCACTGTTTTAACAGTGCGTTGGTCACAATTTAACTGTGTCTAAAGTGCTTTGGCAATGCTATCATTGTTTCAAGGGTACTTTGGTCACACTTTCACTCTGTCTATGGTACTTTGGGATATTATTGCTGTGTGAGTGGTGCTTTTCACAATAAAAGTGTGAGCAAATCACCATTGAATCTGTCTCCGAGTGACCAACGTACTATAGACAGAGTGAACATGTGACCAAAGTACCATTGAAATGTTGACAAAGTTACGTAAGGACCACACACAGAGTGAAAGTGTGACCAATGTGTAATATTAATAGTGATAACGTGACCTAAGCACCATAGTCACCATGAAAGTGTAACCAAAGCACGATTAAACCAATGAAAACGTGACCTTAATTCCATAGGCACAGTGAGCACATGACCAAAGCAGCATTGAAACAGTGATAATGTGACCTGAGCACCACAAACACAGTAAAGGTGTTACTAGTGTACCATTGAAACTGTGATATTCCCATGGAAAGTACCATAGAAACAGTGAATGTTTGGCCAAAAACATTGGAACATTGATAATGTGACCTAAGCACTATAGACACATTGAAAGCGTGAGAAAAGCATCATTGAAAGCAATAAGAAGATCACAGCACTGTTGACACTGTGAAAGTATAAACAAAGTACCATAAAAACAGTCATTAAATGACGTCAGCAGTATAGACAGAGTAAAAGTATCACAAGAATACCATTCAAGCAGTGATAACGTGACCTACGGACTATACACATAGTGAAAGTGTGACAAATGCACCATTAAAGCAGTACATTTGTGATCAAAGCAGCATAGAGACAATAAATGTGTAACCAAAGCACCATTGAAACAGCAATAACGTGACCAAGGCACCGTATACACGGTGAAAATGCGACCAAAACACCATGGAAACATTGATAACATCACCAACGCACCATAGACACAAATAATATGTGACCAACGCACCATTGAAACAGTGCTAATGTGACCTTCGCACAAAAGAAACTGAGAAACTGTGACCAATGCTCCAAAGAAACAATAATAATGTGAGTAAATCTCTAAAGACACCATAAAATGATTACCAACTGACAGTTGAAACTGTGATATTAAGACCTAAGCACTGTAAACACAGTGAAAGTATGACCAAAGCACCATTTAACAAGTGATAACATGAGCTAAGCACTATCGACAAAGTGAACATGTGACCAAAGTACCATCAAAACTGTGATAATGTTTCTAAAGTACCATATACAAAGTGGAAATGTGACCAAAGTACCAATGAAACAGTGATACTGTGACCAAAACACCATAGCCACGGTGAAAATGTGACCAAAGCACCATTGAAACAATGACAATGTGACCTTAGCAGCATTGACACAGTGAAAGTATGACAAAAAAAACCATAGAAACGGTAATAATATTGTCTAAGAACAATAGACACTGTGAGAGTGTGACAAAAGTACCATACAAATAGAGAAAATGGGACCAATGCAACAGAGACAGTGAAAGTTTGACCAAAGCACCATTAAAACAATGATAATGTGACACAAGTACCATTAAAACATTGAAAGTGTGACCAAACAACCATCAAACGAGTGATAACATGACCTTAACTCCATTGACACAGCTAAAATGTGACCAAAACATCATTGTAACAGTGATCACATGACCAAAGCACCATAGACACAGTGAACGTGTAACCAAAGTACCACTGAAATTGTGACAATGTGACCTAAGCACCATAGACAGAATGAAAGTGTGACCAAGGCACCATTGAAATTGTGATAATGTGACCAAAATATTATAGAAACAACAAACGTGTGACTAAAGCACCGTTCAAACAGCGATCATGTGACCAAAGCACCAAATACATTGAACGGGTGACCACGGCACCATAAACACCTTCAAAGTGTGACCAAAGCACCATTGAAAGAGTGATGATGGGACAAAAACACCATGAACAGAGTGAAAGTGTAGCTAAAGCATTGTTGTAATGGTGATAATGTGATGAACGCATCATATATACACCGAAAGTGTGATCCAAGCACCATTGAAACAATGATAACGTAACGAAAGCAGTGTAGACACAATAAATATGTGATCAAAGCACAATTAAATGAGTGATAATGAAGCATAAGCACCAAAGACAGTCAAATTATGACCAAAGTACCATTAAAATAGTGACAATGTGACCTAATCATCTTAGACACAATGAAGGTGTGACCAAAATACCATTGAAATGGTGATAGTGTGACCAAGGTACCACATCCACGATAAACGTTTGACCAAAGCAACATTGAAACAATGATAATGTGACATAAGAGCCACAGCCTCAGAGAAAGTGTCGCCAAAGCACCCGTGAAACATTGAAAATACAACCAAAGCACCATAAACACAGGAAAAGTGTGACCAAAATACAATTGAAAGAATGAAAATGTAACCCAAGCACCATACACACAGTGACCTTCTGAGAAGAGCACCATTGCAAGAGTGAGAATGTCACATACATACCATGGACATAGTTAAAGTGTGACCAAGGATCCATTACAATTGGTACAATGTGACAAAAGCACGAGAGACAGCGTGAAAGTGTGACCGAAGCGCCAAAAAAAGAGTGATAATGTGATCAAATCATTATATATACAGTGAAAGCTTGACCAAAGCACCATTTAAACGTTGATAATGTGACCCAAGCACCATAGATCTGTGAAAATATGACCGAATAACCATTGAATTTGTAATAATGTGACATAAGCACCACATACACAGTGGAAGTGTGACCAAAGCACCATTGAAACAGTGATTGTGTGACCACATTACCATGTACATAGTGAAAGTGTGACCAGAGCACCATTGAAACAATGATAATGTGACATAAGCACTGTAGATCTAGTAAAAGTGCATTTAAAGCACAATGGAAACAATGATGGTATAACATAAACCCCATAGACACATTGAAAGTGTGACTAATGCACCATTCAAACAGTGATAACAAGACATAAGCACCATAGACATTATTAAAGTGTGACCAAAACACCATTGGAACTTTGGTACAGAGACCAAAGTACGACTGGTGATAAGTTTTTCTTTGGTATAGAGTTCAGAGTTCCATTCAACTGGTGATAAGTTTATGGTGCTTATGTCAAATTACGATTGTTTCAATGGTTATTGGTCACACTTTCACACTGTCTATGGTGCGTAGGTCACATTATCACTGTTTTCATGGAGATTTGGTCACTCCTTTATGTGTCCATGGTAATTTGGTCTCATTATTACTGTTTCAATGGTTAGTTTGCCACACTTTCACAGTGATTACGTGGCTTATGTCACATCATTGGTGCTTCAATGGTGCTTTGGTCACACTTTCCTTGTGTTTATCATTCGTATGTCACATTATCACTATTGCAATGGTGCTTCGGTCACACTTTCATTGTGTCAATAGTTGCTAAGTTATATCAGTAATGTTTCAATGGTACTCTGGTCACACATTCACTGTGTATATGGTGTGTTGGTCACATAATCACTGTTTGAATGGTGCGTTTGTCACACTTTCACCGTGTTCATGGTGTTATGGTCACTTTATTACTGTTTCAAGGGTGCTTTGGTCACACTTCCACTATGTCTATGGTGATTTGGTTCCATTCTCACTTTTTCAATGGTTCTTTGGTCGCAATTCATGGTGTCCATAGTTCTTAGGTCACATTATCAAAGTTGTAATGGTGGATTGGTCACAATTTTATCGTGTCTTTGGTTCTTGGGTCACATTCTTAAGCACCGGCGGATGATCTCTGTTTCTATAAGAAACAGCAGATCCGGGATAAACAACCTGCTTACCTACTCTGAGGACCGGCAATTGCAAGGAAACTTGCTCCTAATCCGTAGGCAAACCGGCCCTGTTTGCCGGGCCGGGAAACCAGGCTGGTCTAGCAAGCGACGTCCGCTCCTGATCCGACAATGAGCACCACTTGCGCCGTGCAAGTGGCAAGGTGCCCCTTGCACCATTGGAAGTGTCCGTTCCACTTCCAGAGTGGTGCAGGTCCCGAGACGCAATTGTCGGTGTCATCATCGACAACTCCCATGCCTTAGGCGCAGCAGCAACTACATCACTCTCCACCATGGCCGATGTCGCAACGGCGATGCAGACTGCACGTGAGAGTACTCATGACGACAATGATGATGACGAGGATTAGGAGGATGTTGGTAGCAAGAGGAGATCCTGGAAGGATGATGCCCCCAATTTTGCCGCGCACGACGTTACTTCCGCGCTCTCTAACTCCGCGTTTGGTGAGCTCCGCGACCCTGCCGTTCTGCGGTTATGTGCAGCACCGGCTTCTTGCTCCTTCGCTACCTCACTTGATCTTCCGCGGATGCTTCACACCCTCGGGGTCCCGCTCACGGGTAGTGCTCCGCGGCTTGCTCCTTGCCGGCACAAGAGTCCGCCACCTCGTGGCCTCTGACTACTTTGCCCGCAGAACCCCGTTCTGCGGTCGTGCGCAAGGCCGCGGAGTCGCCAGCAGCACCCTTCACCCAACGCGCGTTCCCTGGTGATGACAGCTCACAGCGGAATCCTGGTCGGTCCCAGGATTGGGAGCGGATCGTGCAGTATGCTCAACACACACTCAGAGGAGCAGTACTCGTCCTCCGTGGAATTACCCTACGGAGAGCAACCTGAGGGTTCCTTGAGCAGCGGCGGATCTCACAGGGGAAAGCGTGAGTATGAACCAAACTAATACTTACGCGGATTAATGAGACAGAAGGGGGAAATCTAGTTGTCAGCAAGTCAGGACTTTGGGGCTCATCAGCGGGAAGCAGGCTTTGCGTTAACTCAAGTTGCACAAGGTGAGACAAAGGGTAAGCATCCTTTTGTCATCTGTCATTGGTCACACCCTCGTCCCTCCGCTACAGCACTACTTTATATCTACAAAACCTAGCCCTCCAAGACATCTCTTACCACTCTTTCCCTTATCTTGGACTCCGCGCAGTGCGCTACGCGCACTTTGGGTCTCATCCTCACACATATCAGACTACTTCCACACTTTCCTACTCTACTACTTGCTTCTTCTTCTACTCCGCGGCTTGGGTACTCGCGGTCTTGTGTTCTTCCTTGAATCTTCGTCCTCGCGCGACGTGTCCTCCCGGTCCTCTTCCTTGATTGCCGCTGCTCCCCTTGAGCCCTAATTGGTCGAGCTCCTTCCTGTCCTTTGGTCCTGCCATCGTGTGTTTTTTGCACGTCCGACACTCCAACTTCTCCGCGGCTCGACTCATGTTCCCTTCTCACCGCGGAATCTCATCCTGCTGTCCCTCCCTTCTTTGTTCCTTCGCGGCCATTTCTGCCTCCTGGCAGCAACTTTTCTCGCCTCTTTTCCTTCATTGCTACTAGATCCCGCGCCACCCCATGCTCTACCGCAATCTCATTGCGGGAACCAGCATGCCTTGCGCGTACTCTGATGCTCCGCGCTTCCCCTTGTTATCCTCCTCCGCGGATCTCTAGCCGCGGAAGCCTCATTCCGCAGATCTATGTGTAGCATTGATTTCCCTCCCACGCATCCATCTTCGCCTTAGCGAAGATACGGTGGATCCCCGGCTGACACTGTTGTCCCCAACCCCCCCCCCCCCCTCCTTTCCAAGACCCTGTCCTAGAGTCTCCTTAACGCAACAGGCGGGTGAACTTTCCTTGGGGACCTAGCCACTGTCGTTGTTGGCAAGGGCGGCAGTAGGTCTCCCCTTCTCCACCCGTATCCTGATACCGCGCGGAGCATTCCTGATGCACATACAGCTGGCAGCCCTCACACCTGGCTCCTACAGTGATATCTTCCGCGCCTAGTCTCTTTTTTCATGTAGAGCAGTGGGGGATTCGTTCATATGTCCTGCAGCTGGTGCAGCGGTACACCGTGAGCCCCTCCTCATTCCTGCCTACCTCTGTAGCGCACTGTGCGTGGGCCCATCCTGCGCAATATTCACAGTGGCATGCTGCCCCTATAACGATCCCCATACATCCGTCTCCGCAGCACTGCACCTTGGATTTTTCCGCACCTCAATTTTCTTTTCTGGGCCAAGCCAAACATTGGTGGCATGTCCACCCTCCTTCCTTGCCCCTCTTGCCGCACCGCAGATGGCACATCTTTAAGCACATGCCATATCCCTTGCCAAACGCCGCCATCCCCTCGTGGCAGGCTGCGCAAGCAAGCTCTCGGGTCTGCGCGATGAAGCTAAGGTAGCAGTCTGCCTCAAGGAGCTCATTGCCCACGCATTGGTGACATTGGCCCTTCCAAACAGAGTTTCCCGCCACCAGGCACTCGCGGTGCAAAGATCTTGCGCAAACAGCACACCTTTCCCCATCCTACACAGCCGTCAGGCATGTGGGGCATGCGATGGATTGGTGCCCTTTCCTTCTTGTTCCTTCCTCTTCCTCTGATTCTTCCTCTTCCTCTTCCTCATTCACTCGCGGTGCCCTGCAAATGCCCCGTTGCTTCTTGACCTCCTCCCTACACCTCCTGCACACTGCAGTCCCGCTTCGTCCTCCGTGCCCATCACGAGGTGGAGCCAAGCAACGAGTGCAGATTTTGCGGAGGCATCCGCTACAATCTTGCACCGCCACTCCCCACCACTGGCCGCATTGAGCGCATTTCTTTTCATCCAGTTCCTTCCTCCTTCTTTCCTCAGCCGTGATCCATCCCACCGCCTACAATTGCCTCATCGTGGCCCCAGAAACAGAACGCGGACCTCTCCTTTGCTCTGGGAGCCCTTCTTCCTCTTTCTCCTCTTCCTCTTCCTCCTCCTCCTCCTCTTCTTCTGTGCAGCACCGGCTTCTTGCTCCTTTGCTACCTTGCCTGATCTTCCGCAGATGCTTCACACCCTTGGGGTCCCGCTCGCGGGTAGTGCTCCGCGGCTCGCTCCTTGCCGGCACGAGAGTCCGCCACCTTGTGGCCTCTGACTCCTTTGCCCGCGGAACCTCGTTCCGCGGTCATGCGCAAGGCCGCGGAGTCGCCAGCAGCACCCTTCATCCAACGCGCGTTCCCTGGCGATGACAGCTCACAGCGGAATCCTGGTCGGTCTCAGGATTGGGAGCGGATCGTGCAATATGCTCCACAGACACTCAGAAGATAAGTACTCGTCCTCCGCGGAATTACCATGCGGAGAGCAACCTGAGGGTTCCTTGAGCAGCGGCGGATCTCACAGGGGAAAGCGCGAGTGTGAACCAAACTAATACTTGCGCGCATTAATGAGACAGAAGGGGGCAATCTGGTTCTCAACAAGTCAGGACTTAGGGGCTCATCAGCGGGAAGTAGGCTTTGCGTTAACTTAAGTTGCTCAAGGTCAGACAAAGGGTAAGCATCCTTTTGTCATCTGTCATTCGTCACGCCCTAGTCCCTCCGCTACAGCACTACTTTATATCTACCAAACCTAGCCCTCTAAGACATCTCTTACCACTCTTTCCCTTATCTTAGACTCCGCGCAGTGCGCTACGCGCACCCTCGTCTGCGGTGGCATCTTCTGGAGTTGCTCATGGGATACTCCCGCTGGGTCCGCCCAGGCTGTGGCCCGAGCCTACTTTCGGACTTTTCCTTTTTCCGGTCCCACGGCTTTCTTTGCTCCTGCCGTCTCTCCTCCTACTGCTCCTGCTGTTGCTCCCGCGGCAGCGGCTCGCGTTCTTGTTGCTTCCTCACCTCATCCGCGGCCAGTTCACCGACATCAGATTCCTCCTCCTCAATCTCCTCTGGTTCCTGGCTCCACTCCTGCTCTTGCTGCAACACCTGCCTTTCACAGACGTCCAGCACCTCCTCCGCTCTCCAACCTCGCAAACCTTTCCGCTGTCCCAGGGGCGGCAAGCAACCTCTTGTCCCGGGGATGTGCGTTTGCCATGCTGGTGGCAGCAGCACAAATTCCATGGCCAGGTAACTGCGGTCACTGAACCCTTCCGGTCCTTCCAGCCACACCTGCCCCGCCTCCATGCTAGCTACGCGGTACACCTCCCGCGGCTCCCCTGCCTCTCTCCCCGCACTAGGGAAGGGGCGGAGATACACCAAGTGGCCCTCCTTGATGGGCCCATGATTCAGCCGTCGGTTTGCCGCGTCACATCCGCGCTAGGCAGCGAACGAACCTCTCAACTGCGCCTCCGCCCGCATGGTCTTTGTCTCCTCACAATGCTCGTAGAACCATTCCGCGGCTGTCTTGTCCTTCTCTTCCTCCGAGAGCTTCTCCTGCTCCTCCGGGGCAAGCGGTAGCCTCAGCGGCTTGTGGGGCATGCCCATCGCCGCCCGCGGTGGTTGTCCGAAGAGTAGCATGTGGGATGAGAAGGAGGTTGCTAGGTTGGGTGTTGTGTTGATGATGTGCGCCGTCTTCCTCAACTTCTCTCCCCAGCTGTTGCCCTCCACGGTGGCCACTACTCTCTCTAGTATTTCATGCACCCGCTCCACTTGCCCCTAGGACTCTGGCCGATACTGCCCGGAGTGTACATGGCGGACCCCCCACTGCTCGAGCTCCTCTCTGAAGATCCCCATGAATTATGTGCCATTGTCGCTGTGCACCACGCTGCACCCACTAAAACGGTAAAAGATTTCCTCGCGGATGAACCTTGCCGCGATGGCTGAGCTTTTGTTGGGCACAGCGCGGACCCAAAGGTACTTTGTGAAGTGGTCTACGGCTGCAATCCAGTACCGATTCCCTTGGTCGCGGTGTGCGCCGGGGCCGTGGAAGTCGATGATGATCTTCTCCAGCGGTACGCCGATAGGAGAAGACTAGAACAGCGGTTGGTCCCGCGGCGCGGTCTTCCGCGCTCATTTGCAGGGGGCGCAGTGCTGAACTACCTCCTTAATGAGGGCACCCAGGTTTGGTATGTGGATGATGGGTGTTAGGTAATCCTTTAGCGCCTGTACACCACTGTGGTGATGGCGGTGGTAGGCCTCCACAACTGCCCTGTATAGTGTGGGTCGTGGTACCCATAAGACATGCGGAGTCAGTCTCCAGAGACGGTCGTCCTCCCATGCATAGTGCTCGCACAGACGGGCTAGATCATCCTTTCTCTTGCGTTTGAATTCCACGCCCAGCCGTGCTTCCAGGTCTGTGTACACCTTTTGCGCCTTTGCTTTCTGCTGCTCCTTGCTGCTTGCGCGGAGAAGGATGTGGGCGGTCTACCAGATCCGCCAGTCTTGCGTTTCCATGGGCCCCTTTCTTCCTGCTTTCTCTGTCACCACTTCCCCTGACTTTCGCTTTGTCTCTGGCACACGTGCTAGCAATACACGCGCTCGCCTTTCATCTTGCTCCGCTGTCATCACCTCAAAATTCTTGCGGTTTTCTACATCATAGACAGGTGATTCCCTGTCCTAGGAATCAAGCGCGGGGAATAGCCGAAGGATGCCAACCACTCGAAGCTTGCCTTCATCCCACTGATCTTGTATCCAGCCCTCCGCGGGGGCGCTTGGTCATCTGCCGTGTCCAACAGCGTGATGCAGCTCAATCACTTTGTCTTTTCTCTGCGGAGCATTTCCCAGAGCTTGCAGTAAACCCAGGCTGCATGTGATGGGTTGTTCCTCTTCCAAACTTCCTAGTGACTCATTGGTTTTGGAAGCCACCATCACCGCCGCCTCTTGCTCCGTGCGTCTCCTCTTTTCTGCCCCCTTGCGTGTGGCTGCTGTAGCGCCTTCGCCCGAGACAAGCCAAAGTGGGGTTCGAAACATCTTCGCTGGCATCTGGACTCTGTGGAAGATTGCCATCAGGAGCTCAACTGCTTGCGCGGCCTCCCTCTGGGCTTGCGCTAACTATTCTGGAGTTACGCTGGGGCTTAGGCCTTCATTTGCACGGGGTTGTTTCTCTCTCCGTGGCTCCGCGGCCGCTGCCTCTTGCGCCTTCCTCTTTCCTTTCGGAGCAGGAGTGGTTTCCTCCGGGAGAGTCTGCACCGGTTCCTCACTTTGACTGGCATCTGCTGGCGCTATTGTCTTGGTCTGGCTCAACGTCACTGCTGCTTTCCGCACCACTACCGCCGCTTGGGCTTGAAGTTGTACCTTCCGTCGGAGGGAGCCTGCAGATGGCTCCGGGCGGTGGAGCTTGGCACCAGCTTTGTATCTCTTCCCCATCTTCTCTTCTCCTTTTGCTCCTACTTCTCATGCCGCGGCCCTATCTGCTGTTGCACCCCTTGCTACCTCCGTTGCTGTGCTACCTACTTCTACTCTGGCTGCCTCCGTGGTTGCCCGTGTTTCTGTTGCTACCTGTGCCTCCATGGCTGCTGCCGCTGCTTCCTTATCTGTCACTGCTGGCGTTGCTTCCGCTGCCGCTATTGCTACCTCTTTTTCTTGTACCGTTGCAATTGTTACTGCTGCTGTTGCTGCTTCTGCCTTCATCTTTGCTGCTTCTACTGCTGCCTCCGCTGCTGCCGCGGCTGCTTCTGCTTCCCCCATGATTTCCCTTATGAGTTCTTCCATAGCTTCCTTATCTGCCTTGGCCGCCGCTTCTCGTTCCTTGGCCAATTGGGCCTCTCTCTTCGCGGCCTCTGCGGCCACTTGTTTTGTCTCAGCTGCCTCCTCCTCCCACTCTTTTTGCAAGCGTTCGTGCATCTGCTGCAACTAAGGGGAGGGCTGGGTGCATTCACGGGCCTCTTTCACCTCCGCATCCCTCCTGCTCTTGTCCTTTTGACATACTTCCGCTACCTCCTTGGCCTAGTGTTGCACCTCTTCTTGCTTAAGGCGCAGTCCTTTTTCTTGCACCACGGCCCAGTGTGCTTCCGCAACCGCTTTCGCCACACTAGTGCGTATCACATTCTGGAGCTTCAGCGTCCAACACTTTTCCATGGCTTCCATCCAGCACCCTTCAGGCACCTGGGTGTCAGCAAGCCGCGACCTCTCCTCTTGCGGATACTGAACTCTCCACCTTGCATAGACGAGGTTGAGCAAATGTCCCCACCTCCACTCGTTTGCCACGGATCTTCGCCGTGGTGCCTCTGCCGATCCGAGTGCCTGGTCATTCACGTGGTACAGGATGAGGGCGCTGGCCCTCTCCTAGAGCATGTGCACGTACCATCTATGTGCACTGCTTTTCTCGTCCTTCCGCACCCTGTTCCACCACACTTGAGTGGCTTCCAGTGATGGGTCCGCCCGCTCGGTGTCCAGTAGTTTTGCGACGCCAGTCATGTCACTGGCCACCCCTGGTTTGATGCTCAGGCTATCCCGTAATGCCAAAACAAGGCACTCTGCACTTGCTGTCTCCTGCAGGAGCACCTGCCTCTCGTGCACTCCAAGGGCCAGCACCCCTGTGGGTGCTCCATTGAGTACCACGTGCCACATCTGATCGAATAGTGAATCCTTGAATTCCACGCGGATCACTTCCGGAATCTCCGTCAGCAATTGGAGCATGACGCTGTTTACTATTTCAAGCAGCAGGGCTTCCTTGGGCTGCTCTCCGCTGTCCCTCAAGCTTTCTTCAAGGTACGTTCTTGCCCCTTCCATCACCGTTCCTGTGCCCAGCAGGGGAGGTGTTGGTTGCTGAGTTGGGCTACTGCGCGAGGTTGGCGGCGAGTGAGAGAGCGTTGTCGTAGCCGGGGAGGGGAGTGGGGTAGTCCTGGCCCCATCTCGTGGACTTGGTGTTGGTGTAGCAGTTGTTCTTGCCGCTGCCTGCGTTGCCCCTTCCATTGGCTCCATTTGTCTGAGGATCCGCGTCGGTGTGCTTGTGGCCGGGCCTTGTCGCGACGGGCTTGGTGATTTGGCCGCAGGTGGCGTGACCTGCGTTGTTCATTCCGCGGGACGGGACCGCGGTGGGATTGCCACTGCTGGTCTTGTAGTTAGTGTTAGGGTCGTCCCTGCGGCCGGGCTGGGCCGCGGTGAGGCCGCGGCCGCTGCTAGGGTGGCCATCACTGGTGTTGGCGGAGTTCTCGTCACCGAGCCAAGTGGTGATACGCCTGTCGTGGCCGTGGGTGGTGCTGGTGTTCTTGCAGGCGTGGTCCTTGTCGTGGGACCCTGCCGCGGTAGAGCCGCTATCCCTGTTGGTGGTGTTCGTGTCCGTGCCGGACGGTGTCCCGCGTCCGTGTTAAGAGCGGGGCGGCGTAGCTGTCGCCGAGAGGATCTATCCCCCGCACCGAAGGCGCAAACCCCGTGCCTTGATTGCGTGCCATGTCGGATGTTCCGCGGGCGAGAGCCCAGCTGCGCGTTATCCGCCGAGTGTGTCAAGCGCTGGTGAGAGCTGAGTCGACAATGGTGAGGATCGTGCTTGGAGATGGTCAATGCAACGTAAAGAGCAGGGTGAGCGATCAAATGCCGGAACTGGAAATGAGACTGAGGATGCCGACACTGATCAATATACGTGCTTGGAGCAGCGCGAGCCAGTCCGCTGTGAGCAAAATGTCGTACGTGCGGACATCGCAAACCTGAACAGTTTGTGCCGCATGTACATTCGCCACCTGCATGGGGAGGTCCGCGATTTGTCTGAGTGGCGCGTCGATGTCTCCGGTGGAGATAGAGAAGCGGAGTCGAGTGGGTTGGATGAGGTGCTGCATGTGGAGCGAGCGGACCATTCGGAGCGTGATCGTGGTATGGGTGGGGCCGGTGTCCACGATGGCCACGAACGTGCGTCCACATATCCACACGTAACACCACGCCACGTGGACATTGGAAGGTGTGGGCGGTCCGAGGCTGAGGGCCGCGGGTGCCCAGGTGCGTGAGGCATGTGCAGCGGCACCGCGTACACTAGAGTGGGTGAGAATGATACTGCGGAATAACAGGCGGATGCCGGTCAGGCTGTCTCGCTTGCACAAGAGGCGGATGCCAAGAGGGGAAATGGAGGTATTGTGAGTGTTGAAGAGGGTGCGTAGACTTTCTGCAGACTCAGGGGAGTGAAGGAGGAAGTCTACCAGAGTGAGGGGATGGCGGTTCTCAAGGAGTGGTATGGCGGGAGCAGGAGAGTGCGGTTGGCTCATTGGACAGGTCTGTGGTGGAGCAGCGGACGTTCGCGAGGTTCGCGGGTTTGAATGTCTTGGGGGAAGATGGGGTGCAATTTCCTCCAACGTCCAACCGCGGATGGTAGGGTTGTACCTGCGAGCAAGCTGAAGGCTAGACACGGAAAGGGCTGGTAGGGTCTTCGCGGCGGCCCACTCCACGGCGGGATCGAGTTCATTTAAGAGGTGAAGGGCGATCTCTTGTTCCTCCTCATGGAATTCCCTTGCTACTCCCTCCCACTCTGCTTCAGTGGGTGGAGGTGGTATTCCGATATCCGGGATAGGCTCCGCATCACTTGGAGGTGCCTCCGCTGTATTCAGTGGTGTCTAATCAGGATCTGGCCAGCCATTGTGCGGCAGTCGGCTCAGGGCATCCGCATTGCGGTTTGCAGCCGCCGGCTGGTACTTGATCTTCATGTTATATTCCTGGAGGAGGAGGGCCAACTTGGCTAGGATGCCCTCATGGTTCTGAGTAGGGAGGAGCCACTGGAGGGCTTGATGGTCCGTGAAAAACCGTGAACGGCTTGCCATTCTTTATGTTATCGCAGAAGTGTTGAAGTGCCCAAAGTACAGCCAAGCATTCGCCCTTCACCGGAGCGTCTTTCCGCTCCCCTTCAGTGAGGGCGCGACTGGCGTAGGCAATCACCTTTTGTGTGGGTTCCTGCACCATCTGGGATAGGATGGCCCCAAGCCCGTCCTGCGACCAGTCGGTAGTGATGGAGAATGGGTGGTTGAAGTCGGGGAACTCGAGCATGGGCGCGGTAACGAGGCGGTGCTTGATTTCCTTCCATGCGACAGCGCAATCTGACGTCCATTCAAACTGCACGTCCTGGTGCGTCAACTCCCGGAGCGGCTTTATGATACGCGCGTGGTCAGGCACAAACCTCCGGTGGAAGGAGACGAAGCCCATGAAGATCTTGACTTGCCCCGCGGAAGTGGGCTGACGCCATTCCTGCACTGCCACGATCTTTTCTGGATCAGTCTTGATGCCATCTGCGCTCATCACGAAACCCAGGAACTCGATTTTCGCGGCCTCTATAGAGCACTTGGCTGCCTTGAGCTTCAGGTCGGCTCTGCGGAGGGCAGCGAAGACAGCGGCCAGGGAGGAGAACAGTTCCTTGTAGGTGTGGGCCGCGACCATGATGTCATCAATGTAGCAACTGACATTGGGAATTCCACGGAGGGTGGAGTCCATGACCCGCTGAAATGTCGCGCTTGCATTGCGGAGTCCGAAGGGCATGCGTGTAAACGCATATAGGCCTTCTGGTGTTACAAACGCAATTCTGGCAATGGAGTCCGGGTGCATGGGAACAGCGTGAAAGGCAGCCTTAACGTCAAGCTTTGCAACCCATCCGCAACCCTGCTGGCGCTCCTGTATGTCGACAATCAGAGGCATGGGGTACGCATCTTCCTCGGTCACACGGTTGAGATCGCGGAAGTCAACGCAGAATCGCTTTGACCCGTCTGGCTTCCCTACGATGACCAAGTTGGCACGCCAGGGACTAAAGATTGGGATAATCACCCCCTGCGCCTTGAGCTCCGCGAGCCCCTCTCTGATGATCTTTTCATGCTCCGGAAGAATGCGCCGCACCTTCTGTTTTGTGGGTGCGGAGTCCCCCGTGGAGATGACATGGAAGGCTTCCACGGCCCTCAGGTCAACCGCGGAGCCAGCAAACATGTTCGCGAATGCGTCCAGCAGGTCAAGGAAATCTTGCTTCTGTGCGAGCAAAAGTCGTGAGTGGAGCATGTGGTCTTATCGAGGTGGCGGTGATGGTGCTGTTTCGCGAAGTGGATAGAATTCCTCTTCTTCTTCGAGTTGATGGCCATCTCCTAGGACTCGTTGTCCCCTCTGCCACAGTCCCAGGAGATTGGTTTGCACTCCGGGCTCGCTTGACTCGCCCGCGAGTTCCTGCCATTCTCTTGTAGTTACCTGTTCCGCGGCAGGCAAGTCAGCTGTGATAGATGGCAACCTTCTTGCATGAACTTGAGAGTCCTCTGGCGTTGTATCCAGGCGGGAGAAAGATTCGCCGCTGGTCACAGGCACCGCTACCTTGTCTTTGATGGTCATGGGGCAAAACGCGTCTTCCCCGGATGCCGAGCTGAGTTGCATGATTCCGAGGGAGAAAAGAAGGTTGGCCCGACGCGATACAAAGTAATCCATGCCCATGAGTACGTCATATGTCCTTGCCTGCGTGACTTGGACATGAAGAGATCCTACCTGCATGGGTAGGTCATGAACTTTCCCATCTCCATAGTCCATTCCACCCGCTGAGTTGGTGAAAAGGTGTTGGGTAGGGAGGATGCGATCTGCCCATCCGACTACATAAGGACGCAGAACGCCACAGTGGTATGAGTGGCACTTGTGTCGATGATGGCAAGGAACTTCCTCCCACATATCCAAACCATGCAGCATGCGACCTCGTAATGGTTGTCATCCCGTCGCGGGGGTTCCAAGGGCTGCGGTACCCATCCTCACTCATCTTCCGCGAGACTCAACGCTAGGGAAGTGTCGGGTACCGCACGGCGGGTGTTCTGTGTACCAGGGGTAGGTATAGCACAGTCGAGAGAGATGCTCATAGCTTGGAGTCGTTGATTGGCTCTGGAGAATTCCTCTTTCAGTCGCGGTGCGATCTCTAGGTGAATGCGGAGGAACTCAAAGAAATTGACTTCTGCGATGTGAGTGGTACATAGACATTGGATGGGATTAGTGCTTCCCTCCGCGGCCGCTAGAGTTCTTGTTGGTGCCGGCGAAGATGGGGCAGGTTGCTTTTCCGCTGCGGGTGGTGGTTTCATCTGCCGTCGTTTCTCCGGCACGACGGTACGTTTAGCAACCGCCTCTTGGAAGCGTTCCTTCGCGTCCTCTGCCTTGCGCTGCATATCTTCCTCTACTCTGGCTGCCGTTTGTAGATCCCATCTGCGCAAGCCTACTTCTTGGACTCATAATGAGAGTGGTCTCCGCTACGGTGGGAGGCAACTCAGTAGTCTCATCCTTCGCCATCGGCAGCGTCAGCTTGACGTTGCGGGCCCCGCTTGTAGAGTTTGCGGGTGCCTATGGGTTGGGCAGAATGCCGTGCCCTCCCGGGGCAGTCTGGTTTTGGTGGTCCGTTGCCTGCCGCCGAGCTTGCGTCTGCTGCTGATGTTGCTGGTCTTGTCATGGTTGATTATAGTACCGCTGCCACTGCTGTACCATAGGGTCTTGTTGCATGGGATCGGTTCGCGAAACACCTTGTCTTTTGTGCGAACAGTCTTGAGCGATGTGTTCCAGGCTCAGGCACGTGTAACTGGCCTTCCGCTTGGGCTGGGAGGCGTGTCCGGTTGGTGCTGGAGTATAAGAATCTCCACCCCGATACTGTCGTGTAGACCGCTGCCGTGTGGAAATGGCCGTGGCGTCCTGTACCGCATCCTGCAATGACTGGTAGCGCTCAGGGATCATCAGGCTACGGATCTCATCCTGGAGGGTGTGGATGAGATTATGCAGGAGTACCCATAGCGGTAGTCCTTCCCCTTGAGGGTTCTTTGCGATTGATGCCCAAGTGAGGAATTAATCCAAAAACCTGCGGATGTCGGTGTCCTTCCGCATTACTTCCTTTTCAATCTTGCGAGTGCTTCTTCCTTGGTCAGCCGCTGGAAGTGCTCAATCAGCGTGTTGCCATAATCCTCGAAGGAGTTGAACGGCGCTCGTGCATTTTACCAGTCCTCTGCAGCACCATGAAGGTGAGCTCCGCGGTGGCGAGGCAGAGGTCTGGTGGGATTTGTCCTATGCTTGCATGTATCGTGATCTGCTTCAACCATGTCCATGGGTCCTCTTCAGGGGTCCCCTTGAATATCTCCAGCCGCGGAATGTTAGCTGGCTGTGCGCGTACATACTACAGCTGTGGCATAGTATTTCGGTTGGCCATGGATGTCACTGCGGGGAACGGGTGCGCGGCTGGAAAGAAGGGGTTGGACTGTAAGGTTGTGACCGCCGAATAGTCCACGTGGCTAGTTTGTGGCTACTCCTCGGGTGTAGGTGTGGGGTTGCTCATAGGGACTTTCGCCAGAAGAGCATAGTAGTGAGTCGCAGGGGTCGCCTGCGTCGCGTAGGGTGCGGAGTAGAAAGTAGTCCCAAGGGGCGGTGCCTGTGTGTTCGGAGCGGTGGGCACTGTAGGTCCTGGTAACAAGTAGCCTTGAGGTACAGGATGTGACACTACAGGGTGGTAGAGCGGGGCGGTAGTAGATACTGTAGGTGTCGTAGTAGTCCCTGTATTTGGCGGGAGCGCTGGGTAGGCGGGGTGGGACACAGTGGTCTGCACCTGGCTGGTAGGTAGTGCTGGATGGACCGCAGTTCCAGCTGGCGCGATACCCATCGGTTGCTGGTGATAGACTAGGTGTCCAACCGCCATGGGCATTAGTTGCGACGTCATAGGGGCCGGTGGTTGCTGTGACGGTATGTGCTACATGGGTGCCTACGGCGGCATTCCTACCGCAGACGGCGTGGCCGAGGTGCCCATCGTCATCCATCCTAGTGGGGCTGTGGTAGAAGAGATTGTAGCGGGCCCCGCGTACGGCAGAATCCCTTGCAATGCTGGATTGGGTTGTGGCTGGAACCCTGTGAGTGGCTGCTGATTTACGTGGCATGGGTGCGGAGTCACGGGGGATTGGTGCATCATGCCCCCTCTCTGTTCCCCCTGCGTTGTTCATTGCCATCCAGTGAATTTTGGGTTGTGGCATGCGTTGCCCTCATGCTTGGTGCTACTAGGGTGTCCGTGGCAGTCAACCGCGGATTCACCTATATGGATACTCCCTCCATCGCGTTGGATAGTCCAGCCCCGGCAGTCTGATCCTCCCCAACCTGTCCTGCTCTGGATGGGTGGTGCTGCTGCCTCGTTTCTGGCATCACAGGTGACCTGCCCAGCTGTTCGGTGCATACTTCTTGCAGAGGCTGTCTCACCCCCCTCTCTCCCTTTACTGAAGGTGAGCGTTCTGCTTGCATGTATCCCAACTATGCTTGGTAGCGGTGGGCCACCCCGAAGGTTGTCTCTCTAGAGACAAGCGGAGGTGAGGAGGTTTCCAGCCCTGCTAGGGGCACGGATGGCAGGTGCTCCTCCTCTGTTGCCCAAGACTGCTGCATTCCGCCGCGCCGCTGATAAACTGGTCCTTGATATGCCAGTGATCTCCCGATCTCGGAGAGTCCGTCTGCTGGCGGTGGCACATTGGAAAACCACCTGTGCCCCATAGAGTTGTTGGTTTGGAGCTGGTGGGTTCCGCGCACATCTTTGCTGTGTACGCTTTCCACCTCCACGCGGTGCTGCAACGCGTTCATGATACGCCGCTAGTGTAGCTGTTCCAGCCACTCGGTGACTCTTCGGTGCTGTCCTAATGGGTTCGCGCCCGGCGATGAACTGACCGGCGTGCGAGAGGGTGTGGGCGAGGTCTCTCTACTGCCCGCCTATGTGGCTGCATGCCGCGGCAAGAAGTTGTGTATAGAAGCTTGCTGTGAATGCTGCTGGTGCCGCCTCCACGTATCCTGAAGTACAAAGCTGGCTGCCAACATGTATGACTGAATCTGAAAGCTCGTGCAGTTCTGCTAGAAGAGAGGTAGGAACTATCCACCCGCACCGCACCATGACACTGATACCCCCAAATTTGTCACGCATGAGGTTACTTCCGCGCTCTCTAACTCTGCGTTTGGTGTGCTCCGCGACCCTGCCGTTCCGCGGTTCTGTGCAGCACCGGCTTCTTGCTCCTTTGCTACCTCGCCTGATCTTCTGCGGATGCTTCACACCCTCGGGGTCCCGCTTGCGGGTAGTGCTCCGCGGCTTGCTCCTTGCCGGCACGAGAGTCCGCCACCTCGTGGCCTCTGACTCCTTTGCCCGTGGAACCCTGTTCCGCGGTCGTGCGTAAGGTTGCGGAGTCGCCAGCAGCACCCTTCACCCAACGTGTGTTCCCTGGTGATGACAGCTCACAGCGGAATCCTGGTCGGTCCCAGGATTGGGAGCGGATCGTGTAGTACGCTCCACAGAAACTCAGAGGAGAAGTACTCGTCCTCCGCGAAATTACCCCGCGGAGAGCAACCTGAGGGTTCCTTGAGCAGCGGTGGATCTCACAGGGGAAAGCGCGAGTGTGAACCAAACTAATACTTGCGTGGATTAATGAGACAGAAGGGGGCAATCTGGTTCTCAAAAAGTCAGGACTTTGGGGCTCATAAGCAGGAAGCAGGCTTTCCGTTAACTCAAGTTGCACAAGGTCAGACAAAGGGTAAGCATCCTTTTGTCATCTGTCATTGGTCACACCTTAGTCCCTCCGCTACAGCACTACTTTATATCTACCAAACTTAGCCCTCCAAGACATCTCTTACCACTCTTTCCCTTATCTTGGACTCCGTGCAGTGCGCTACGTGCACTTCGGGTCTCATCCTCACACACATCAGACTACTTCCACACTTTCCTACTCTACTACCTGCTTCTTCCTCTACTCCGCGGCTTGGGTACTCGTGGTCTTGTGTTGTTCCTTGAATCTTCGTCCTCGCGCAGCGCGTCCTCCCGGTCCTCTTCCTTGATTGCCGCTGCTCCCCTTGAGCCCTCATTGGTCGAGCTCCTTCCTGTCCTCTGGTCCTGCCGTCGTGTGTTTTTGCACGTCCGACACTCCAACTTCTCCGCGGCTCAACTCATGTTCCCTTCTCACCGCGCACTCTCACCCTGATCTCCCTCCCTTCCTTGTTCCTCTGGGGCCATTTCTGCCTCTTGGCGGCAACTTTTCCCGCCTCTTTTCCTTCATCGCTACTAGATTCCGCGCCACCCCACGCTCTACCGCAATCTCATTGCGGGAGCCAGCATGCCTTGCGCGTTCTCTGATGCTCCGTGGTTCCCCTTGTTATCTTCCTCCGCGGATCTCTAGCCGCGGAAGCCTCATTCCACAAATCTGTGTGTAGCGTCGATTTCCCTCCCGGGGATCCATCTTCGCCTCGGCGGAGATGCGGTGGATCCTCGTCTGACAAAGGAGCCAAGCCTTGTGTGGAGTATTGTTTTAACAACATGGATCACCCCACAATGGGCCCTTGCGCTCAGTGCACTTTGTGTCCAAGGGACTATGCCAACAACGGTAGGTGCACGTCCGCAATGTGGAAACACATTTGGCTGAAGTACCGCAAGCATTATTTATAGCTGAAGGAGCAGGAGGTGGCCCAAGAGTTACGGTTAACAACCACTAACGCTGTCAACGCATCAACAGAAGCAGCGGCTGCAGTGGTAGGATTGGGAATGAACGTTACAAACATAGTCATTGGCCCGGGTTTTGTAGCGGTGGGGGCGGTGTTCTGCAAGTTGTACTTCTAACACTGCATTTGAAAGCATGTCATTCACAAAAATGAAAGCTTCCTACGCATGGAGTCCAACTGGCTGCAATGCCCATTTTGGCACGGAAACCCGGCATGCAACCTCCCCGTTCGCATGACAATCAGCTAGCATATTGTGGTTGCGGCAGCAGCTTTCCGCAATTGTGTGTAGCAGATGCTTGGTGAGGTGACTTTTGCCATCAACTTCACCATGAACTGCTAGAAGGGGGAGAATGGCATGAAGTATCTTTGATTTAGGGCATGCTAGATTTAGGACTTTCATGTGAAGACGCTCGTTCTCTCCTTTCCCATCATGCTGCTTGCTCCCAATGCGCTGAACACCTTCAACGTGGTGACAGGTGCTTTGAAGCAGTGGGGGATGTTTTACTGGATGTTTTGCCTCACGGTCGACAACGATGGCACTAACAATGCGATGATCAACCACTACATCATCCCTGCAGCCGAATCCTCCCTTGACCTTGAGGGCCACGTCAGGTGCTTATGGCACATCACGAACCTCCCCGTCAAGGATTTGTTGGGACATGCAAACGTTAAGGGGACTGTGGCCAAGGTGCGGGCCGTGGCAGTGCTCGTGAAGCGGTCCACTCCAAGGGAGTAGTCACTTATGAATACGGCAACGGCGGCTGGAGTCTGGTACCTTTCATTGCACCTCGACACCAAGACAAGGTGGAATGCCACCGTGGACATGATAGAGCGGATGCTCATGCTGAGGGACATGCTCCCGATATGGCTTTAGGCGTATGGCAGTGAGGGCGATGCCCTCGAGCCTTCACGTGATGAGTGGAGGCTGATTTCCCTACTCATTGTCATCCTCAGGCCATTCAAGGCGTACACGAATGCCACCTCTGGCTCGACCTACCCAATGCTCAACCTTGTCATACCATGTTTCTACTCCATGTTGGACAAGCTCAATAAGTGGTAGGTGAAAGCTCACTTGGCGCGTGAGAAAAACAGACGGAGAGGGATTGCAGGGCGTCTTCATCCAAAGGAGCAGCTGCTTCTTGCCATCAACGACGGGCTGAAGGAGGCCGAGGAAACGCGGAAGAAGTACGCGCGGCTGGTGACTCACCGCCACACCTTTGCTACCGCGAGTGACTCACGCTTTCGGCTCATGTTATTTGACAGGAAACATACACTCATGGGGTTGGCGTCTCCCACACTTTCACAGGTGAAGGTGGTCACCTTGTTGCGGCCTTACTATGACCGCGTGCAAGAAGCCTAGATCAAGGCCACGCTATTGTCACGGGGGTCCAAGAGCTTAAACCAGCAGCACCATGAGAACAAGCAGGGGAGCTAGTAGTGACTCCACTTGGGATCATAGCAGAACCAGTAACTGGGCAGCCGCAGCACCAGCAGCAGCTCATCAACAGGACAGCAGCAAGTTACAAACAGGGCATCCGTAGGACAACACTAGGGTACGGGCAGGGCATCAGCTGGGTAGCAGGAGGGCACAGGCAGAACAGCAGTAGGGCATCACCCGTGCAGCAGCAGAGTTGTAACAGCGGCAGCAACTGCAGGATCACAGGAATCACGCCAGCTGTGCTTGCGGCCTCCACCACCACCACCTCCATCTGAGGAGGATGAATTTGTGGAGAAGGCCTTGACTGATCTAGCAATGGACATGTTTCAGGTGCATGAGCCGACAACGCAGACACCAATAGAGCTGTCGAGCTTGGAGGAGGAGGTGGAAAATTGGGTAAACTTGCCAAGGAAAGGCATGACGTGCAAAGTACTTAGGCACTACAGGAAGCTGCAGCATGCATATGCATCGTTTTTTCTTGCAGCAATGGATGTGCTTGTTGTGCCTGCCAATTCAAGTGTTCTCATTTGGCATGCACATTGTCACAGACTTCATGCACTCGCTTGCCAACTTGACGGTCGAAAACCTGCTAACCATGAAAATTTGGATCAATGAGATGTCGTTACTGGACTTCCTGGTGTCGTCCCAGGGCGTTGTTGCGTAGGAGTATAGAGATGAAGAGGCATGCATCATTGAGTTACGGCGTAAAGCACGGGAGGATGGGCTCATCGGTGCTGCATGTGAGGAGTTGGAGGGCTGTCACTCTTTGTGAAGGAGGACGAGGAGGAGGATGGATACGAGGAGGGGAAGGATGAAGGAAAGGGGGCGGAGGGGGGGGAGGGGATGAAGATGTGATGGATGTTGCACCGTAGGATTAGTTTGGTTGGATCCCTTGCTCACTGTCATGTGATACGCTGATTTTCATTTCATTTCAACATTCCCTGTTTTCTGTCATTCAATCCAGATTTGTGAACTTATGCATGCAACAAATGTTTGATGCATGAATCCATGGCTGGCAGCAGGTTTTCACATAGGTGCAACTCAGAATGAACGCATGCAAAAAAGGGTTTGGGCGTTAAGACTGGATGTCAAAAATATGTCATAGATTGTAAATGCTTGACGATGCCTGTCAGTGCTTGACAGTGCTTGACGGTGCTTGTATATGCCCTTGTCGGCGGTTGATGAGTTTGAAGAATGCATGCCGCTGGACAACAGTGCTTGGCGCTGGTTACACCGAGTTAACATGCACCACCACACTGCCTCATAACTTCCACTTATGGTGTCCAATGACAACAATACATGTATGTTAGAATAGAAGTTCATGACCTACGATCATATGTCAGACACTGATTGCTTGGTAGTGAAAGACGTGTTAACAAATGTCAAATCTGGACTTCCCACAAATGATAGTGGAACGGTTCATGAGAACCGACAAGGATATGCGAATCATAAAGATTCATGGATGTTTCGAAGGATTTGCAAGTCCAAATCCCCTAAATGATTTGGAATCGCGACCATCATTGAAATAGTGACCAAATAACCATTGAAACAATAATAATATGCTTTTAGCACCATACTCACAGTGAAAGGGTGACCAATCAACAATTGAAACAATAATAATGTGACTTTACCACCATTATCGCAGTGAAAGTGTGACCAAAGCACCATTTAAACAGTGATACTGTGACCAACATACAATAGACACGGCATAAGTGTTACAAAAGCACCATTAAAATCGTGCAAATGTGACATGAGCACCATAGACATAATAAACGTGTGACCAAAGTACCATTAAAATTGTGATACTATGACCAAAGCACCATAGACACTGCGAGAGTGAGAATAAATGATTGATGCGCTGATTATGTGACCTAAGGACCATAGACATGTATAAATGTGACCAAAACACTATTAGAATAGTGACTATGTAACATAGGCACTGTAAATATAGTGAAACTGTCACCAAAGCACCATTGAAACACTCATCATGTGATCTAAACACCATAGACATGGTGTAAGTGTAACCAAGGCACCATTGAAATGGTGATAACGTGACATAAGCACAATAGACACGGTGACATTGAGAGCAAAGTACCATTACGGCAGCAATAATGTCACCAAGGTACCATAAATACAGTGAAGATGTGACCAAATCACCATTGAACAATGATAACAAGACCAACACATTGTAGACACAATGAACGTGTGGCTAAAGTACCACTGCAACGGTGATAATGTCACCTGAGCACCAAGGGCACAGCAACACTGTGACTAAGTCACCATTGAAATAGTGATATTGTGACCAAAGGCCATCGATAGAGTAGACATGTGACCATCGCACTATTGAAATAGTGATAATGTGAACTAATGACCATAGACACCATAAAAATGCAACCAAAGCACCGTTGAAACAGTGATAATGTGACCTAAGCACCAAAGACACAGTGAACGTGTGACCAAAACCCCATAGAAACGATAAAGATGTGACCAAAGTACAACATGCACAATGAAAATGTGACCAAAGCACCATTGAAATAGTTATAATGTGACATGAGCGACATAGACACAGGAAAAGTGTGACCAGCGTACCATTGAAACAGTGAAACGGTGACCTACTCACAATAGACACAGTGAATGTGTCACGAAAGCACCATTGAAATAGTGAAAACGTGACCTAAACACTCTAGAAACAGTTAAATTGTGACCAGTTTACCAATGCAATAGTAATAATATGACCTAGGCAATATAGACACTGTAAATATGTGACCAAAGAATCATTAAAACGGTTCAAATATAACAAAAGTAGCATACACATAGTGAAAGTGGAACCAAGTCACCATTGAAATGCTGATCATGTAACCAAAGTACCCCAAACACAGTAAAAATGTGACCAAAGTACCATTGAAACTGTTAGAATGCGACTTACGCAACACAGACACGTTAACGACGTGAGCAAATCACAAGTGAAATAGTGGTAATGTAACATAATCACCAAAGAGACAGTGAACAGTGACCAAAGCACCATGGAAATGGTGATAATCTGGCCGAAGCAAAATATACACATTTAAATTGTGACTAAAGCACCATTGGAACAGTCATTATGGATGCCAAGCATCATAGACATAGTAGAAGTGTGACCAAAGCACAATTGACGCGGTGATAAAGTGACATAAGCACTTCAAACATACTGAAAGTATGACTAAAATACCATTGAAGCAATGATAATGTATCTTAAGCACTATAGACATAGTGACAGCGTGACCAAAGCACCATTGAAATAGTGAAGATGTGACCAGATTAGCATAGAAACAGTGAAGGTGTAACCAAAGCACCATTGAAACAGTGATGATATGACCAACGCACCACAGGCAGAGTGAAGGTGTGACCAAAGCACCACTAAAAACAGTTGTACAGTGACTAAAGTACCATAGACATAGTGAAGATGTGACCAAAGCATCATTGAAACAATGAAAATGTGTCCTAAGCACCAAAGACACAGTGCAGTTGTGACCAAAGCACCAGTGAAAAAGTGATAATGTGACCGCATTACTATAAACACGTTTTAAGTTTGACAAAAGCACCATTCAACAAGTGAGAATGTGACCTAAGTACTAGCCACAGAGTAAAGTGTAAACAAATCACCTTTTGAAACGTTGATAATGTGACAGAAGTACAAAAGACACACTGAAAGTGAGACCAACGCACCATTGAAACAAAGATAATGTGACAAAAGAACTATAGACCTAGTGAATGATTTATCAAAGTACCATTGAAACAATGATAATGTGACCAAAGCACCATAGACGAACTGAAAATGTGATAAAAGCACGAGTGAAACAGTGACAATGTGACCAAAATACCATAGACACTGTGATACTCTGACCAAAGCACCATTGAAATTGTGATAATGTGACAAACACACCAAAGACATGATAATAGTGCGACCAAAGTACCATTGAAACAGTGATAATGTCATCAAAGCACCATACACACAGTGGAAGTGTGACCAACGCAAAATTGATACAGTGATAATGTAACATAAGCACCATAGTTACGTAAGAATGTTACCTGAGCACTATTCTAACAGTGATTAGGTGACATAAGCACCATATACATAGTGAAATTCTGACCAAAACACCATTTAACACTGATAATGTAACATAAGCACCATAGATACAGTTTAAGCATGACGGAAGTACCAATGAAAACGTTCAAATGGGACCTAAGTACAATACACATAATGAAATACTGAACAACATGATAATATGAACAGAACACCATCGATGCCGTGGAAGTGTGACCAAAGCAAGATTGAAACAGTGATAGTGTGACAAACACATCATAGACACTGTGGATGTATAACCAGGGTACAATTGAAAGAGCAATAATGTCACCTAAGCAGCAAAGGCACGGTGAAAGTGTGACTAATCACCATTGAAACTGAGATATTCTGACTAGTGCACCATGGACATGACAAAAAAGTAACCGAAGCACCATTGAAATAGTGATAATGTGACTTGAGCACCACAAACAGGGTCAGATGTGACCAAAGCACCACTAAAACAGTACAAATGTGACCTCGCCAGCATAGGTACGGTGGAAGTGTGACCATATCACCATTGAAATAGTGATAATGTTACATAAGCACTGTATAAATAGTGAAAGTGTGACCAAAGTACTATTGAGCCAGTGATAATGTTATATAAGCACTGTAGACACACTAAAATTGTGTCAAACGCATCATTCAAAGAGTTATAACATGACCTTAGCACTATAGACACATCGAAAGTGTAACCAAAGTACAATTGAAGCAGTGATGACATAACCTAAGCACTACAAACATAGTGAAAGTGTGACCAAATAACCATTGAAACAGGGACAATGAAACAAAAGTAGTATAGACTTATTGAAAGTGTAAGAAAAGCACCATTGAAACAGTGATGATGTGACCAAATTAGCATATACATAGTAAAAGTGTAGCCAAAGCACCATTGAAACAGTGATAATGTGGCCAAAGTACAACAGACATAGTAAAACAATGAGAAGCGCACCATTGAAACAGTGATAACGTGACCAAAGCATATAGACACAGTAAAAGTGTGACCAAAGCACCATTGAACAAGGCATAATGTGACCTACGCACTATGGAAATAATAAACGTGTGACCAAAGCACCATTGAAGTAGTGACGATATGACTGAAGTACCATAGACACAGTGAAAATGTGACAAAGCCATCATTAAAACGGTTATACTGTGACAAAAGCACCATACACATGATCATGTGTATGGTCTGAAAGTGTGAACAAACCACCATTGAAACAGCGATAGTATGACCAAAGCACAAGAGACACAGGGAAAGTGTGACAAAAGCACAATTAAAATGATTAGAATGTGACCTAAGCACCGTAGACATGTACAACTGGGACCAACAAACTATTGGAAGAGTAATAATGTGACCTAAGTGTGTGAAGAATGACGATAAAAGGGTTGTAGTAGAAGGAACCAGGAGCATTGGGATATGCATGGGTGCGTCAGCACAATGACGTAAGCGAGAATAGTCCCAAGGAGTTAGTCGTAAAAATTTGGTAGAAGTTGAGATGTCAGATGAACGAAAAAGTGAGAGTGAAATTAGATATGGCTGGATGAAGGAGAGAGCAGAGAGAAAAAGCGAGAGTAATGGAGTGAAGATCTAAGAGCTGTAAGAGGAAAGCAAAGACGAGTTGTGTGAGGTCCAAGTAGAGCGAAGACACGGTGGCAAAGGCGCGGAACCAAGTGGGAACAGGATGAGGAGAACTGTTATGGTTAATTGAGGAGGGAATGATTATCCTCCAGATGTACAACAGAACAAGACAAGGAGAGAAGCATGCGCAATGGCTTCTTCTGCACTAGCCAAACGCGCTTGCGGTGCTTCCGCTTATTAGGGGATGTCTCGGTACAAAAGCCGTTTGGTCGGTTGATGACCGTTAACGGCTAGTCAGTGATATCCGAGGTGGCTCTTGCCGGAGCTGAACCATTTATTGAAAGCTTGAGATATCCAAGGGGTGGTGAAGTGGACCTTGTCGGAGTCAAGTTTTCTGACAGCCCCCGTGAGTCCGACAAGGTGTAGGGTCCTAATTGCCCTTAGCTTTAGAGGGAAACAGGGTGTTGGTGGCGTTGTCTTGTGGGGGTGTTTCTACTCAATGGAGGGATCTGACAATCTCATTGCAGAGGTTGGGATTCCACGCTGCTGCTACTAGAGTGTGCGAAATGGCTGCCACTGGGGATACTTCATTTATGATCCTCTGGTTGACAGGGTGGGTAGTGTGGCAAAGACATTTCCTGATGTCTCGGAGGGTTGTTGTGTACACCATTGGAGGACACCCGGGGTTGTCATAAACTCCTTCTAAAAAGAGGGAGAGCTGAAACCCATGAAGAAATGCCTGTTTTGTTTGGATGTGCACGCCACCATACCAGTCGTGGATGTTTTCTAGGAACTGATCGAGCTTTGGGATGTGTGCCCAATCAAGAACATGAAATTCCATGTTGATGTTGTTGGGTGTGTGTGGTAATTTTGTGGGTGAAAGCTGGGATAGTGCAACCAATAGAGGAGAAAGGTTGAGGAGCCGAGTGGCTTGTGCACACTGAAAGCTTTGACGTGCGTGGACGTCGTCGTGCAATGGGCAATGCGACCAGCCACGTATTTGTGCCATGCGGAGGATAACACTTGACGATGATGAGGAACTGGGTGATGACGGCATAGGCGCAGGAGTGAGGCCACGTGCATTGGCTGAGGTGTGAGTTGTCGTGGAGCATGCAATATGACTGAGCGGATTTGAGTGCAGAGTCAAAGGATGATGCAGAGGGCGCAGGAATGATTGATGATTTGAGTGGGCGTAGGGGCAAAACCTCCTACGCAGTAGGAGGCTGCTGTTTGGGTGCAGGTTGTTTCACAACGGGCAATTGGACCGGGCACGTCCCTGTGCCAACTAGAAGGCAATGCGAACGATGGAGGAATCATTGACAGTTGAGTGGGCGCAAGGGTGAGACCATGTGCGCTGCTGAAATCGGGGAATAAGATGCGCCAAGGGGAAGGTACGAGGCAACGCCCTGCAATAAATCTGCTGCAGACGTGGGTGTAGACTGCTACAAAGCGGGTAGCTAGTTTGTGTACATCCTTGTGCTGAGAGCAAATGCTGATGACACGGAGGCTACAGTTGATGACAATGATGGAGTGGGTGCAGGGGTGATCCACGTGCACTGTGACGGTTTTGGCATGGGCCCAGGTCCTCCCGAAAACGTCGATACGACCGGGCAAATCCTTGTGCCAAGCAAAAAGCGATGCAAAGGAACGAGGAGGCGGCTGATGACTGAGTGGGCGCAGGGGCGAGACCTCGTGCGCTGCAGGAAGGTTCAGCGTGGGTGCAGGTCATCGTGCAACAAGCAATGCAACCTGGCAGATCCGTGCGCCAAGCGAGAGGCGATACGGAGGCGGAGGAATGCGGAGGCGACTGGTTCCTGAGTGGGCGCAGGGACAAAACCACATGAGCTGCAAAATGATGCTGATGAAGAAGATTGATGTAGAGTCATCATGGATGATACTGATGACCAAGCGATTAGGAGGAGGCAGTCAGAGGTGAGATGAGACAGGCAACTGACAAGGCTGAGGAGGTTGGAGCAGTGATGATGATGATGACTCAAGGCAGTACGTAAGGATGATGCAAAAATGAAGAGGGGAAGACTGATGAAGATGATGAGGGAGTGCCGAAGGTGAAAAATGGAGGTCGCGGCGTGCAGGAAATGGCGACACAGTAGAGAGCAAGGTCAAGACAACTTCTTCCTCTGCTTTTGGGAGAATGACAGCGTTTTCCCCAGTTGGGCCTCGGCAACCAGGAAGACTGGTGGTGTCCGATATCCAGGTGTTTTAAGGAGACTGGTTGTCACGGGGAGAGTCATGCGGTGGGCAGAGACATTAGCTCACTGATGTCAAGAGAGTGACGGCTTGTGCCCTAGTTGGCTCAGAATGGCAGTAGGAAGACTGGCGGTGTCTGATATCCTTACGGCGATAGTTTGGCTGCTGTTGCTAATGAAGCGAGAGGGCGATCCAAGGAGGCGGCTCGAGATGATGGAAGTAAGTGGACTCAAGATGACAATGTGGAGGTAGTAGATGAGGCAGATAAGGGGAGAGGATAAGGGTGGAGGTGCTTGCGAAGGCCGAGGAGGTGATGAACAGTGGATGGCAAATGGCACGAAGCTTCTAGGTAGTTGACGGCAGGTGGCGGCTTGAGAGTTGCTTGCGGCTGATCTGGAGGACGAGTCATTGATTGTTGGCCACGGGTGCGGAATGGGCGCAGGGCTTTCTCAGGATGACAAAATGTTTGTTCGGCACGGGGAACTCGTCAGGCAGTGCAATTAATGTAAGCTGCTGGAAACGTGGAGAGGTGCGAGGCGACGGTGGTGGTGGCAAAGAATGCAGATTGAAGCAATGGAGGAAGGATGGAGGCAGAGCAATGACAAGGTTACGAAGCACCAAATGATGTCGCCTGATGCTCTGATACCATGTCGGAATAATGCAAACTGAAGGGTGGCAGAAGATGTAGGCAGAAGCATCGGGATATGCACAAGTGCGTCAGCACGATGACATAAGCGAGAATAGTCCCAAGGTGTTAGTTGGAAAGCTTTGGGAGAAGTTGACATGTCAGAGGAACAACGAGTGAGAGCAAAATGAGAGGTGGCTGGATGGATGAGAGAGCACATCGAAGGAGCAAGAGTAACGGAGCAAAGAGCTGAGAGCTGTATGAGGCTGGAAAGACAAGATGTGCGGGGTGCAATCAGACCAAAGACACGGCGGCACAGCCGCGGAACCAAATGGGAACAGGATGAGGAGAACTGTTCTGGTTAATCGATGAGGAAATGAACATCCTCCATATGTATGACATAACAAGACAAAGAGAGAAGCATGAGCAATGGCTTCTTTTACTTTAGCCGGACGCGCTTCCTGTGATTCCGCTTATCAGGGGATGTCTCTGTGGAAAGGCCGTTTGGTCGGTTAAAGACCGTTAATGGTTAGTGAGTGATGTCCAAGGTGGTTCTGGCCAAAGCTGAACCATTTATTGAGAGCTCAGGATATCTAAGGGGTGGTGAAGTGGACCTTGTTGGAGTCAAGTTTTCTGACACTAAGCACCATAGACAGTGCAAAAACATGACCAAAGCACAGTTAAAATAGTACTAGTGTGACCTAAGCATCATATACAATATCTAACGGTGACCAAAGCACCACTAATACATTGTTAACGTCACATAAGCACTATAGACACAGTGAAACTGGGACCATAGTACCACTGAAACAATGATAATGTGACCTATGCACCACAGACACAGTGGATGTGTGACCAAAGCACCATAGACATAGTGAAAGTGTGACCAAAGTACCATTGAAACAGTGATAATGTAACCAATGTACCATAGAAACAGTGAAAATGTGATAAAAGCACCATTTTAACGGCGATAATGTGACGAAAAGACAATACACACTGAAAATATGACCAAAGCACCATTAAAATATTGATATTGTAACCCCAACACAATAGACACAGTGAAATTGTGACCAAAGCACCATTGAGACTACAATAACATGACATAAGCACTATAAACGTAGTAACCGTTTGACCAAAGCATAGCTGAACAAGTGATACTGTGACCTAATTACCACTGGAACAATCATAATGTGACCAAAGTACCGTGGACGCTGTGAAAGTGTGACCAACAAGCCATTGAAACAGTGACAATGTGACCTCAGCACCATAAGCACAGTGAAAGTGTGACCAAAGCACTAGTGAAGCAGAGATAATGTGACCAAAGCACCATATACCCGATGAACGTGTGACAAAAGCACCATCCAAAGAGTGATGATGTGACAAAAGCACTATAGACATCGTAAAAATGTCACCAAATCATCATTGAAACAAAGATGATGTGACGAAAGCACCACACACAGCGTGAACGTGTGACCAAAGCAACAATGAAACGGTGGCAGTATGACATAAGCACCATAGGCATAGTGAAAGTGTGATCAACGCACCATTGAAACAGTGCTACAATGACTTAATAACTATCGACACAGTGAAAACGTGACCAAAAAACCATTAAAATAGTGATTATGTGGCCTAAGGACAGTAGCCACGATGAAAGTGTGATCAAAGCACCACTGAACGGTGATAATGTGACCTAAGAACCATAGACAAATTGAACATGTAACCAAAGCACCATTGAAATAGTGAAAATGTGACCAATGGTCCACAAACACAGTGAAAGTGTAAGCAAAGCACAATTGAAATGATGACAATGTCACAAGAGCACCATAGAAAGAGTGACCATATGACCATAGCACCATTGAAATAGTGATAATGTGACCTAAGCACCATAGAGAGAGTAAAAGGGTGACCAAAGCACCATTGAGACAGTGGTCATTCGACCTAAGCCCCATGGATAGTGAACGTGTTGCCGAAGTAACATTTAAATGGTGATGATGTGACCTCAAAATAATAGACACAGTGAAATTGTGAGAAAAGCACTTTAAAACAATGATAATGTGACCAAAGCCCCATATACCAAAGCACTTTATACATGGTGAAAGTGTAACCAAAGTACCATTGATACAGTGATAATGAGACCAAAGCACCATATCCAGAGTGGAGGTGTGACAAAAACAATACTGAAATAGTGATAATGGGACCTAAGCAACATAGACATAGTAAACGTGTAAATAAAGCACCATTAAAATAGTGATTATATGTCAAAAGTACCTAAGATACATAAATGTGTGACCAAAGCACCATATAAACAGTGATAATGTGATATAAGGACCATAGACACAATGAAACATGGACCAAAGCGCCATTGAAACCATGATAACATGACATAAGCACCAAAAGCACAGAGAAATTGTGACCAAGGCACCATTTAACTAACGATAATGTGACCAAAGTATCATAGACACAATGAAAGTGTGACCATAGAACCATTGAAAGAGGGATGACGTGACCTAAGCACCATGGACAAATTGAATGAGTAAACAAACCACCATTGAAACAGTAATCATATGACCAAAGCACAATAGACACGATAAACATTTGAACAATGCATATTTGAAACAGTGATAATGAGACATAAGCACCATAAACATAGTGAAAAGGAGACCAAAGCACCATTGGAACAGTTATGATGTGATATACACACTATAACACATGGAAAGTGTGACCATATCACCATTGAAACAGTGATTATGTGACATAAGCACCATACATACATTGAAAGTGTATACAAAGTACCATTGAAAGAGTTACATTGTGACCGGAGTAACATGCATGGGGAAAAGGTATGATGAATGTTCCATTGAAACAATGATAATGAGACCAAAGCACCATATACACAGTGAACGTGTGAGCAACACACTTTGAACCGCTGACAATATGACCAAAGCACCATAGACACAATGAAAGTTTGAGCAAAGAACCATTGAAATAGTGATAATGTAACCAAAGCACCATAGTCACATTGAAGTGTGACCAAAGCACCATTCAAACTGTGGTAATGTAACCTAAGCACCATAGGCAGAGCAGACATGTGACAAATGCACCATAGAAACATTGATCGCTTGTCCTAAGTACTATGGACACTATTAAAGTATAACAAAAAACTATTGAAATAGTGATAAAATTATAAAATCACAATGGCTACAGTGAACGTGTGATAACAACACCATTGCAACAATGAAAATGTGACCTTAACACTATAGACATAGTGAAAATGTGACCAAAGCACCATTGAAACATTGGTTATGTGACCTAAGCACTATAGACACAGCGTAAGTGTGACCAAAGCACCATTGAAACAATTAGAATGAGAACAAAGTACCATGTACAAAATGAAAGTGTGATCAGAGCACCATTGAAAGAGTGACAACGTGACCAAACCACCAATGACATAGTGATAGTATGACAAAAGCACCATTAAAAGAATAATAAGTAAATCTAGGCACCATAGACATAGTGAATGTGTGACCCACTCACCATTCAAGTAGTGATAACATGATGAAAGCAACACATATGAATGAATTTTTGACAAAAGCACCATTGAAACTGTGATCATGTGACCTAAGAACCATACACATAGTCAACGTCTGACCAAAGCACCATTAGAACAGTGATAATGTGATATATGCACCATATACACGGTAAGAGTGTGACCAAAGAATCATAGAAACGTTTATAATGTAACAAAAGCACCATAGAAATAGTAGACATGTGATCAAAGCACCATAGAAAAAGCAGTAATGTGAGCTAATCATGATAGAGAGAGGAAACGTGTGACTAAGGCACTACTGAGACGATGATAATGTGACCTAAGCACCATAGAGACAGTGACCATTTAACCAAAGTATCATTCAAACAATGATAATGTGGCCAAAGAACCATATAAACAATAAAGGTGTGACCAAAGCACCATGTAAACAGTTGTAACTTGACCAACGCACAATATATACAGTGAATGTGTGACAAATTCACCATTGAAACAATGATCATGTGACATAAGCAGCATAGACACAGTTTAAGTGTGATCAATGCACCATTGAAATAGTGATGATGTTACATAAGCACCATAGACATGTTGAAATTCTGACCCAATCATCATTGTAGTTGTGATTGTGTGATGTAAGAACCATTGAAATAGCATCATAGCACCAATGAAACAGTGATTTTGCAATCTAAGTGCCATGAACATAGTGAAAATGTGACCAAAGCACCATAAGAACAGTGACAATGTAACCTAATCACTTCACAAACATTGAAAGTGCGAACAAAGAACCATTGAAAGAGTTATAACGTGACCAGAGCACCATACACACAGTGGAGTTATGACCAAAAAATCATTCGAAAAGTGGAAATGTGACCAAAGCACCATAGACACAGTGAGTGTGTGATGAAAACCCCATTGAAATATTGCTATTATGACCAAAGCACCATACAGGCATAAAGCACCACTTATTCAATGACAATGTAACCTAAGCACCATAAATACACTGAACGTGTGACCAAAGCACCGTACAAATAGTGATAATGTATCATAAGCACCATATACACAGTTAACGTGTGACCAAGGCACCATTGAAACAGTAATGATGTGATTAACGCACGATATACATAATGAAAGTGTGACTAAAGCACCACTAAAACAATGATAACGTGACCTAAGCACTATATACATCGTAAAGGTGTGTCTGCCGCACCATTCAACCTTTGATAATGTGAACAAAATACCATAGACACGATGATGTTTTGAGAAAAGCACCATTTAAACAGTGATAATGTGATCAAAGCACCATATACTCGCTAAAAGTGTGACACGATAACAATTGAAACAGTTATAATGTGACCTAAGCACCATGGGCACAGAAACCGTGTGACCAAAGCACCATTGAAACACTGATAACATGGCCTAAGTACCAGAGACACAGTGAACGTGTGACCAAAGCACCAATGAAACAGTGATAATGTGACATAAGTACCCTACATACATTGAAAGTGTTAGAAAGGCACCAATGGACCAGTGATACAACGACCACATCACCATAGAGACGGCGAACGTATGACAAAAGCACCATTGGAACTATGACAATGTGACCAAAGCACTATATACACAGTGAACGTCTGGCCAAAGCACCATTCAAATAGTGAAAGTATGACCCATGCAGTATAGACACGATGATAATGTGACCAAAGCACCATTCAAACGGTGATAACGTGATCAAAGAACTATGGACACCCTCAAAGTGTGTCCAAAGTAGTATTGAAACAGTGATGATGTGATCTATGCACCATAAATACAATGAGAGTGTGAGAAAGGCACCATCAAAAGAGTAGCACTGTGACCAATGCTCCATATACAACGTAAACATATGACCAAAGCACCATTAAAAACTGTGAATGTGCGACCAAATCACCATACACAGAGAAGAGGTGTGAACAGAGCATTATTAAAACATTGATAATATGTTCTTATCATGATATACACGGTGAAAGTGTGACCAAAGCACCGTTGAAACAATGATAATGTGACTACAACCATAGACATAGTGTAAGTGTGTCCAAAGCACCATTAAAACAACGTTAATGTGACCAAAGCACAATAAACACTGTGAAAGTGTGACCAAATCACCATTTCATGAGTGATAATAAGACATAAAGACCTTAGACACGGTGAAAGTGTGACCTGAGCACCATTGCAATATTGATAACATGACCAAAGCACCATATACACATACAATTGTGCCAAAACTACCATTGAAACGATGATAATGTGACCTAAGGACCACATACACACTAAATCTGTGGCCAAGGCACCATTAAAACCGTTATAACATCACCAAAACACCAGAGAAACCAAAAACATGTGACCAAAGCACGATTTTAACAGTATTTATGTGAACAAAGCAACATAGAAACAGTGAAAGTGTGACTAGAGTACACTTGAGACAATGATAATGTAACCTAAGTACTATACACCCAGTGAAAGTTTGACATGGCACCATTGAAAAAGTGATGATGTGATTAAAGCACCGCAGACATTGTAAACGTGTGACCAAAGCACCGTTGAAACAGTTAAAATATCACCAAAGCACCATATACGCAGTGAAAGTATGACGAAAACATTGTTGCGATGGTGATAATGTGATTTAAGCACCAGAGACCATTAAGATTGTGACCAAAGCACCATTGAAACAGAGATATGAAGACATAAACACCACATACCTAGTGAAAACGTGACCAAGGTACCATTGAAACAGTGATATTGTGATCAAGGGACCATTAAAATAGTGATAATGTTACCAAAGCACCAAATGCACAGTGAAACGGTGACCAAAGTACAATTGCATCTCTCATAATGTGACCTAAGCACCAAATACACATTGAACGTGTGACCAAAGTACGATCAAGACTTTGACAATGTGACCTAAGCAACATAGCCACGGCAGACGCGTGACCAAAACACCATTGAAATACTGATAATGTGACCAAAGCACAAAAGCCTTAGTGAACGTGTGACCAAAGCACCATTGAAACAGTGATTTTGTCACCTAAGAACCATAAGCACTCTATATGTGTGACCAAAGCTCCATTGAAACAGTGGCAATGGCACTTAACCGCCATTGAAGGAGTACTAATGTGACCTGGAAACCATAGAATGTGTGAATTTTTGACCAAATCAACATTGAAAAGTGATAATGTAACCAAGGCACCACGCACACACACCAAATGTATGGTAAAATCATAATCAAAACTCTGACCTAAGCACCATATACACGGTGAAAGTGTTACCAATGCACCATTTAAAACCGTAGCAATATGACCAAAGCACCATGCACACATATCATTCTTATGAAAACATCATTGAAACAGTGATAATGTGACCTAAGCACCATAAATTTAACAGAAGTGCAACCATAGCACCATTGAAACAGAGATAATGTGACCTACGCACCATATAAAGAGTGAAAGTGTTACCAAAGCACCATTGAAACAGTGAAAATGTGATGAATGCATGTTAGGCACACTGAAAGTGTGACAAAAGCACCATTGACACGGTTATGATGTCACTTCAGCACTAACGACACAATGAAAGTCTGACCAAAGCAACATTGAAACAGCAATAATGTGACCTAAGCACCATAGACATAGTGAATGTTTGACCAAACCACTATTGAAATTTTGACTAAAGTTCCATTGAAATTGTTATAATGTGACCAAGGCAACAAAGACACAGCCAAAGAGTGACCAAAGCACCATTGCAACAGTGACAATGTGATACAACCACTATAAACACAGTGAAAGTGTGACCAAAGCACCATTGAATCAGTGATTATGTGACCTAAGCACGATATACAATGTGAAACTGTGACCAAAGCACCATTGAAACAGTGATAATGGGACCAAAGCACCGTATATAGAGTGGAAGTATGACCAAAGCACAATTGAAACAGTAGTAATGTGACCAAAACACCATAAACACCGTGACTGTGTGACAAAATCAGCATTCAGACAGTGACAATGAGACTATGCACCAAAGACACAGTGAATATGTGACCAAATCACCATTGAAACAGTGATAATATGACCAAAGCACCATAGATACATTAACGTGTGACCAAATCACAAGTGAAACAGTGATAATGTGACCAATGCACCATAGAAACAGTGAATGTGTGGCCTACGCACCACTGAAACAGTAATAATGTAACCTAAGCACCACAGAGACAGTAAACGTATGACCAAAACCCCCTTCAAACAATGTAATGTGACCAAAGCACCATATACACATTGAATGTGTGACCAAACTACTAATAAAACACTGATAATGTGATCTAAGCACCATAGACACTGTGAAAGTGTGGCCAAATCACAATTGAAACGGTGATAATGTGACTCAAGCACCATAGACACAGTGAAAGTGTGACTAAAGTACACTTTAAGCAATGAAAATATTACCAAAGTACCACAGGCGCAGTGAAACTGTGACAAAAAACACCATTCTAAATGTGAAAATGTGACATAAGCACTATAGACACATTGAAAGTGTGACCAAGTCACCATCAAAACATTGTGATCAAATAACCATTAAAACAATTATAATGCAAGAAAAGCACAAACAAAGAGGAGAAGTGTGACAAAAGAACCTTTTGTATTGTCATAATGTGACCAAGACACCAACAACACAACGAGAGTTTGACCAAAGCACCATTGACTCATTGATAATGTGATCTAAGCACCATATGCTCTGTGAAAGCGTGACCAAAGCACCATTGAAATAGTGATAACGAGACCAATGCATCATAGACACAGTGAACATTTCACCAAAATACCATTGAAACATTGATAATGTTGCATAAGCACCACAGACACAATGAAAGTGTGACCAAAGCACCGTTGAGATTGACATGTTATGACCAAAGTACATTTGAAACAGTGATGATATGTCACAACCAATATAGACACAGTGAACGTGTGACCAGATCACCATCAAAATAGAGATGATGTGTCCTAAGAACCACAGACACGGTGAAAGTGTGACCAAAGCACCATTCAGAATAATGTTAATTTGACCAAAGCACCATATACGCTGTGGCAGTGTGACCAAAGCACCATTAAAATAGTAAAAAAATAATTACTACAACACTATATACATAATAAATGTGTGACAAAATAACAATTTAAACAGTGATGATGTGACCAAAGCACCATACACACGGTGAATGTGTGACAAAAGTACCATTAAAACAATCATAATGAGACCAAAACAAGAAACACACAGTGAAAGAGTGACCAAAGTACCATTGAAACGGTGATAATATAACCAAAACAGTGTAGACATCGTGAGAGTGTGACCAAACGACCTTTTAAGCAGTGATGATGTGACATCAGAAAGTATGACCAAAGCATCATTTAAACAGTGACAATATGACAAAAGCATTATGGAGACAACAAAGGTGTGGCCAAAGCACCGTTGAAACACTAACAATGTCACCTAAGCACCATAGACACAGCGAGAGTATAGCTAAAGAACCATTGAAACGTTGATAACGTGACCCAAATACCATAGACACAACAATGTGTCAAACCACAATTGAAATAGTGACCACCGCACACTTCAAACAATGATAATGTGACAATAGCACCATACACACACTGAAAGTGTAAACAAAGTACCATTGAAACAGTTATAATGTGACCAACTTATGAAATACATAGCAAAAGTGTTACCAAAGCACCATTGAAATCGAGAAAATGTGGCCTAAGCACCATAGACATGATAAAAGTGTGACCAAAGTACCATTGAAACTGTGATACTATGACCAAAGCACCGTAGACACAGCAAGAGTGTGACCAGAGCGTAATTGATGCGCTGATTATGTGACATAAACACCATAGACACGTCAAATGTGATTAAAGCGCTATTGGAATAGTGACTATGTGACATACACACTATAAATACAGTGAAACTATGACAAAAGCACCTTTGAAACACGGATTCTATGACCTAAGTACCATAGACACCATGTACATGTAACCAAAGCACCATTGAAACGGTGACAACGTTACATAAGCACAATAGACACGGTGAGATTGCGAGCAGCGTATCATTACAACAGTGATGATGTGACCAAGGTACAATAAAAACTGTGAAACCGTGAGCAAAGCACCATTGAAATAGTGATGATAAGACCAGCACATCGTAGACAAAGTGAACGTGTGACCAAAACACCAATGTAATGTACGCATCACGCGCACCATGAGATCGTGACCAAATCACAATTGAAACAATGATAATATGAACCAAGGACCACAGACACCGTAGAAATGGGACCAAAGCACTGTTGAAAGAGTAGTTCTCTAACCTAAGCACCATATACACAGTGAACATGTGACCAGAACACCACTGAAACGATAAATATGTGACCAAAACACAATAGGCACAGTGAAAATGTGACCAAAGCACCATTGAAATATTGATAACATGGCCTAAGCACCATAAATACATGAAACGTGTGACCAACGTACCATGTAAACTGTGATATGGTGACCTACGCACCATAGACAAAGTGAAAGTGTGACCAAAGCACCATTGAGGTAGTGACAACGTGACCTAAGCACTATAGAAACAGTGAAAGTGTGACCAATTTACCAATGAAATAGTGAAAATGTGACCTAAGCAATATAGACACCATAAACGTGTGACCAAAGCATCATTGAAATAGCTATAAAGTGAACAACGTACCGTATACACAGTGAAAGTGCGACCAAAGTACCATTGAAACAATGATCATGTGACATAAGCACCACATCGATAGTGAAATTATAACCAATGCACCATTGAAACGGATAAGATATGACCAAAGTAGCATAGACATAGTAAACATCTAACCAAAGCACCATTGAAACAGTGATAATGTGACCAAAGCACCCCAGACACAGTAAAAATGTGACCAAAGCACCATTGAAACTGTAATGATGCAACTAAAGCAACATAGACACGGTAACGATGTGAACAAAACACCAGTGAACTAGTGATAATGTGATTTTATCACCAAAGAGACAGTGAAACGGTGACCAAAGCACCATTAAGCGGCGATAATGTGGCCAAAGCACAATAGACACATTTAGATTGTGATGAAAGCACCATTGAAACATTGATAATGGATGCCAAGCACCATAGACATAGTGAAAGTGTAACCCAAGCATCATTAACAACGCAATGAAATGACCTCAGCACTTTAGACATTCGGAAAGTATGACCAATATACCATTCAAGTAGTGATAATGTGTCTTAAGAACTGTAGACAGAGTGACACTGTGACCAAAGTACAATTGAAATGGTTAAAACATGACCAAACCAGCGTAGAAACAGTGAAGGTGTAACCAGGGCACCATTGAAACAATAATAATGTGACCAACGCACCATTGGCACGGTGAAGGTGTGACCAAAGTACCATTAGAAATAGTGATGTTGTGACTAAAGCATCATAGACACAGTGAAGATGTGACCAAAGCACCATTTAAACAGTGAAAATGTGTCTTACGCACAAAAGAGACACGGAATTGTGACCATAGCGCCAGTGAAACTATGATAATGTGACCAAAGCACTATATACAGAGTGAAAGTGTGACCAAAGAACCATTGAAACTGTGACATAAGTACTATAAATACAATGCAAGTGTGACCAAAGCACCATTGAACAAGTGAGTATGTGACCTAAGTCCTAGCCACTGAGTTAAAGTACAACCAAAGCACCTTTGAAATGTTGACAATGTAACAAAGTACCAAAGACACACTGAACGTGTGACCAACGCACCATTGAAACAAAGAAAATGTTACAAAAGAACTTTAGACATGGTAAAGGTTTCACCAAAGCACCATTGAAACAATGATTATGTGACCAAAGCACCATAGACACTATGAAAATGTGACAAACGCACCATTGAAACAGTGACAATGTCACCAAAGAGCCATAGAAAGTGTAATGTTGTAACCAAAGCACCATTGAAACAGTGATAATGTAACATACACAGCATAAAGTGAGGACAGTGTGACCAAAGTACCATTGAAACAGTGATAATGCGATAATAGCCCGTAATAACGTGATTTTATCACTAACGCATACGGATAGCGGAAAGAAACCGTTAACAACTATTATTGTCATGCTATGTTGCATAAATGGATGATGTTCATTCCCTTAGGTTAACCACAAATGGTCTTCCCATCCTGTTCCCCTTTGGTTCCTCGGCTTTGCTGCCGTGTCTTCGCTCAACTCGCACCTCGCATACCTTGCCTTTGCCAGTCTTTCCCAGCTCAAAGCTCTCGGCTTCGTCAATCTTGCTCCTTTGCTTGGCACTCTCCCAGCCAAGCCATCACTCACCTTGCTCTCGCTCTCTCTTAACAGCTGCTCTGTGCCTTATCTCCTTTGGCAACTCTGCCTCTCTCAAGCTCTACGACTAACTCCTTGAACCGCTCTCACTTTTGTCACTTTTGTGACGTACTCGTGCTTGTTTTGACAGTGAAAGTATGACCAAAGTACCATTGAAACAGAGATAGCATGACCAAAGCACCGTAGACTCAGTGGAAGCCAGAGAGAGGCACCATTGAAAAAGTGATGATGTGACCTATGCACCATAGGCACACTAAAAGTGGGACTAGAGCACCATTGAAACAGACACAATGTAATGAAAGCACCATAAACATAGTGAACGTGTTACCAAAGCAACATTGAAACAGTGATCATGTGACCTAAGACATATAGAAATTGTATATGTACTTTGGTCGCACATTCACACAGTGAATGAGAGACCAAAGTACAATTGAAACAGTGATCATGTGACCAAAGCACCATAGACATAGTGAAATTGTGACCAATACACCATTGAAACAATGATATCATGACCTAAGCACTATAGACACTGTGAAAGTGTGACCAACATACCATTGACGCTGTAAAATACCATTGAAACTGTCATAATGTGACCAAAGCACCACAAGTACAGTGTAGAAACAATAAAAACATGACAAAAACACTAGAGACACATTGAAAGTATGACCAAAGCACCACTAAAACAGTAAAAATGTGACATGAGCATCATACACAAAGTAAAACAGTGACTAGAGTACCATTGAAACAGTGGTAACATGAGCAAAGCAACGTAGACACAGTATACATTTGAGAAAAGCACCATTGAAATAGTGATAATGGGACCTCAGCACCATAGACACACTGAAAGAGTGATGAAAGCACCATTGAAATACTGATAATGTGACATAAGCACCATAGACACGAGGAAAGTGTGTCAAAATCACCATTCAAACAGTCATAATGTGCCCAAACTACCACGGATACACTAAAAGTGTGACCAACTTACCACGGAAACAGTGATAATTTGACAAACGCACCATAGACACGGTGAAATTGTGACCAAAACACCATGGAAATGATGATAATATGGCCTAAGTACTACGAACACATGGAAGGTGTCACCGCAGTACCATAGACATAGTAACTTTGTGATAGAATCACCATTCATACAGTGAAAGTCTGACCAAAGTGCAATTGAAAAAGTCATAATGTGTCCAAAGACCACCAACACATTAAGAGTGTGACCAAAGCACCATTGAAACTGTTTCATTGTGACCCAACAACCATAGATACAGTGAAAGGTGACCAAAGCACCATTGAAACAATGACAATGTGACCCAAGCACCATATATGTAGAGAAAGGGTGACCAAAGCACCAGTGGAATAGTGATAATGAGACCAAAGCACCATTGACAGAGTGAAAGTGTGTAGGAAGCACCATGGAAACAGTGATGATGTGACCTAAGACCTATACACACAGTGAAAGTGTGACCAACATACCATACAAAAAGTGATAACGTGACCAAAGTACCATAGACACAGTGGGAGTGTAACCGAACCACCATGGAAATGGTGATAATGAGACCTAAGCAATAAAGACACGGAAAAAGTGTGACCAAAGCACCATTGAAATAGTGATAATGTGACCAAACCCATTGAAAGTGTGATCAAAACACAATTGAAACAGTAATAATGTAACCTAAGCACCATAGACACGGTGAAAGTACGATTAAAGCACAATTTCAACAGTAATCATGTGAAATAAGGACTACTAACATGGTTTACGTGTGACCAAAGCACCATTGAAACAGTGATAACATGACCCAAACACCATAGACATAGTCAAAGGGGGACCAAAACACCATTGAAATAGTGATAATGTGACCTATGAACTATAGACATAGTGAACGTGTGATAAAAGCACCATTGAAACACTGAAAATGTGATCAAAGCACCACAAACAGAGTGATATGTGACCAACAGACCATTGAAACGGTAATCAGGTGACCAAAGCACCATAGACACAGTGAAAGTGTGACCAAAGCACCATTGAAATAGTGAGAACGTTACATACGCACCATAGACACAATGAAGGTGTGACCAAAGCACCACTATACATTGATACCGTGCCCTAAGCACAAAATACAACGTGAAATTGTGATTAAAGTATCGTAGAAACAATGACAATGTGACGTAAGCACCATACATACAGGGAAAAGTGTGACCAAAGTACCATTGAAACAATGATAATGTGACCTAGAAGCATAGACACAGTGCAAGTGTGAGCAAAGCACCATTCACACAATGATAACGAGACAATAGCAATATAGACACACTGAAATTGTGACCAAAGTATGATTTAAACAGTGATCATGTGAACCAAAGCACCATATAGAGAGTGAAAGTGTCACGAAAGCACCATGGAAGGAGTGATAATGTGACCAAAGCATCGTAAACACGATGAAATTGTGAGCAGAGCACCGTTGAACTTGTGATAATGTGACATAAGCACCATGGACACACTACAAATGCTACCAAAGCACTATTCGGACAGTGGTAGTGTGACCTAAGCACCATAGACACAATAAAAGTGACCAAGGCACCATTGAAACGGTGATAATGTGACAAAGCACCATAAACACAGTGAACGTGTGACCAGAGCACCATTGAAACAGTCATGATGTGACCAAACACAACAGTCACAATGAAATTTCAACCAAAGCACCATTCAAAGTGTGATCATACGACATAAGCACCAGAGACACGAAGAAAGTCTAATGAAAGCATTGTTGAAACAATAAAAATGTGAGATAAGCACCATCAACCTTGTGAAAGTGTGACGAAAGCACCATTGAAATATTGATAGTGTGATCTAAGTACAAAAGACATAGTCAACGTGTTACCAAAGCACCGTAAAAATAGTTATAGTGTGACCAAAGCACCATAGACAGAGTGAAGATGTGACCAAAGCACCATTTGAACAGTGATAATATGACCTAAGCACAATGGACACAGTGAATGTGGGACCAAGTCATCAATTAGACAGCAATGATATGATCTTAACACCATACACAAAGTGAAATTGTGACAAAAGCACCATTGAAACAGTGAAAATATGACTTAATCACGATAGACACCGTGAAAGTGTGACCACAGCACCATTGAAATAGTGATAACGTTACTTAAGATCTATAGACATAGTGAACATGTGACCAAAGCCCCATTGAAAGAATGATAATATGACCAAAGTGAAAGTGTGGCCAGCATTCCATTGAAACAGTAATAATGTGACCAAGGCACCATAGACATAGTGAAAGTGTAAGCAAAGCACCATTGACATAGGGATAACTTGACAAAACAACACAGACACACGGAAAGTGTGGCCAAAGTACCATTGAAACTGTGATCATGTTGACCAAAGCACCATAGAGAGAGTGATAGTATTAGCAAAGCACCATTGAAATAGTGATAATGTGACCAAAGCACCATTAAAATAGTGATAATATGACCCAAACACCATAGAAATAGTGAAAACATGACCAATGCACCATTGAAACAGTGATAATGTGACCTAAGTATGATAGACACTATGAAAGTGTGACCAAAGCACCATTAAATGGTGATAATGTGACCTAATCACTCTAGACATAGTCAACCTGTGACCAAAGCACCATTAGAAAAGTGAAAATTTGACCAAAGCGCCATAGACACAGTGATATGTGACCAACATGCCATTGAAACCGTAATAAAGAGATAAAAGCACCATAAACACAGTGAAAGTGTGACCAAAGCACCATTAAAACTGTGACAATGTAGCATAAGCACCATAGACACAACAAAAGTGTGACCAAAGTACCATTAAACCACTGGTAACCTGCCCGAAGCACTACATACACAGTGAAAGTGTGACCAAAGCACCATTGAAACAGTGAAAACGTGACATATACACCATAGACACAGTAATTGTGTGACCAACCTACCATTGAAACAGTGACAGTGCAACCAAGGCACCATAGACACATTGAAAGTGTGAGTGAAGCACCATTGACAAAGTAATAACGTGACAAAAACAACATAGACACACTGAAGGTGTGACCAAAGTACCATTGAAACAGTGATCTTCTAGACCAAAGGACCGTAGAGAGAGCAAAAGTGTTGCCAAAGCACCATTGAAAGATTGATAATGTGACCAAAGCACCATGAACACAATAAAAGCGTGAGCAAATCACCATGAAGATTGTGATAATGGGACCTAAGCACCATAGACACATCAAACGTCTTTCCAAAGCACCACTAGAACAGTGATAGTGTGACCTAAGCACCACAGAAACAGTAAAAGTGCGGTCAAAGCACCATTGAAACAGTGATAATGTGACCAAATCCCCATAGACATAGTAATCTTGTGACCAAAGCTCCATTGAAACAGTCATGATGTGACCACACATAATAGACACGATGAAAGGTTGACCAAAGCACCATTGATAATGAAATAATACCACCTAAGCACCACATACACAAAGAAAATGTGACCAAAGCACCATCAAAATGGTAAAATTTGACATAAGCACCATAAACCATGTGAAAATGTGAAAAAAGCACCATTGAAGCAGTGATTGTGTAACATAAGCATTATAGACATTGTCAACGTGTTACCAAAGCAACAGTGAAACAGTGATAACGTGACCAAAGCATCATATACACAGTGGAAGTGACCAAGGCACAAATAACATAATTACAATGTGACAAGAGCACCATAGACAAAGTGAAACCGTGCCCAAAGCAACATTGAAACAATGACAATGTGACCTGAGGACCACGGAAACACTAAATTTGTGACCAGATCACCATTGAAGCAGTGTTGGTGTAACATAATCATCGCAATACAGTGAAAGTGTGACCAAAATACCATTGAAAGAGTGATAATGTGACCTATGCATTACATACATTGTGAAAGTGCGACAAAAAAACGATTCAAACAGTGATAATGTGACCCAAGCACCATAGACACAGAAATATTGTGACCAATGCACCATGGAAATAATGATAATGTGACCTAAGCACCAAACACACAGTGAATGTATGACAAAAACACAACTGAAACAGTGATAACGTGAACAAAGCACCATGGACACAGCGAAAACAATGACCAAAGCAGCATTCAAACAGTGATCATGTGACCTAAGAACTATTCACATGATGAACATGTGACCAAAGCACCATTGAAATAGTGATAAAATGATCCAAAGACCCTAGACACAGTGAAAGTGTGACCAACGCACCAGTGAAACAGTGATAATATGTCATACACACGATATACACAGTGAAAGTGTGACCAAATCACCATTGAAATAGTGATTATGTGACAAACACACTATAGACATGGTGAACATGTGACCAAACTACCATTGAAACTGTGATAATGTGACCAAAGCACCATAGACATAGTGAGATGTAACCAAATGACCATTGAAACAACAATAACGTGACCAGAGCATCATAGACACAGCAAAAGTGTGACCAAAGCAGCATTGAACCTGTGATTACGTGACATAAGTACCATAGACACAAAGAAAGTGTGACCATTGAACTAGTAAAATATTGAAAATATGCACTGAGTGCCATATATACAGTAAAGGTGTGGCAAACGTTCCATTGAAACAGTAATAATGTGACGTAAGCACCATATACATAGTGAATGTGTTACCAACATACCATCGAATCAGCGATACTGTGATAAAGGCACCATAGGCACGGTTAAAGTGTGAGCAAAGCACCATTGACACAGTGATAACGTGACAAAGGCAACATAGACACAGTGAACGTGTGACCAAACTACCATTGCAACTATGATCATGTTAACCAAAACCCCATAGAAAGAGTGAGAGTGTCACCAAAGCAACGATGAAAGAGTGATAAAGTGACCAAAGCACCGTAAACATAGTAAAATTGGGAGCATTGTACCACTCGAATTATGACAATGTGACCTATGCACCATGAACATACTTAAATAGTGGTCGTGGGATCTGAGCACGATAGACACAGTGAAAGCTTTACCTACGCTTTATTGAAACAGTGATATTGCTACCAAAGTACCATATAATAGTAAATGTGACAAAAACAACATTGATTTGGTGATTACGTGACCAAAGAACCATAGACACCATGAAAGTGTGACCAAAGCACCATGGAAACTGCGTTAATGTGATGTGAGCACCATATACACAGTGAAGGCGTGACCAAAACACCATTGAAATAATGATGGTGTCACCTAGGCACCATACACATAATGGAAGGGTGACAAAAGCACCATTGACATATTGATAATGTGAATTAAGCAACATAGAAACATTGGAATTGTGACCAAAGCACTGTTGGAACAGTTATAATGTCACCTAAGTGCCATGGACACTGTGAAAGTGTGACCAAATGACCACTGCCTCAGTGATAATGTGACGAAAGCAATATAAACACAATAAAAGTGTGACCAAAGCACGATTGAAACAGTGATAGTGTGACAAAAGCACCATAGACACTGTGAATGTATGTCCAAAGTACCATTCAAACTGTGATAGTTTGACCAAAGCACCACTGACATAGTCAAAATGTTACCAAAGCACCATTCAAATGGAGGTTTTATGACGTACGCACCATAGACACAGTCAAAGGGTGATCAAATTACCATTTAAGGTGTAATAATGTGACCTAAGTACCAAAGACAGTGAGAGTGTGACCAAAACACCATTGAAACAGTGATAATGTGATAAAGGCACCATAGACAAAGTGAAAGTCTGACCAAAGGATTGATGAGACAGTGATAATGTGACCTACGCACCACACACACCTTGAAAGTGTGACCAAAGAACCATTGAAACAGTGACCATGTGAACCACGCACCATAGACACAGTAGAGGTGCGACGAACGCTCCATTGAAATAGTGATAACTTGACCAAAGCACCATAGACACAATGAAAGTATGACTAAAGCACCATTGAGACAGTGATAATGTTACCTAAGCACATAGACATAGCAAATGTGTAGCCAAGGCATCATTGAAGAAGTAATAATGCGATGTAAGCACCATAGTGAAAGTGTGACCAAAGCACCATTGAAACTGTGATAACATGACCAAATCACCATAGACACAGCAGAGGTGTGATGAAAGCACCATTAAAATAGTGAGAATGTTCCCGAAGCACCATATACGTAGTGAAAGTGTGACCAAAGAATTATTGAAATAGTGACAATGTGTCCAATGCAGCATAGTCACATAAGAGTGTGACAAACGCACCATTTGAAAAGTAATCATGTAACCAAAGCCTTACAAACACAGATACAATGTGATCAAAGCACAATTGAAATAGTGATAATGTGACTTAAGCAACATAGACACAGTAAAGGTGTGACCAAATCACCATTGAAACAGTGATAATGTGACCAAAGCATTGTAGAGACGGTGAACGTGTGACCAAAGCACCGTTGAAACAGTGATGATGTGAACTAAGCACAATAGACACAGTGAACGTGTGACTAAAGCACAATTGAAACTGTGATAGTGTGACCTAAGCACCAGAGACACAATGCAAGTTTGACCAACCAATATTGAAATGGTGATAATGTTACCTAAGCACTATATACAATGTTTAAGTGTTACAAACGTTCCATTGCAATATGTATAATATGAGTCAAGTACCATAGACATAGTCAAAGTGATGACATCACCTTTGAAGTGGTGATAATATAACAAAAGCACCATAGACACAGTATAAGTATGACCAAAGTACAATTTAAACAATGCGAAGCAGACGGGGCGCTCTTCCCTCCCCTCCCTCTCATGCGGGCCGATGGTCAAGGAGGAGATGGAGAGATGCCCTCTTCCCTCTGGTCAACCGGTTCAACGGCCCAAGGGCGGAGAAGAGGGAGCAATCTTTTACTCCCCCCCCACTAATCTTACACGAGCCAAGGACCCACACGGAGAGAGAGAGAGAGAGAGAGAGAGAGAGAGAGAGAGAGAGAGAGAGAGAGAGAGAGAGACGCCCTCCTCCTCATTCACTACAACAGCTGCGCACAGGGGGGAGATCCCCCCCCCCCTCTTCCCCCCCCCTTGTTCACGGCGTCGGCTACGCCAAGGAAGAGGAGAAAGGGAAACCCCCCTCCTCCTTGTGCACGGCACCGACTCCGTCGGAGGGGTGGGGGAGAGAGGGACAAGCCCCATCTCTCTCCTCCTCGTCCAACGCACTGATAGTGCCAATGGGGAAAAAAGGGACAAGCCTACCTCTCTCTTTCACTTGGCCACGGCGTCCACAGTGCATAGACGCTAAGGGGGAGGGAATAGGGTGATCTCCCTCCCTTTCCTTCTAACATGGGCCGACAGTCCAAGGGGGAGGTGAGGGGGAGATCTCCCCTCTCTCCCCATGTGAAGAGGGAAGAGAGGCAACGACTTCCCCTCTCCACCCCTCCTTCCGCTCTCTTGTGGACTGATGGCCCAAGGTGGGGAGAAGGGAAGCGTTCCTCTCTTCACTCCCCCTCGTAATCCTGGCAGCCCAATGGGGAGGCAACGGGTGGAACTCCCCATTCCTCCCCTCGCATGGGCCCACGGCCCAAGAAGGGAGGAGGAAAGGTAATTTCCTCCTTCCTCCCCTCTCTGGTGGATGGAATGGCCCGCAACGTAACGATGATAGAAAAATCATGTTTCCATGCATGAGCGGTGCAGCTGGTAATGAGTGCGATGTGTTGTACAGAGGTCGGGGGCTATTGACACGAAAGTCTTTCACATAGCATTTTCCCAAAATACCTCCTGCTTTGGACCCGGACACTTCTACGTGAAACAAAGGAAAATTCCTTCATGTGGAGTTGGCGTTGGGAACAGTAAGAACCTATTTGAAGGTTAGACCGAGCTCCACCTATGGGTAAAATAAGAATAGCCATTTCCAAAACAACAAAATCTTTATGTTCCATAAGCACATGATGTGACGTAATCACTATAGACACAGTGAAAGTGTTACCAAAGCTTCATTCAAACAGTGATAGTGTGAACTAAGAACCATAGATACAGTGAAAGTGTTACCAAAGTACCATTAAAATAGTGACAATGTGCTCATCGTACTATAGACAGAGTGAAAGTGTGACCAGGGCACAATTCAAATAGTGAAAATGTCATATAAGCACCAAAGACACAGCGAAAAGTGACCAAAGCACCATTCAAATATTTATAATGTGACCAAAGCACCATAGACACAGTCAAAGTGTGACCAAAGTACCATTGAAATAGTGATAATGTGCTCAAGGTACTTTAGACACAGTGAAAGTGTGACCAAAGCACAATTGAAATAGTGATGATGTGAACAAAGCACCATAGACACAGAGAAGGGTGATCAAATCACAATTCAAACAGTGAGAATATGACCAATGCACCATATACATAGTGAAAGTGCGATCAAAGCACCATTGAAACAGCGGTTTTATGACCAAAAAATTGAGGACATTGTGAAAGTGCGACCAAAGCACTGTTGAAATAGTGCTCATGTGACATGAGAACCACAGACACAGTGAAAGTATGACCAAAGAACCATTGAAACAGTGATAATGTGATGTAAGCACCATAGACTAATGGCACGATACCGAGTAATCCCCTAATAAGCGACCCGACCGCAAGAACGTCCGGCTAGTGCACAAGAAGCCGTTTTAAACGTATAGTCAAGGTCTGTATTTGATATAAGGAGGATGTTCATACCCTCCTAGTTTAACAAGAACAGTTCTTTCCATCATGTTCCCCTTTGGTTTCGCGGCTTTGCCGCCGTGTCTTCCACATGCTCGCACCTTGCATACCTTGTCTTCCCCAAGCCATTTTCAGCTCCCAGATCTCGCCGCCGTGTCTTCGCCGCCGTGTCTTCAATATGCTTGCACCTTGCATACTCGTAACCACTCGCAACCACTCGCAACCACTCGTAACCAGTCGCAACCACTCGAATCCACTTGCAACCACTTGCATCCACTCGCAACCACTCGCAACCACTCGCAACCACTAGCAACCACTCGCAACCACTCACAACCAGTCTCAACCACTCGTAACCACTTGCAACAACTTGTAAGCACTCACAACCACTCGCAACCACTCGCAACCTCTTGCAACCACTTGCAACTACTCACAGCCACTTGCAACCACTCACAACCCCTTGCAACCACTCGCAACAAATTGCAGCGGCTTGTAACCACTCCCAACCAGTACCAAACACTCACAACCACTCCCAGCTACTTGCAACCACATGCTCCCACTCACAACCACTTGCAACCACGCAGAACCACTCGCAACCACTTGCAACCACTTGCAACCATTCGCAGACAACTCGCAACCACTCGCAATCACTGCCAGCCACTCGCCACCAGTCGCAACCACTCATAACCACTCGCAACTACCAGCAACCACTTGCAACTACTTGCAACCACTCGCAACCACTCGCAGTCACTTGCAACTATTCCCAACCACTTGCAACCACTCGCAACCTCTTTCAACCCCTTCAAACCACTTGCAACCACTCGCAGCCACTAAGAACCACTCGTAACCACTCGCAACTACTCGCAACCACTCGCATCCACTTGCAACAACTTGAAACCATTTGCAACCACTTGCAACCACTTGCAACGACTCAAAACCATGCCCAACCACTCACAACCACTCGAAACCACTCGCAACCACTTGGAACCACTCGCGACCACTTACAACCACTCACAACCACTCGCAACCACTCGTAACCACTCGCAATCACTCGTAACCATTTGCAACCACTTGTAACCACTCGCAACCACTCACAACCTCTTGCAACCACTTGAAACCATTTGCAACCACTTGCAACCATTCGGAACCAATGACACCCACTCGCAACCACTTGTAACCACTCGCACTCCTCGTAACCAACCACAACAACTCTAACCCACTCATATCCACTCAGAACCACTCGCAACCACTTGTAACGAGTCGCAACCAGTCGTAAGCAATCGTAATTACTTGTAACCAGATGTAACTTCTCGCAACCATTTGCACCCACTCGCAACCACTCACAACCACTGGCAACCAATCACAATCACTGGCAACTACTCGCAACCACTCGCAACCACTCGTGACCACTCACAACCACTCGCAACTACTCCCAACCACTTACAACCACTCATAACCACTTGCAACCACTTGCAACCGCTCTCGACCACTCAAAACCACTCACAACCACTCGCAAGCACTTGCAATAACTCGCAACTACTCACAACTTCTCACAACTACTTGCAAGCACCAGCAACCACTCGCAACCACTCAGAACCACTCACAACCACTTGCAACCACTTGCAACCACTCGCAACCAATCTTAACCACCCGCAATCATTCACAACCATTTGCAACCACTCACAACCAGTCGCAACCACCCGCAACCACTTGCAACCATTCGCAACCGCTTGCAACCACTTGCAACCACTTGCAACTACTCAAAACTACTCACCACCACTTGCAACCACTTGCAACCACTCGCAGCCAGTCACAACCACTCGTGACGACTCCCAACCACTCACAACAACTTGCTACCACTCGCAATCACTTGTAACCACTCGCAACCACTTGCAACTACTTCCAACAACTCGCAACCACTCGCAACCACTTTCAAGTACTCGTAAACACTGGCAACCACTTGCAACCACTCGCAACCACTTCCAACCACTTGCAGCCATCCGCAACCACATGCAACCACTTGCAACCACTTGGAACCATGCGTAACCACTCATAACCACTCGCAACCACTCGCAACCACTCAAAACCACTCCCAACCACTTACAACCAATCACAACCACTCACAACCACTCGCAACCACTCGCAAGCACTCGTAACCAATCGCAACCACTCGCAACCACTCACAACCACTCATAACAACTTGCAATCACTTGAGACCACTTGCAACCACTTGCAACCACTTGCAATAACTTGCAACCTCTGGTAACCACTCGCAACTGCTCAAAACCACTCGCAACCACTCCCAACGACTCCCAACCACTTACAACCACTCCCAACGACTCCCAACCACTTACAACCACTTGCGACCAATTGCAACCACTTGCAAGTACTCACAACCACTTGTAACATCTTGCAACCACTTGTGACTACTGGCAACCACTCCCAAGTACTTGCAACCACTCGCAACCACTCGCAACTACTCACAGCTACTCGGAACAACTCACAACCACTTGCAAGTACTCGCAACCACTTTCAACCACTCGCAACCAATCACAACCACTCGCAACCACGTGCAACCACTTACAACCACATGAAACCACTCGCAACCATTTTCAACCACTCGAAATCACTTGCAACCACTCAAAACCACTCGGAAGGACTCGCAAGCACTCGCAACCACTCGCAACCACTCACAACCACATGCAAGCACTCACAACCACTCACAACCACTCACAACCACTTGCAACCACTCGCAATGACTCGCAACCAATTGCAACCACTCGCAACCACTCACAATCATTTGCAACCACTCACAACCGCTCGCAACCACTCGCAACCACTCGCAACCACTCACAACCACTTGCAAGCACTTACAACGACTCGCAACCAGTCACAACCTCTTGCAATCACTTATAACCACTGGCAACCACTTGAAACCAGCCGCAACCACTTGCAGCCACTCACAACCACTCCCAACCACTCGCAAAAACTCACAACCACTCACAACCGCTTGCAGCAACTTGCAACCACTTGCAACCACTGGCAACCACTCGGCTACTCGCAACCACTCGCAACCACTCATAGCCATTAGCAACCAGTCACAACCACTTGCAATCACTCGCCATCAGTCGCAACCACTTGCAACCACTCGCAACCACTCGCAATCAATCGAAAGCACTGGCAACCGCTTGCAACCACTCGCAACCACCCACAACCACTCGCAACCACTCGCAACCAATCGCAACCCCTCGCCACCACTGGCAACTACTCCTAACCATTTGCAACCACTCGTAACCAATCGCAAGCACTCGCACCCACTTGCAACTACTCGCAGCCACACACAACCACTCGTAACCACTTGCAATGACTTGCAACCACTGGCAACCACTTGCAACCACTTGCAGCCACTCGCAACCACTCGCAACTAGTCAAAACCATTGGCAACCACTTGCAACCACTTGCAATCACTCGCAATCACTCGCAACCTCTCGCAACCACTAAAAACCACTCACAACCTCTCGCAACCACTTGAAACCAGTTGCAACCACTCGCAACCATTCGAAACATCTTGCAACCACTCGCAACCACTCGCATCCACTCGCAGCCACTCGCAACCACTCGCAACCACTCGCAACCAGTTGCAACCACGCACAACCACATGCAACCACTGGCAGCCACTTGCGACCACACAAAACCACTCGCAACCACTCGCAACTAGTCAAAACCATTCGCAACCACTTGCAACCACTTGCAACCACTCGCACCCACTCGCAACCACTCGCAACCACTTGCAACCACTTGCAACCACTCGCAATCACTCGCAACCTCTCGCAACCACTTGAAACCAGTTGCAACCACTCGCAACCATTCGAAACATCTTGCAACCACTCGCAACCACTCGCATCCACTCGCAGCCACTCGCAACCACTCGCAACCACTCGCAACCAGTTGCAACCACGCACAACCACATGCAACCACTGGCAGCCACTTGCGACCACACAAAACCACTCGCAACCACTCGCAACAAGTCGCAACAACTCCTAACCACTCGCAGTCACTCGTAACCACTCACAACCACTCGCAACCACTTGCAACCACTTGCAACCACTCGCAGCCACTAGCAACCACTCACAAGTACTAGCAACCACCCGCAACCACTTGCAACCACCTGCAACCACTCCTGACCACTCACAACCATTGGAAACCACTCACACAACCAGTTGTAATCACTCGCAATCACTCGCAACCACTCGCAACCACTCGCAACCACTCACAACCACTCGCAAACACCTACAAGCACTCGGAACCACTATCAACCATTCGCAACCACTTCCAAACACTGTCAGCGACTCGTATCCACTCACAGCCACTTGTAACCACTAGAAACCACTCGCAACCACTTGCAACCATTTGCAACCACTCGCAACCACTGGCAACCACTCGCAACAACTCACAACCACTCACAACAACTCAAAACCACTCACAACCACTCGCAACCACTTGCAACCACTCGCAACCACTAGCAACCATTCTCAACCACTTGCAACCACTGGCAACCACTCGCATCCACTCGCAGCCACTCGTAACTTCTCAGAACCACTCGCAACCATTTGCAACCACTCGCAACCACTTCCAACCACTTGCAACCACTCACAACCACTCGCAACGACTCGCAAGCACTCGCAACCACACAAATCTTCTCCCAAACACTCGCAACCACTTGCAACCACTCGCAACCACACACATACACTTCCAACCACTCACAACCACATGCAACCACTTGCAACTACTCGGAACAACTTGCTACCACTCCCAACCACTCGTAACCACCCGCAACAACTCGAACCACTCGTAACAACTCAAAACCAATTGCAACCACTTGCATCCACTCGCAACCACTTGCAACCACTCGCAACCACTAGCAACCACTTGCAACCACTCGCAACCAGTTCCAACCACTCGTAACCAATCGCAACAACTTGTAACCACTGGCAACCAGTGGCAACCACTCGCAACCTCTTGCAGCCACTTGCAACTACTCACATCCACTTGCAACCACTCACAACCAGTTGCAACCACTCGCAACCAATCGCAGCCCCTCGCAACCACTCGCAACCAGTCCCAAACACTCACAACCACTCCCAGCCACTTGTAACCACCAGCTCCCACTCGCAACCACTTGCAACCACTCCGAACCACTTGCAACCACTCGCAACCACTTGCAACCACTCGCAGACAACTCGCAACCACTCGCAACCACTCCCAACCACTCGCAACCACTCGCAACCACTCACAACCACTCCCAACCACTTGCAACCACTCGCAACCACTTGCAACCACTCCGAACCACTTGCAACCACTCGCAACCACTTGCAACCACTCGCAGACAACTCGCAACCACTCGCAACCACTCCCAACCACTCGCAACCAGTCGCAACCACTCATAACCACTCGCAACTACTGGCAACCACTTGCAACTACTCGTGACCACTCGCAACCACTCACAGTCACTTGCAACTATTCCCAACAACTTGCAACCACTCGCAACCTCTTTCAACTTCTTCTAACCACACGCAACCACTCGCAGCCACTCACAACCACTCGTATCCACTGGCAACAACTGGCAACCACTCGCAACCACTTGTAACAACTTGCAACCACTCGCAACCACTTGCAACCACTTACAAGCACTCAAAACCATGCGTAACCACTCGCAACCACTCGCAACCACTCCCGACCACTCGGAACCAATCACAACCACTTACAACCACTCACAACCACTTGCAATCACTCGTACCCACTCCCAACCCCTCGTAACCATGCGCAACCAATCACAACCACTTGCAACCACTTGAAACCATTTGCAACCACTCGCAACCACTCGGAACCACTCACAACCACTCGCAACCACTTGTAACCACTCGCAACCCCTCGTAACCAACCACAACCACTCTAACCCACTCACATCCACTGACAACCACTCGCAACCACTCGCAACCAATTGCAAACATTCGTAACCACTCGTAATCACTAGTAACCACGCGTAACTTCTCCCAACCACTTGCAACCACTCGCAACCAATCGCAACCACTCACAACCACTGGCAAGCAATCACAACCACTCGGAACTACTCGCAACCACTCGAAACCACTCGCAACCACTCGCAACCACTCGCAACAACTCCCAACCACTTGCAACCACTCATAACCACTTGCAACCACTTGCAACCAGTTGCAACCACTCTAAACCACTCGAAACAACTCACAACCACTCGCAAGCACTAGCAATAACTCGTAACTACTCACAACCACTCACAACCACTTGCAAGCACTAGCAACCAATCGCAACCACTCACAGCCACTCACAACCACTTGCAACCACTTGCAACCACTCGCAACCAATCCGAACCACCCGCAATCATTCACAACTATTTGCAACCACTCACAACCACTCGCAACCACCCGCAACCACTTGCAACCATTCGCAACCACATGCAACGACTTACAACCACTTGCAACTACTCACGACTACTCACCACCACTTGCAACCAATTGCAGCCACTCGCAACCACTCGCAACCACTCGCAACGACTCCCAACCACTCACAACAACTTCCTACCACTCGCAATCACTTGTAACCACTCGCAACCACTTGCAACGACTCCCAACTACTCACAACCACTCGCAGCCACTTTCAACCACTCGTAACCACTGGCAACCACTTGCAACCACTCGCAACCACTTGCAACCACTTGTAGCCACTCGCAACCACCTGCAACCAATTGTAACCACTCGCAACCATGCGTAACCACTCACAACCACTCGCAAGCACTTGAAACCACTTGCAACAACTCAAAACCACTCGCAACCACTTACAACCAGTCGCAACCACTCACAACCACTCGCAACCACTCGCAACCACTCGTAACCAATCGCAACCACTTGCAACCACTCACAACCACTCATAAAAAATTGCAACGACTCGAAACCAATTGCAACCACTCGCAACCACTTGCAATAACTCGCAACCACTGGTAACCACTTGCAACCGCTCGTAGCCTCTCTCAACCACTCCCAACCACTCACAACCACTCACAACTACTTGCGACCACTTGCAACCACTCGCAAGCACTCGCAACCACTCATAACCACTTGCAACCACTTGTGACTATTAGCAACCACTCCCAAGCACTTACAACCACTCATAACCACTCGCAACTACTCACAGCTACTCGCAACGACTCACAACCACCCGCAACTACTCGCAACCACTCCCAACCACTCGCAGCCACTCGCAACCTCTCGCAACAACGTGCAACCACTCACAACCACTTGCAACCACACCCAACCACTTGCAACCACTCGCAACCACTTGCAACCACTCACAACAACTTGTAAGGACTTGCAAGTACTCGCAACCACTCACAGCTACTCACAACCACATGCAAGCACTCGGAACCACTCACAATCACTTTCAACGACTTGCAACCAATCGCAACCACTCGCAACCAATTTCAACCACTCGCAACCACTCACAATCATTCGTAACCCCTCACAACCGCTCGCAACCACTCGCAACCACTCACAACCACTCACAACAACTCCCAAGCACGTACATCCACTCGCAACCAGTCGCAACCTCTTAGAATCACTTATGACCACTTGCAACCACTTGCAACCACCCGCAACCACTTGTAGCCACTCACAACCACTGGCAACCACTCGCAACTACTCACAACCACTCACAACCGCTTGCAACAACTTGCAACCACTTGCAACCACTGGCAACCACTCGGCCACTTGCAATCACTCGCAACCACTTGCAACCACTCGCAACCACGTGCAACCACTCGCAACCAGTCGCAACCAATCGCAACCCTTTGCCACCACTTGCAACTACTCCCAACCACTTACAACCACTCATAACCACTCGCAAGCACTCACACCCACTTGCAGCTACTCGCAACCACTCACAACCACTCCCAACCACTTGCAACGACTCGCAACCACTCGCAACCACTTCCAACCACTAGCAGCCACTCGCAACTACTCGCAACTACTCACAACCATTGGCAACCACTCGCAACCACTTGCAATCACTCGCAATCACTCGCAACCTCTCGCAACCACTAAAAATCACTCACAACCTCTCGCAACCACTTGAAACCAGTTGCAACCACTCGCAACCATTCGCAACATCTCGGAACCACTCACAACCACTCGCATCCACTCGCAACTACTTGCAACCACTCACAACCCCTCGCAACCATTTGCAACAACTCACAACCACTTGCAACCACTCGCAGCCACTTGCAACCACACAAAACCACTCGCAACCACACAAAACCACTCGCAACCACTCGCAACCACTTGCAACCAGTCGCAACCACACCCAACCACTCGCAGCCACTCCCAACCACTAGCAACCACTCGCAATCGCTCGCAACCAGTCGCAACAACTCCTAACAACTCAGAACCACTGGTAACCACTGACAACCATTCACAACCACTTGCAACCACTTGCAACCACTCACAACCACTGGCAACCACACACAACCACTAGCAACTACTAGCAACCACTCGCAACCACTCGCAACCACTCCTGACCACTCACAACCATTATCAACCACTCACAACCACTTGTAATCACTCGCAATCACTCGCAACCACTCGCAACCACTCAAAACCACTAACAAGCACTCGCAACCACCTACAAGCACTCGCAACCACTATCAACCAATTGCAACCACTTGCAACCACTGGCAACGACTCGTATCCACTCGCACCCACTCGTAACCACTCGCAACAACTCGCAACCACTCGCAACCACTCGCAACCATTTGCAACCACTCGCAACCACTTGCAACAACTCGCAACCACTAGCAACCACTCACAACCACTCAAAACCACTCACAACAACTCGCAACCACTTGCAAGCACTCGCAACCACTAGCAACCATTCCCAACCACTTGCAACAACTGGCAACCACTTGCATCCACTTGCAGTCACTCGAAACCACTTGCAACCACTCCCAACCACTCGCAACCATTTGCAACCATTGGCAACCACTTCCAACCACTCGCAACCACTCGCAACCACTCGCAAACACACAAACCCTCTCGCACCCACTCGCAACCACTTGCAACCACTCGCAACCATACACATACACTTCCAACCACTCACAACCACACGCAGCCACTCGCGACTACTCGGAACCACTCGCTACCTCTCGCAACCACTTGTAACCACTCGCAACCACTTGTAACCACTCGTAACCACTCGAAACCACTTGCAACCACTTGCATCCACTCGTAACCAATTGTAACCACTCGCAACCACTAGCAACCACTCACAGCCACTTGCAACCAGTCTCAACCACTTGTAACCACTCGCAACAACTCGTCACCACTCGCAGCCACTCGCAACCACTCCCAACCACTTGTAACCTCTTGCAACTACTTCCAACTACTCACAACCACTTGCAACCACTCACAACGACTTGCAACCATTCGCAACCAATCCCAGCCGCTCGCAACTACTTGTAACCAGTCCCAGACACTCACAACCACTCCCAGCCACTTGCAACCACGTGTCCCCACTCGCAACCACTTGCAACCACTCGGAACCACTCGCAACCGCTCGCAACCACTTGCAACCACTCGCAGACAACTCCCAACCACTCGCAACCACTCCCAACCACTCGCAACCAGTCGCAACCAGTCATAACAGCTCGCAACTACTGGCAACCACTTGCAACTACTCGCAACCACTTGCAACCACTGGCAGTCACTTGCAACTATTTCCAACTACTTGCAACCACTCGTAACCTCTTTCAACCACTTCCAACCACTCGCAACCACTCGCTGTCACTCACAACCACTCGTAACCACTCGCAAACTCGCAACCACTCGCAACTACTTGCAACAACTTGAAACCACTCACAACCACTTGCAACCACTTGCAACCACTCAAAACCATGCGTAACCACTCACAACCACTCGCAACAACTCGCAACCACTCGAAACCACTCGTAACCACTTACAACCACTCACTACCACTCGCAACCACTGGTAACCACTCGCAACCAATCGTACCCACTCGCAACTACTCACAACTACTTGCAACCAGTTGTAACCATTTGCAATCACTCGCAACCACTCGGAACCACTCACAACCACTCGCAACCAGTTGGAACCACTCGCAACCCCTCGTAACAAGCCACAACCACTCAAACCCCCTCACATCCACTCACAACCACTGGCAACCACTCGCAACCAGTCGCAACCAGTCGTAACCACTCGTAACCACTTATAACCACGCGTAACGTCTTGCAACCACTTGAAACCACTCGCAACCACTCAAAACCACTCACAACCACTGGCAACCAATCACAACCACTCGCAACTACTCGCAACCACTCGCAACCACTCGCAACCACTCGCAACCACTCGCAACTACTCCGAACAACTTGCAACCACTCATAACCACTTGCAACCGCTTGCAACCACTTGCAACCACTCTCAACCACTCAAAACCACTCACAACCACTCGCAAGCACCTGCAATAACTCGCAACTACTCACAATCACCAACAACCACTTGCAAGCACTCGCAACCACTCGCAACCACTCACAACCAATCACAGCCACTTGCAACAACTTGCAACCACTCGCAACCAATCGTAACCACCCGCAATCATTCTCAATCATTTGCAACCACTCACAACCACTCGCAACCACCCATCAACCACTTGCAACCATTCGCAACCACTTGCAACCACTTGCAACCACTTGCAACTACTCACAACTACTCACCACCATTCGCAACCACTTGCAACCACTCGCAACCACTCGCAACCACTCGCAACGACTTCCAACCACTCACAACAACTTGCTACCACTTACAATCACTTGTAACCACTCGCAACCACTTGCAACCACTCCCAACCTCTTGCAACCACTCGCAGCCCCTTTCAACCACCCGTAACCACTCGCAACCACTCGCAACCACTTGCAACCACTTGCAGCCACTCGCAACCACCTGCAACCACTTGCAACCACTCGCAACCATGCGTAACCACTCACAACCACTTGCTACCACTCGCAACCACTCGAAACCACTCGCAACCACTTACAACCCATCACAACCACTTACAACCACTCACAACCACTCGCAACCTCTCGTAACCACTCGCAACCACTCGCAACCACTCGCAACCACTCGCAACCAATTGCAACCACTCATAACAACTTGCAACCACTAGAAACCACTTGCGAACACTCGCAACCACTTGCAATAACTCGCAACCACTGGTAACCACTGGCAACCGCTCGTAACCACTGGCAGCCACTCCCAACCACACACAACCACTCACAACCACTTGCGACCACTTGCAACCACTTGCAAGCACTCGCAACCACTCGTAACCACTTGCAACCACTTGTGACTACTAGAAACCACTCCCAAGCACCTGCAAAAACTCGCACCCACTTGCAACCACTCACAACTACTCGCAACCACTCATAACCACTTGCAACTACTCGCAACCACTTGCAAGTACTTGCAACCACTCGTAACCACTCGCAACCACGTTCAACTACTCACAACCACTTGCAACCACTCGCAACCATTTGCAACCACTCGCTACCACTCGCAACCACTCACAACCAATCACAACCACTCGCAAGGACTCGCAAGCCCTTACAACCACTCACAACCACTCACAACAACATGCAAGCACTCGCAACTACTCGCAACCACTCACAACCACTCACAAGCACTTGCAACCTCTCGCAACTACTCGCAACCACTCACAGTCATTTGCAACCACTCATAACCGCTCGCAACCACTAGCAACCACTCACAACCACTCGCAAGCACTTACAACCACTCCTAACCAGTCGCAACCTCTTGCAATCACTTACAACCACTTGCAACCACTTGCAATCACCCGCAACCAATTGCAGCCACTCACAACCATTTGCAACCACTCGCAACCACTCACAACCACTCACAATCGCTTGCAACAACTTTCAACCACTTGTAGCCACTAGTAACCACTCGGCTACTTGCAACCACTCGCAACCACTCGCAACCATTGGCAGCCACTCACAACCACTTGCAATCACTCGCAATCACTCGCAACCACTCGCAACCACTCAAAACAACTCACAACCACTGGCAACCACTTGCAACCACTTGCAACCGCTTGCAACCATTCGCAACCATTCGTAACCACTTGAAACCACTCAAAACCACTTGCATCACTCGCAGCCACTCGTAACCATTTGCAACCACTCGTAACCACTCGCAACCACTTGAAACCACTCGCAACCACTTGCAACCACTCGCAACAACTTGCAATCACTCGCAACCACACACAACCTCTTGCAACCACCCGCAACCACTTGCAACCACTCGCAACCACGCGCAACCACTCCCAACCTCTCGCAACTACTCACAACAACTCGTAACCAATCAGAACCACTCACAACCACTCGCAATCACTTGCAGCCACTTGCAGCCACACACAACCACTGGCAACAACCGCTTGCAACCACTCGAAACCAAACGCGACCCCTCGCAACCAATGGCAACCCATCCCAAACACTCACAATAACTCCCAGCCACTGGAAACCACTTGCTTCTACTGGCAACCACTTGCAACCACTTGCAACCACTCGCAACCACTCGCAACCACTTGTAGTTACTCGCATACAACTTGCAACCACTCGTAACCACTTGCAACCACTCCCAAGCACTGGTCACCAATCGCAACCACTCACAACCGCTCGCAACCACTGGCAACTACTTGCAACTACCGGCAACCACTTGCAACCTCTTGCAATCACTTGGAACCACTCCCAATCACTTCCGGCCACTCGCAACCACTTGCAACCACTTCCCACCACTCGCAACCACTTCGACCACTCGCAACCACTTGTTACCACTCCCAACCACTTGCAACCACTTGCAACCACTTGCAACCACTCGCAACCACTTCCAACCTCTTGCAACAATGCGTAACCACTTGCAACCACTCGCAACCACTTGGAACCACTTGCAACCACTTACAACCATTCCCAACCACCCGCAACCACTCACAACCACTCGCAACCACCCGTGACCTCTTGCAACAACTTGAAACCACTTGCAACCACCCGCAACCACTCGCAGCCACTTGCAACCACTAGCAACCACTCTTAACCACTCGCGACCACTTGCAACCACTTGAAACCACTTGCAACAATTTGCAACCGCTCGCAACCACTCGCAACTACTCGCAACCACTCGTAACCACTCGCAACCACTCGCAACCACTCCAAATCACTGACAACTACTCACAACCACTTGCAACCAATCACAACCTCTCGCAACCACTCGCAAGCAGTCGTAACAGCTCACAACCATTTGTAACTACTGGCAACCACTCCCAACCACTTGCAACCACTCGCAACCACTTGTAACCACTCACAACCACTTGCAACTACTCCCAACCACTCGCAACCACTCGCAACTACTCGCAACCACTCGCAACCACTTGCAAGCACTCACAGCCACTTGCAACCACTAAGAACCACTTGCAGTCACTCGCAACCATTTTAAACCACCCACAACTACTTGCAAGTACTGGCAACCACTTGCAATCACTCACAGCCACTCACAACCACTTGCAAGCACTTGCAACCACTCGCAACCTCTCACAACCACTCACAACCACTTGCAACCACTCGCAACGACTCAAAACCAATCGTAACCACTCACAACCACTCACAAACACTTACAACCACTCACAACAACTCGCAACCACTCACAACCACTGGCAACCACTTTCAACCACTCGCAACCACTTGCAACCACTTACAACGACTGGCAACCACTTGCAACCACTCTCAGACAATTGCTACCCCTCACAACCACTCACCACCACTCGCAACCACTCGCAACCACTCGCAACCACTCGCAACCACTTGCAACCACTCACAACTACTTGCAACCACTCGCAATCACTTGCAACCACGTGCAACCACTACCAACCACTACCAACCACTCGCAACCACTTGCAGCCACTATGAACCACTCGTAACCACTCGCATCCACTCGCAACCACTCACAATCAAAGGCAACCACTTGCAACCACTCGCAACCACTTGCAACCACTTGCATCCACTCCGAACCATGCGTAACCACTCCCAATCACTCACAACCACTCGCAACCACTCGGAACCACTCGCAACCACTTACTACTACTTGCAACCACTCGCAACCACTCACAACAACTTGCAACCGGTCGTAACCACTCGCAACCACTCGTAACCACTCGCAACCACACACAGCCACTTCCAACCACTCGAAACCACTTGCAACCGCTCGCAACCACACCCAACCACTCGCAACCACTCCCAACCACTCGCAACCACTCCCAACCACTCGCAACCTTTCGCAACCACTCCCAACCACTCGCAACCACTTGCAACCACTCACAACCACTTGCAACCACTCGCAACCACTTGCAAGCACTCACAACCACTTGCAACCACTCACAACCACTGGCAAGCACTCGCATCCATTCGCAACCACTCACAACCATTCACAACCACTTCCAAACACTTGGAAGCACTTGCAATCACTCAAAACCACTCAAAACCAATTGCAACCACTCGCAGCCACTCGCAACCAATCGTAGCCACTTGCAACCACACACAACCATTTGCAATCACCCACAACTGCTCGCAACCACTCATGACCACTCGCAACCACTCGCAACCACTTCCAACCTCTCGCAACCACTCGCAACCACTCGCAACCCCTTACAACCACTTGCAACCACTCGCAACCACTCACAACCACTCGCAACCACTTGCAATTACTCACAGCCACTTGCAATCATTCCCAACCACTCGCAACCACTCGCTACAACTCGCATCCACTCGCAGCCCCTTGTCATCACTCTCAACCATTTGCAACCACTCCCAACTATTCGCAACCACTCGCAACCACTTGCAACCACTCACAAGCAAGGCAGCCACTAGCAACCACACAAAATCACTCATAACCACTCGCAACCACTTGCAACCACTCGCAACCAGGCGCAACCACTCGCAACTACTCGCAACCTCTTGCGACTACTCGTAACCGATCCCAACCATTCGCAACCACTTGTATCCACTCACAACCACTCGCAAACACTCGCAACCAATCGCAACCACTGGCAACCACTCAGAATCACCTGCAACAAGTCGCAACCACTCGCAACCACTTACAACCACTCGCAACAACTCACTGTTTCAATGGTTCTTGGGTCACACTTTTATTTTGTCTATGGTTATTATCTCATATTATCACTGTTTCAATGGTGCTTTGGTAACACGTTCACCGTGTCTACATTGCTTCGGTTGTATTATCACTGTTTCAATGGTACATAGGTCACAGGTTTACTATGTCTATGGTGCTTGGGTCACAATTTGAGTGTTTCTATGGGGTCTTTGTCACATTATCACTGTTTCAGTGGTGAGTTGGTCACATATTCACGATGTCTATGGTACCTAGGTCACATTATCTCTGTTTTGATGTTGCTTTGGTCACACTTATACTATGTATAAAGTGCTATGGTCACATTATTGCCGTTTCCATGGTGCTGTGGACACACTTTTCCCATGTCTATGGTGCTTTGGTCACATAATCACTCTTTCAATGCTACTTTGGTCGCAATTTCACTGTCTCCATGGTCCTTTGGTCACATTATCACAATTTCAAAGGTGGTTTGGTCACATTTCACCGTATATATGGTGTTTTGGTCACATTATCACTGTTTCAATTGTCCCTTGGTTACCCTTCCACTGTTTCTCTAGTGTTTTGGTCACACTATCACTGTTTCAACAGAGTTTTGTCACACTTCCACTCTTTCTATGGTCCGTATGTCACATTATCACTGCTTTGACAGTGCTTTGGCCACAGTTTCACTGTGTCTATAGTTATTTGGTCACATTTTCACTGTTTCAATGGTACTTTGGTCACAATTGCACTGTGTCTATGGTTCATAGGTCACATTATCATTGTTTCAATGATGCTTTGGTCACACATTCATTGTGTCTATGGTTGGTATGTCATGTCTTTCTTTTTCAATGGTGCTTTTGTCATACGTTTGTGTTTCTATGGTAGTTTGGTCACATTATCACTCTTTCAATGGTGCATTGGCCGCACTTTCATGGAGTATATGGTGCTTGGGTGAGATAAACAGTGTTTTCATGGTTATTGGTCACACTTTCAATGTGTCTATGGTGTTTTGGTCACACTTTCACTGTGTCTACGGTGCGTTGGTTATATTGTCACTATTTGATGGTGATTTGGTCACACTTTCATGGTGTCTATGGTGCTTTGGTCTCATTATCACTGTTTCAATGGTACATTGGTTACACTTTCAGTGTGTCTACGCTGCTTTGGTCACATTATCACTGTTTCAATGGTGATTTTGTCACACTTTCACTGTTTCTATGGTGTTTTAGTTACATTCTCACTGTTTCAATGGTGCCTTGGTCATGATTGCACTGTGAGTATTGGGCCTATGTCTGATTATCACTGTTTCAATGGTGCTCTGGTCATACTTTCACAGTGTGTATGGTTCTTAGGTCGCATTATCGCCGTTTTATTGGTGCTCTGGTCACACTTTCACTCTGCCTATAGTGCTTTAGTTATGTTGTCACTACTTCAAAGGTGCTTTTGTTGAACATTTGTTGTTTTTATGGTGGTTTGGTCAAATTGACATTGTTTCAATGGTGCTTTGCTCACCCTTTCATTGTGTCTATGGTTCTTTTACTACATTATCATTGTTTCAAATGTGCTTTGGCCATACATCTGGTGTGCAGATGGCACTTTGGTCACATATTCACTGTGGCTATGGTGCTTTTGTCACATTCTTAAAGTCCTAGGGTGTCGTGGTCACATTAATACAGTTTCAACGATGCATTCGTCACACGTCTACTGTGTCTATTTTTATCGGCTACATCATCACTGTTTCAATGGTGCTTTGGTCACACTTTCACTGTGCCTATGGTGCTTTTGTCTTGTTATCATTGTTTGAATCGTGACTTGGTCACACTTTCATAGAGTACATGGTGCTTATGTCACATTATCACTGTTTCAATTGTGCTTTGGTCACACATTGACTGTGACTACTGTACGTTTGTCACATTATCACTGTTTCAATGGTTCTTTGGTCCTACTCCTGGGCATGGATTACCTGGTACCGCGACAGGCCAACCTTCTTTTCTCCCTCGGAATCATGCAACTCAGTTCCGCTTCTAGGGAAGACGCATTTTGCTCCATTACCATTGGAGACAGGGTAGCGGTGCCTGTGACCGGCGGCGAATCCTTCTCCCTCCTGGATGCGGCGGCAGAGGACTCTCAAGCTCATACAAGAAGATTGCCATCTATCACGGCTGACATGCCTGCCGCAAAACTGGTGACAACAGGAGAATGGCAGGAACTCGCGGGGGAGTCAAGCGAGCCCGGAGTACAAACCAACCTCCTGGGACTGTGGCAGAGGGGACAACGAGTCCTAGGAGGTGGCCATGAACTAGAAAAAGAAGAGGAATTCTACCCGCTCTGCGAAACAGTGCCATCACCACCACCACGATGGGATCACATGCTCGACTCATGACTTTCGCCCGCACAAAAGTAGGATTTCTGCAATCTGCTGGACGCATTCGCCAACATCTTTGCTGGTTCCGCGGTTGATCTGGGGGCCGTGGAAGCCTTCCATGTCATTTCCATGGGGGACTCCGCGCCCACAAAACAGAAGGTGCGGCGCATCCTCTTAGAACAAGAAAAGATCATCACAGAGGGGCTCGCGGAGCTCAAGGCACAGGGGGTGATTGTCCCAATCATTAGTCCCTGGCGTGCCAATCTGGTCATCGTTGGGAAGCCGGATGGGTCCAAGCGATTCTGTGTTGACTTCCGTGATCATAACCGTGTGACTGAGGAAGATGCGTACCCCATGCCTCTGATTGTTGACATATAGGAGCATCAGCAGGGTCGCGGATGGTTCGCAAAAATTGATGTGAAGGCTGCCTTTCACGCCGTTCTTATGCACCCGGAATCAATCGCCAAAACTGCATTTGTGACACCAAAAGGCCTATATGCGTTTACACGCATGCCTTTTGGACTCCGCAACACAAGCGCGACATTTCAGCGGGTCATGGACTCCACCCTCCGCGGAATTCCAAATGTCTGCTGCGACATTGACGAAATCATGGTCGAGGGCCACACCTTTGAGGAACTGTTCTCCCCCCTGGCTGCCGTCTTCGGTGCCCTCCGGAGAGCCAACCTGAAGCTCAAGGCAACCAAGTGCTCCATCGGAGCCGCGGAAATGGAGTTCCTGGGATTTGTGATTAGCGCAGATGGCATCAAGACGGACCGGAAAAGATCGCGGCAGTACAGGAGTGGCGCCAGCCCACTTTCGCAGGACAAGTGAAGATCTTCCTGGGATTTGTCTCATTCTACTAGAAGTTTGTGCGTGACCATGCGCGCATCATCAAGCTGCTCTAGGAGTTGATGCACCAGGACATGCCGTTTGAATGGACGTCAGCTTGCGCGGACGCCTAGAAAGAAATCAAGCACCGCCTCGTTACCGCACCCATGTTTGAGTTTCCTTACTTCAATCTCCCATTCTCCATCACCACCGACTGGTCGCGGGACGGGCTTGGGGCCATCTTTTCCTAGACTGTGCAGGAACCCACGTAGAGGGTGATCGCCTACGCCAGTAGGGCCCTTACTGCCGTGGAGCAAAAGTACCCTCCGGTGAAGGGCGAATGTCTGGCTGTTCTCTAGGCACTCCGACACTTCTGCGATTACATCAAGAATGGCAAGCTGTTCACGATTTTCACACACCATCAGGCACTGCAGTGGCTCCTAACTACTCAAAACCACGAGGGCATCCTAGCCAAGTGGGCAGTCCTTCTCTGGGGTTACAACATGAAGATCAAGTATCAGCCTGCACTTGCAAACCGCAACGCGGATGCCATGAGCCGACTTCCGCGCACCGGCTGGCCAGATCCAGGCCAGACACTGCCACACATAGCGGAGGCACCTCTAAATGATACAGGACCTGCTTCAGATGTCGGAACACCACATCCACCCACTGAGGTAGAATGGGAGGGAGTGGTAAGAGAATTCGACGAGGAGGAGCAGGAGGTCGCCTTGCAACTCCTGAATGAGCTCGATCCCGCTGCGGAGTGGACCGTCGCGGAGACTCTAGGAGCAATCTTTGTGTCAGGCCTGCAGCTTGCTCGCAGGTACAACCCTACCATCCGCGGTTGGACGTTGGAGGAAATAGCTCACCATATTCCCCCACAAAAGGCAAACATGCAAGCCTCGCGAACATCCGCTGCTCCACCACACACTTCCCCATTGAGCGAACTACACTCTCCTGCTCCCACCACAACACTTCTTGAGAACCGCCATCCCCTCACTCTTGTAGACTTCCTCCTTCACTCCCCTGAGTCTGTAGAAAGTCTCTGCGCCCTCTTCATCACTCACAATGCCTCCCTTTCCCCTCTTGGCATCCACCTCTCATGCACGCAAGACAGCCAAACCGGCATCCACCTGTTATCCCGCAGCATCATTCTCACCCACTCTAGTGTACGTGGTGCCGCTGCACGTGTATCACGCACCTGGGCACCCGCGGCCCTCACCCCCGGACCGCCCGCACACCCCGATGTCCACGTGGCATGGTGTTACGTGTGGATCTATGGCCGCAAGTTCGTGGCCATCGTGGACATTGGCGCCACTCATACAACGATCGCGCTCTGGATGGTCCGCTCGCTCCACATGCAGCACCTCATCCAACCCACTCGACTCCGCTTCTCCATCTCCACTGGAGACATTGATGCGCCGCTCGGACAAATCGCGGGCCTTCTTCATGCAGGTGGCGAATGTACATGCAGCACAAACCGTCCAGGTCTGCGATGTCCGCACGTACGATATTCTGCTCGCGACGGACTGGCTCGCGCCGCGCCAAGCGGACATATTAAACGGTGCCGGCATCCTCAGTCTCATTTCCAGTTCCGGCATTCGATCATTCACCCCGCTCTTTACTTCGCATTGGCCATCTTTGAGAGCGGTCCTCTCCACTTTGGACTCAGCTCTCACCGGCACCCAACACACTCGGCGGATAACGCGCAGCAAGGCTCTCGCCCGCAGAACATCCAACATGGCACGCAATCAAGGCAAGGGGTCCGCGCCTTTGTCGCGGGCCGGTGGATCCTCCCGGCGGCAGCTACGCCGCCCTGCTCTTAACACGGGCACGGGGCACCGCCCAGCACGGACACCAACACCACCAACGGGAAAAGCGGCTCTATCGCGGCAGGGCCCTACGACAATGACTGCACCTGCAAGGACACCTACACCACCTGCGTCTGCAATAGGCGTGTCCCGACCTGGCTCGATGACGAGAACTCCACCAACACCGGTGATGGCCACTCCAGCAGCAGGTGCAGCTTCACCATAGCCCAGCCCGGCTGCAGAGACGACCCTGACACCAACCACAAGACCACGAGCGACAATCCCACCGCGGTCCAGTCCCGCGGAACGAACACCAACGCAGGTCAGGCCCCCTGTGGCCAAATCACCAGCCCTGTCATGACAAGGCCCGACCGCAAGCACACCAACGCAGATATTCAGACGCGTGAAGTCAGCGGTAGGAGCCACGCAGGCAGTGGCAACAACAACCGCCACCCCAACACCAAGCCAATGAGATGAAGCTCGAACCCTGGTTACTCCAGTCCCTTCCCCGGCCACGACGGCGCTCTCTCACTCGCCACCGGCCTCGCGCGGTAGGCCAACTCGGCAGCCCGCACATCCTCTGCTGGGCACAAGAACGGTGATGGAGGGGGTGAGAACGTACCTTGAGGAAAGCTCGGGAGATAGCGGAGAGCAGCCCAAGGAAGCCGTGCTGCTGGAGGTGGTAAGCAGCGTCATGCTCCAGCTGCTCACAGAAATTCCGGAAGTAGTCCGCGCGGAATTTGAGGATTCACTGTTCGGCAGGATGTGGCAGGTAGTTCTAAAGGGAGCAGCCACGGGGGTGCTGGCCCTCGGCGTGCACGAGAGGCAGGTGCTCCTGTTGGAGACAGTAGGTGCAGAGCGCCTTGTTTTGGCACTGCGGGATAGCCTCAGCATAAAACCAGGGGTGGCCAGTGACATGTCTCGCGTCGCAAAGCTACTGGACACCGAGCGGGCGGACCCACCACTGGAAGCCGCTCGAGTGTGGTGGAACAGGGTGCAAAAGGACCAGCGGAGCAGTCCAAAGAGATGGTACGTGCACCTGCTCTAGGAGAGGGCCAGAGCCCTCATCCTGTGCCATGTGAATGAGCAGACACCCGGATCGGGAGAGGCACCGCGGCGGAGGTCCGCGGCAGACAAATCGAGTTGGGGATATTTGCTTAACCTCGTCTATGCCACATGGAGCGTTCAGTACCCACAGGAAGAAAGATCGCGGCTTGCTGACACCCAGGTACCTGAGGGAGGCTGGATGGAAGCCATGGAAAAATGCTGGACACTGACGCTCCAAAATGTGATATGCACCAGAGTAGCGGCAGCGGTTGCGGAGACACACTGGACCGTGGTTTGAGGAAAGGGACTGAACCTCAAGCAAAAAGAGGTACGACACTGGGCCAAGGAGGCAGCGGAAGTATGCTGAGAGGACAAGAGTAGGAGGGATGCGAAGATGGAGGAGGCACGCGAATACACCCAGTCCTCCCCTCAGTTGCAGCAAATGCAGGAATGCGTACGGACGGAATAGGAGGAAGAGATAGCTGAGACAGAACGGGTGACCGCAGAGGCCAAAGAGACGGAGGCCCGATTGGCCAAGGAACGGGAGGCGGCAGCTAAGAAAGACAAGGAAGCTATAGAAGAACTCATAAGGGAAACCATGGGGGAAGCAGAAGCAGCGGCGGCACTGGCGGTGGCAGAGGCACTACCAGCAGCAGCAGAAGCGGCAAAAGCAAAGGAAGAGGCAGTAGCAGTAGCGATAGCGGAGGCAACAGCAATAGCGACAGATAAGGTAGCAGGGGCAGCAACCACGGAGGCACATGTAGCAACAGAGACATAGGCAACCGCAGAGGCGGTCAGAGTGGGAGCAAGTAGTGTAGCGACGGAGGCAGCAAGGGAAGCAACAGTAGATTGGACCGCGGTGAGGCAGGCAAGAGTAGAAGGAAAACAGAAGATGGGGAAGAGGTAAAAGGCTGGCGTCAAGCGCTATCGCCCGGAGCCATCCGCTGCCTCCCTACGGCGGTAGGCACAACTTCAGGCCCGAGCAGCGATAGTGGTGCGGAAAGCATCAGCGACGCTAAGCCAGACCAGAACAACAGCCCCGGCAGACACCAGCCGAAGAAAGGAGCCGGCACAGAATTTTCTGGAGGAAACAACTCCTGCTTCAAAAGGAAAGAGGAAGGCGGAAGAGGAAGCGGTCGCAGAGTTACGAAAAGAGAAACAACCTCAGGCACACCAAGGGCCCAGCCTCGGCGTGACTCCAAAACAGTTGGCACAGGCCCAACGGGAGGCGGCGCAGGCAGTAGAGCTTCTGATGGTAGTACTGCGCAAAGTCCACATGCCAGCGGAAATGGTGCCGGCTCCACTGCGGCCTGTCTTGGGAGAGGTCGCGACAACACCTGCACGCAAAGGACCGGAAAGGAGGGGACGCGCGGAGAAAGAGGCGGTGATGGTGGTTTCCAAAATCAGTGAGTCACCTGGAGACTCGGAAGAGGAACAACCCTTCACGCGCAGCCAGGGATTACTACGGGCTCCAGGAACGGCTCCAAGCAAGAAGGAGGAGGTAATTGAGCTGCACCGCGCCGGTGGACGCGGTAGACGCCTGAGCGGCCCCATTGATAGCAGGCTACGAGAGCAGTGGGATGAAGGAGAGCTTTGACCGGTCAGAATCCTTCGGCTCTTCCCTGCACCTGACCCTTGGGACAGAGTACCACCGGTCTATGATGAAGAGAACCAAAAGAAGTTTGAGGTGATGAAAGCGGAGCAGGATGGGAGTCGAGCGTGCGGATTGCCGGCAAGAGTGCGAGAGACGGAGCAGAAGCCGGAGGAAGCAGTGACAGAGAAAGTGGGAAGGGGCCCATGGAAACACAAGACTAGCAGATCTGGCAGACCGCCCACATCCTTCTCCGCGCCAGCAGCAAGGAACAGCATAAGGCGGAGGCGCAGAAAGTGTACGCAGACCTGGAAGTATGCCTGGACGTGGAATTCAACTACAGGAAAAAGGACAACCTAGCTCGTCTGTGTGAGCAATATGCATGGGAGGACGGTCGTCTCTGGAGGATAACTCCGCGTGTCTTGTGGGAGCCCCCACCAACGTTGCAGAAGGCAGTTGTGGAGGGTTACCACTGCCACCGTCACACTGGTGTGCAGGCACTGAAAGATCGCCTGACGCCCATCATCCACATACCAAACTTGGCGGCTATCATCAAATATGTGGTACAACACTGTGCCCCCCGTGAACGAGCGCGGAAAACCACGCCGCGGGACTAGCCGCCGTTCGAACCCTCCCCTATTGGCAAGCCGTTGGAAAAGATTATCATCGACTTCAACGGCCCCCGCGCACACTGCAACCAAGTGAACTGATACTTAATTGCAGCCGTGGACCACTTCACAAAATATCTCTGGGTCTGCGCTGTGCCCAACAAGAGTTTAGCCACCGCGGCGAGGTTCATCCGCGAGGAAATCTTCTACTGCTTTGGTGGCTGCAGCGTGGTGCACAATGACAACGGCATGGAGTTCATGGGGGCCTTCACAGAGGAACAAGAGGAGTGGGGGGTCCGCCATGTGCACTCCGGGCGGTACTGGCTTGAGTCACAAGGGCAAGTGGAGCCGGTGCACGACATACTAGAGAGGGCAGTGGCAACCGCGGAGGGTAGCAGCTGGACTGAGAAGCTGAGAAAAACGGCTCACTGCATCAACACGACACTCAGCCGAGCAACCTCCTTCTCACCCCACATACTACTCTTCGGACAACCACCGCGTGCGGCAATGGGCAAGCCCCAGAAGCCGCTAAGGCTACCGCTTGCCCCGGAGGAGCAAGAGAAACTCTCAGAGGATGAGAAGGACAAGGCGGTCGCGGAATGGTTCCGCGAGCGCTGCAAGCGGACAAAGGCCATGCGGGCAGAGGCGCGGTTCAGAGGTCCGGTCACTGCCAAGCGCGGATGTGACGCGGCAAACCGACGGCTGAACCATGGACCCATCAAGGAAGGTTACCTGGTGTATCTCCGCCCCTTCCCCAGCGTCGAGAGATAGGCAGGGGAGCCGCGGGAGGTGTACCGCGTGGCTAGCATGGAGGCGGGGCAAGTGTGGCTGGAGAGACCGAAGGGTTCAATGACCGCAGCTACCCGGCCACAAAATTTGTACTGCTGCCACCTGCATGGCAGACGTACCTCCCCGGGGCGGGAGGTCGCCTACCGCCTCTGGGACAGCGGAAGGGCTCGAGGGGATGGAGAGCGGAAGAGGTGCTAGACATCTCCGAAGGGCAGGTGTCACAGCAAGAGCAGGAATGGAGCCAGGAACCAGAGGAGGTTGAGGAGGAGGAATCCGATGTCCGCGAACTTGCTGCGGAGGAGGTGCAGAAGGAACAACAACGCGAGCCGCGGAGGCGGGAGCAACAGCAGGAGCAGCAGGAGAAGAGACGATAAGAGTAGGGAAAGCCGCGGGACCAGGGAAAGGAGGAGTCTGAAGGCAGACCTGGATCTGAGCCCGAGCGGACCCAAACAGGAGTATCCCCACAGCTACCCTAGAAGGTACCACCGCAGACGAGGATGCCCATGAGCCATAAGGCCCTGGCTGACTACACGGGCCCGTGTGTGTGGTGCAGAGAAAACCTCCCTGCTGAACCCCTCCTGAAGGTGGTGTGCCGGGTATGCGGGAATCCAGCGCATCATTACACTGGCGGAGCATCCAAGACCTGCAGCGGACGAAATCGAACCTGCCTGCGGTGCCCAAAGGAGGCTGCTGAACAGGAGGCCACGAGGAAAAGGGATGAGGAAGAGGGAGCAGGACCCAGCGTTGGGGGAGCGCCGCCCCACAGGAGATGGGATCCAAAGGAGGAGGAGGAGGAGGAAGAGAAGAAAGAGGGGCCTCCAGAGCAAAAGAGAGGTCCGCGCTCCGTTTCCGGGGCCACAATGAGGCAGTGGCAGGTGGAGGGACGGGTTGCGGTGGAAGAGAAAAGGAGGAAGGAACTGGAAGAAAAGACATGCACTCAATGTGGCCAGTGGTGGGGAGTGGAGGTGGAGGACTGTGGCGGATGCCTGCGCAATATCTACACCGGTTGCTTGGCCCCACCTCGTGATGGGCGCGGAGGACGAAGCGGGGCTGCAGTGTGCAGGAGGTGCAGGGAGGAGGTTGAGAGACAACGCGGCGTTCGCAAGGCACCGCAAGTGAATGAGGGAGAGGAAGAGGAAGAATCAGAGGAAGAGGAGGAACCAAGAATGGAAGGGCACCAATCCGCGGCATGCCCTACAAGCCTAAAGACCGTGCAGGACGGGGAAAAATGTGTTTTCTGACAAGGTTTGCGCACCGCGAATGCCTAGTGGCCGGCAGCTCCGCCTGGAAGGGCCAATGCTACCAATGTGTGGGCAATGAGCTCCGCGAGGCACACTGCTACCTCAGCTTCATCGCGGAGACCCGAAAACTTGCTTGCGCAGCCTGCCACAAAGGGATGGCGGCGTTCGGCAAGGGATATGTCATGTGCTTGAAAATGTGCCATCTACGGTGCGGCAAGAGGGGCAAGGAAGGAGTATGGACATGCCACCAATGCTTGGCACAGCCCAGAAAAGCAAACTGGGGTGCGGAGAACTCTGGACTGCAGTGCTGCAGAGACGGGTGTATGGGGGTTGTCACAGGGACAGCGTGCCATTGTGAGCACTACGGAGGATGGGCCCACGCAGAATGCGCCACAGAGGTGGGCTGGAATGAGGAGGGGCTGACGGTGTACCGCTGTACCAGCTGCAGGACATACGAACGAATCCTCCACTGCTCCACCTGCAAAAAGAGATTGGGCGCGGAAGATATCACCGCTGGAGCCAGGTGTGAGGACTGCCAGCACTATGTGCATCAAGAATGCTCCGTGCGATATCAACGTGAAGGTGGAGAGGTGGAAACCTACTACCGGCCTTGCCAACAGCGGCAGCGGCGAGCTCCCCAAGGAAAGTTCACTTGCTTGTTGCAATAAGGAGACTTTGGGACAGAGTCTTGGAAAAGGGGGGTTGGGGCCATCAGTGTCAGGCGAGGATCCACCACATCTCCGCTGAGGAAAAGATGAATCCACGTAGGAGAGATCACTGCCATCTAGAGATCCGCGGAACGAAGCTTCCGCGGCCAGTGATCCGCGAAGGAGGATAATAGGGAAACCGTGGAATATCGGAGAACGCGCAAGGCATGCAGGCTCCCGCTGTGGAATTGTGGTAGAGCGTGGGGTGGCACGGAATCTAGAAGTAATCGGGGAGAAGAGGTGGTAAACGTTTCCGCTAGGAGGCAAAAATGGCCGCGGAAGAATAAGAAAGGGAGGAAGAGTAGGATGACAATCCGCGGTGAGAAGGGAACATGGGTCAAGCCGCGGAGAAGCTGAAGCGGCGGACGTGCAGAAATGCACGACGTCAAGACCAGACGTCAAAGGGAAGCTCCACCAATGAGAGCTCAGGGTGGGCAGCGATAATCAAGCAGGAGGACCAGGAGGACACACCGCGCGAAGACGAAGATTCAAGGAAGAACACAAGACCGTGAGCGACCAAGCCGCGGACTAGAGGAAGATGTAGTGGCAGAACAAGGAAATAAAGAAGTGGAGAGTGTGTGTGTGTCAAGGACGAGACCCGCGGTGCGTGTAGCGCGCCGCGCGGAGCCCAAAATAAGGGAAAGAGTGATGGGAGGTGTCTTAGAAAGCTAGTTTTGGTGGTTATAAAGTAGTGGCGTAGCAGAGAAAAAAGAGAGGGTGAACGATGACAGAACTGTGAGCTATGCAAACCCTTTGTCTGATCTCTTGTAACTTGAGTTAATGCAAGTCTATTTCCCGCTGATGAGCCCAAGAGTCCTTCTATCTCACCAATCCGCGCGAGTGCTAGTCTTGGTTCACACCCACGCTCCACCCTCTTTGATCCGCACCTGTTGAGGAAGTTGCAACCGTGCCCTCCGCGGAGTTGTTCCGCAGAGGACGAATACTTGTCCTCTGGGTGCGCGCGGAACATACTGCTCAATCCATCCCTCCCGAGAACAATCCAAGATTCCGCTGAGTGCTGTCATCACCAGGGAACACAAGACGGGTATAAAGTGTTGTTGGCGACTCCGCGGCCTTGCACACGACCGCGGAACGGGGTTCCGCGGGCGAAGGAGTCAGAGGCCACGAGGTGGTGGACTCTCGTGCTGGCAAGGAGGGAGCCGCGGAGGACTACCCAGGACTGCGACCTAGAAGGTGCAAAGCATCCACGGAAGTCCAGGAGAGGTAGCGGAGGAGTGGCCAGCAGAATCGCGGAACGACTAGATCGCGGAATAGAGCAAACGCGGAGTTAGAAAGCGCGGAAGTAGTATTGTGCGCAGCAAAATTGGGGGTATCATGTTGCGAAGCAGGCAGCAAGCACATGTACGTCCTTGTGCTGGCCACAGATGCTGCTGATGATGATTACTGATGAAAAGGCAGATGATGATGATGACTAAGTGGGCGCAGGGGGCAGCCCCGTATGCTGCAAGAGGTTCTCGGCGTGGGTGGAGGTTGTCACGCACCAGGCAATGCAATCGGGCAGATTCGTGTGCAGAGCGGAAAAACGATGCGGAGGAATGAGGAGGCGGGTGATGGTTGAGTGGACGCAGGGGCAAAACCACGTGTGCTACGATGTGATGCTAGTGAAGAAGGTTAATGCGGAGGCAACGCGGATGATGCTAATGAAAGAGAGGTTAGGATGAAACAGACGGAGATGAGGGGAGCAACTGAAGGGGCTGAAGAGGTTGGAGCAAAGATGATAAGGAGAACTGAAGGTAGGTGAGGATGATACGAGAAGATGTGAAGGTTGATGACGATGCTGGCAATGGAAGGTGAAGAGCGTAGTAGGAAGAAAGTGACGGCGCGGTGCAAAGAGCGAATGAGGCAATGAATTGTTCTGCTTCAAGGAGAGTGATGGCTTGTTCCCCAGCTGGCCCTCGGCGCGCAAGAAGACTGGTGGTGTCCGATATCCTGGCTGCTAGATGAAATTAGTTGTAGCACAGAGTCATGCGGCAGGCAGAGACACTGGTCCACTGATTCTCATGAGAGCGACGGCTTGTTCCCCCGTTGGCTCGCAATGGTAGTAGGGAGACTGGTGGTGTCCGATATCGCGACAACGATAGTCCTGCTGCTGCTGCTAACAAAGCAAGAAGGAAATGCAAGGACGCGGCGGCAGATGATGAGTGCAAACAGGTTGAAAGGGATGAGGTGTGGGAGGCAGATAAGATTGCTAAAAGGAGATTAGAGAGATGAGGGTGCTCGCGAAGACTGAGAGGATGATAGCCAGTGGGCGGAGAGCAGCAAGACGCTTTGAAGAAGTTGACGGCATACGCCACCTCGGGAGCTGTTTTAGGCTTTTGTGGACGTCAAGTCACCAATAGTTGGCCGCGAGCGCTGAATGGGTGCAGGGCTTCCTCGGGATGACGTGGCATTCCTTAAGCGCGAGGAACACTCCAAGAGGTGCTGCTGATGTTAGTTGATAGTAAAGGAGAGAGACGTGAAGCGGCGGTGGCGGCGGCAGAGGAGTACAAATCAGACTGGTGAAGTGCGGGTGGCAACAGAGCGATGACAAGGTCATGATGCACCAGGTGATGTCGCCTGATGCTCTGATACCATGTCAAAACAATGCAGGCATGGGAATGTTATGAGCCGAAGCAAGCATAAGCATCAAAAACTGCACAGGTACGTCAGCAATTGTAAAAAGTGCAAGTGGTCCCAAAGAATTAGACGCGGAGCTTCATGGAAGACAAGGAGCAAAGGAGGTGAGGTAGACACGCTGTTTGAGGGAGAGAGCGAGAGCAATATGAGTGATGGCGAGCTGAGATCTGAGCAAAGGAGTGAGAGTAACAGAGTGAATATCAATGAGCTCAAGATGGCTTGGAAAATAAAAGGTATGCGAGGTGTGAGCAGAGCGAAGACACGGCGGCAAAGCCGCGGAACCAAAGGGGAACATGATGGAAAGAACTATTCTGGTTGAACCAGGACGGTATGAACATCCTCCTTATATCAAAGATAGGACATGACAAAACAAGTGCAACAGCCTCTTGTGCACTAGCCAGACGTGCTTGCGGTCAGGCCACTTATTAGGAGATAACTCGGTATCGTGCCATTGGTCCGTTATCACCGTTAACGGTTCATGTGTAATGGGACCGAGGTGGTTCATGCTGAGGCTTGAACCGTTATTGAGAGTGCTCAATATTTTCCGAGGAAGGAGGAGCCTTGGACTTTTGCAGATGGACCCATCAGCTGTCCTGCCTTGACAGAGACAAAATTAGGACAATAGTGACCAACCAAAGGATGCATGCGTCACTGACTATAACCAAATAAGTCCACTATGTGTGGTCAACGTTGACAACTCATAACACAAGACACAAATGGTCAAAGGAAGAGACAAAGGTTTGGGAACCCTATGTATCAACTGGAAAGGACAAAGCACTTTAATACATAGTGGTACAGTGTGGCTACTACGCACACCGAACAACCAAATAATGCATATGTCACTGACCATAAGCAAAGAATTTCAGTATGAGTGGTCAACATTCACTCACCATGACCAAAATAATTTCACAGCTTGAGGTCAACGTTGAAAACTCATAACACGAGTAAACAATGGTCAAAGGGGGAAACAATGGGTCGGGAACACTAGTTATCATCTAGCAAGTACAAAGACCTTCAACAAGTAGTGGCACGGTGTGGCTAGCGTACACAGTGACCAACCAAAGCATGCATACGTCACTGACTATGACCAAAGAAGTCCACTATGTGTCGTCAACATTAACAACTCACAACACAAGACACAAATGGTCACAGGTAGAGACAATGGTTTGGAAACCCTATGTATCCTCTAGAAAGGACAAAGAACTTCAGTACGTAGTGGCACGGTGGGGCTACTATGCACACAAGACAACCAAACTAGGCATATGTCTCTGACCATGACCAAAGAATTTCTGTATGGGTGGTCAACGTTCACAACCCATAACACGAGTCACAAATGATCAGAGGGGGGGGGGGACAATGGTTTTGGAATATTATATTTCAACTAGTGAGTACAACGACCTTCAATAAGTAGTAGCACGGTGTGACTACCATGCACAATGACCGACCGAAGTATGCATAGTGCCTTTGAACAAAGAAATCCACAGTGTGTGGTCAACGTTGACAGCTCATAATACAAGTCACAAATGGTAACAAGGTGAAACAATGGTTTGGAAACACCAGGCATCGACAAGCAAGCACACGGACCGTCAATAAGTATTGGCACGGTCTGGCTACCATGTACAATGACCAACCAAAGTAGGCATGTATCACTGACCATGACCAAACAATGTCACTATGTGTGGTCAACCTTGACAACTCATAACACAAAGCCGCAAATGGTCAGAGGGGGGAAGCAATGATTTGTGAATACTAGTTATCGATTAGGAAGTACAAAGACCCTCAATATATAGTGGCATAGTGTGGCTACCATGCACAGTGACCAACCAAAGTATGCATATGACACTGATCATGACCAAGGAATTTCACTTAATGTGGTCAACGTAGACAACTCACAACAATAGTCACAGATACACAGGGGGGATGTCAATGGTTTCGGACCACTGGCTATCAACTAGAAAGCACAAAGACCTTCAGTACGTTCTTACACAGCGTGGAAACCATGTAGAGTGACAAACCAAAGTAGGAATATGTCACTAACCATGACCAAAAGAATTTGACAGTATGTGGCCAATGTTGAAAACTCATAACACGAGTCACAAATGGTCAGAGGGTGAAACTGTTACATATTGCCTCGTGCCATGCCCTGGAGTTGCCCTGTTTAGAGTGATGGCTCCAGATCCTCGTACAGTGCATTTTTGCATGCATGGATGGATGATGCAAGGACTAGAGGACACCTTGGACCAGCTGCAATTTGAATTGTAGCAATTGGCTAAGAGTCGAGGGAGTTATGGTCCTTCAAAGTTGGGAGGCGGTGCCGGCCGTCCGGGTTTGGATGGCACACTTGGCACCGGCCAGAAAATTGATCCGGTGGTGACCAGTTTGACTCCCACCACGCACACCATGGCCAAGGCGCCCCTTGGGGGATGCTAGCAGCAATATCCCGTGGTTCATTGGAGCCATGTGCGATTGGGTATGGCGGTCTGATGCTTCATTGGCCTCCAGGGCGCTTCGGGCGCCCGTCGCTCACGCTAGTGCTTTGTGAGGGACAGAAACTCAATGACGCACTCCGAATCGCGTATCGGGCACTATGGTGGTCCAACTTGCGGGCGGTTTGGTGCGTTGGAATGCTTGTGACTAGCACTATAACTTTGCTGACGTGTTTTGTGTCCACTAATCCACTGAAGATTGATCCTTTGCCTTCCGAACTTTGGGTGCTCTTGAAATCTGTCAGAACTCTGCTCACATAGTGTGCGGCAATCAGAAAGCGCACACTTTGTCTAAGACTGCTGCCAAAAAGAGTTGTGAATCTCAGAAAGTGGTCAGGCCATGTTGAAACCACATTTCCACCAAAGGGTTATGGGCCCACGGCCCTGACCGGTCCGAGACATTCATGGCTTCCTCGGCCGACAAGAGGAGCATTTCGGACAGCCTCGCTCTCAACGTCTGACGACCTAGGTAGCAGAAGCACAAGTCCGCTGAGAACGGAGTCGTAGCTGATCCAGAAGTATGCGGGTAGCCCTGGCTTTGGGATGTGGAGGTGGCACTTTGAGATCTACCTTGCACACAAGGGGCTACTCGACGTGATGAAGGGCACGGAGGTCCTCGATGAGAAGACCTCCACAGACGAGGAGCAACGCCTTTGCAAAGAAAAATACTGAGGCGCTCATGCTCCTGTTGGCATCTACCGCCAATAACCAGTGGGGCTACTTCCAAGGCAGCGCGCTGGCTGCAGAGGCACAGAAAATGATTTGCACCATCCACCAATTGACATCGCCTGCAAACCGAATTGTTGCGATGAAGCGGCTTCTAATGGTGAGGATTGAGGAGGGCGATGACATCCTTGCTGCTATGCACCAGATTGAGTCGCTCGCCTCACAATGCAACGATGCGGGGTGGAGGGTCGACGCTAAACTGCAAGCGATGGCCCTCCTCATGGCTCTACCTGACGAGTGGAGCCCCCTCATTCCCATCCTCGGTGGACGGGTGGAGGACAAGGTCACCTATGGCGCAGTCGCCGAGTATATCCGTAACGAGGCGCAAGGTCGTAGTGGCCGCAAGGCCTTGTTTTCCTTATCAGCCCTGGTCACCAAAACACATGGTGGCGACAGTGGCGGCAAGGGAGGTGGCAGAGAGGGTGGCGGCAAGAAAGGTGCGTGCCACAATTGTGGCAAGGATGGCCATTGGGCCTGCAAGGGCCCGCAGGAGGCGAAGGCCGGCGGCAAGGATGCCAAAGGCAAGAAGGCGTTCCTGAACGGCACCACAAACCACAACCTCAAAGGGGCCAACAGGAAGTGCATGGATTCCGGCGCCGAGGAGCACACCCAAGTCAAGAAGGTGGGATTCATCCGCTACACCAAATCTGCCAAGTCTATGGTGGTTGCGAACGACAAAGTGGAGCTTGCGGCCGGCCAAGAAAGCCTTGAGGTGGACGTGGAGGTGAACGGTAAGAAGATGTTGCGTGTCATCCGTGATGTACAAAATGTCCCCATCCTGACTGACATTCTAAGTGTTAGTCGCTTGACAAATAAGGGGTATGAGGTGCTCTTCCGTAGGAAAGTCGGAATGGTGCACATGGACGGTGATGGCGAAGTCGTGCTGGAAGTAAAGCGCAAGGGCGGTCTCTACATTGTGGAGAGAAAGGCGATCCCCGCGGCAGCAAACGTAGCAGATTTGCAAGAACGTGCCATCAACTTGGCCAAAGGAGGAGGAGCTGATTTGGAGCTCTGGCACCGGCGACTAGGGCATTCTTTGCCCGCAGTCGTGGAGGAGATGGCAAAGCGCGACATGGTCCGCGGTCTCAACATCAACGGTGCAGCAGACGCGGTAGCAGATGCAACAGCACACAAAATGTGCGAGCCTTGCATTTTGGGCAAGGCGAGGCGCAAGCCGTTCAACGAGAACGTGGGGAACGCCCAAAACCTGCTAGAGATCGTGCACAGTGATGTGTGCGGACCGTTTAAAACACCGTCACAGGGCGGTGCGTGGTACTTTGTCACCTTCATTGATGACTGTAGCAGAAAACTTTACGTGTACTTCATGCGGCGCAAGGGCATGATGCAGGACCGGCTGAAGGACTATGTCGTTGCGGTGGAGAGGCAGACTGGCCGCAAGGTCAAAGCGCTACGTAGCGACAACGGCAAAGAGTACGTGGGCTGGAGTGGGTGGCTGAAGGAGAAGGGCATCAAGTGGGAGTACACAACTCCCTACTCGCCACAATCTAATGGCGTTGCAGAGCGAGCAAACCAAATGCTGCTAAACATGGTGCGTACGATGCTCGTGGATGCGGAATTGCTGCACAGCTTCCGGGCGGGAGCAGTGCGTACGGCGCGCTACACCATCAACCTGACCCCAACAGCAGTGCTGAAGGGGAAGAGGGGCTAGAAGAGACCGCATGAGGTATGGTACGGGCGCAAGCCAAGTGTGGCGCACCTGAAGGTTTTTGGGTGCAAGGCACACGCGATGGTGCAGGCGGCACAACAGTGCGTTGGAAAACTGGACCCATGCGCCAAGCTGTGTCTCTTCCTTGGCTACGAGAGCGCCCTTAAGGCGTATGGGCTCTACGATGTGAGCAAGTAGGAGATCTCCAGCAGCTGTGACATTGAGTTTGACGCGCAGCAGATCTATAGCAGCAGCAGAAGTGACATCCGCGTGGTGGACTCTCCGAAGCAGAGGGGGTGGTTCCAGCTCCTAACCAATAAGGAGGACCCAGCGGACGCAAAGACTGACAAAGCCTCTTCGGAGAGCAACGGTGCTGGGGTGCAGTAGGGCAACGATGCAAATTCAAGTGTCACAGAGGCACAACTGAAGCAGAGGAGGCCAAGGACACGAACGGGGCTGCCGAGGAGCAACAACAAGACCAACCGCCGGCGTCACCAAAATCATTGCAACGCAGACAAAGGCAGCCAAATGCGGCAAAACGATACAACGCGGCAATGGGCAGCTGGATTGGCATGACGCGGTGCATGATGGCAGCCGCAGCGCAGCCAAAAACCATGCAAGAGACGCTTGCACAGCCTGAAGCAGAGCAGTGGGACGCAGCTATCAAGTCAGAGCTTACGTCCATTGCCGAGAACGACACTTGGGAGCTCGTGGATCGGCCAAAATACACCAAGTTCAGTGTGCATGGTAGCCACATTGTGCCACTACATATTGGAGGTCTTTGTACTTGCTAATCGATAACTAGTATTCACATACCATTGTTTCCCCCTTCGACCATCTGTGAAGCACGTTATGAGTTGTCAAAGTTGACCACACATAGTGACATTCTTTGGTCATGGTCAGTGACACATGCCTACTTGTGTTGTTCATTGTACATGGTAGCCACACCGTACCACTACGTATTGAAGGTCCTTGTGCTTGGTAGTTGATACCTGGTGTTCCCAAACCATTGTTTCCCCCTCTGACCAGTTGTGACTTGTATTATGAATTGTCTACGTTGACCACACAAAGTGGATCTCTTTGGTCAAAGGCTGTACATATGCCTACTTTGGTTGGTCATTGTGCATGGTAGCCACACCGTGCTACTACTTAATGGAAGTCATTGTACTTGCTAGCTAAAGAAAAATATTCCAAACCCATTGTTTCCCTCCCTGACCATTTGTGACTTGTGTTATGGGTTGTGAACGTTAACCACCCATATTGAAATCCTTGGGTCATGGTCAGTGACATATGCCTAGTTTGGTTGTTTGGTGTGCATAGCAGCCACACTGTGCCACTACGTATTGAAGGTCTTTGTCCGTTCCAGTCAATATGTAGTGTTCCTAGACCATTAACTCCCCCTCTGACCATTTGTGACTCGTGTTATGAGTTGTCGATGTTGACCACACATAGTGGACGTCTTTGGTCACAGTCAGTGACGTATGCATCCTTTGGTTTGTCACCGTGCACACTAGCCACACCATGCCACTGCTTGTTGATGGTTTGTGTACTTGCTCATTGATAACTAGGTTTCCCAACCCATTGTTTCCCCCTCAGACCATTTGTGACTCGTGTGATGACTTTTCAACGTTGACCACACACTGTGAAATTCTTTTTGTCATGGTTAGTGGCACATTCCTACTTTGGTTTGTTACTGACATGGTTGCCACGCCAAGTCACTATGTACTGAATGTCTGTGTGCTTTCTAGTTGAAAGCCAGTGTCTCCAAAACATTGTTACCCCCTCTGACTATTTGTGACTCTTGTGTTTGCGTTGACCGCATGAAGTGAAATTCTTATGTCATGGTCAGTGACATGTGCATACTTTGGTTGGTCACTGTGCATGGTAGCCATAATATGTCACTACATATTGAAGGTCTTTGTACTTGGTAATGGATAACTAGTATTCACAAATCATTGTTTCCCCTCTGACCATTTATGACTCGTGTTATGAGTTGTCAGAGCTGACTACACATAGTGACATTCTTTGGGCATGGTCAGTGACACATGCCTACTTTGGTAAATCATTGTGCATGGTAGCCACACCGTGCAACTACTTCTTGAATGACACTTTGCTTGCTAGTTGATACCTAGTACATTGTTTTCCCCTCTCACCATTTGTGACTCGTATTATGGGTTGTGAACGTTGACCACCCATACTGAAACTCTTTGATCATGGTCAATGACATATCCTTAGTTTGGTTGTTTGGTGTGCATTGTGGCCACACCGTGCCACTACAAACTGGAGTTCTTTTTCCTTTCTCCTCCATTCATAGTTTTCCCAAACCATTGTCTCTCCCTCTCGTCATTTGTGACTCGTGTTATGAGTTGTCAATGTTGATCACACATAGTGGACTTCTTCGGTCATAGTTACTGACATATGCATCCTTTTGTTGGTTACTCTGTACGCTAGACACACCCTGCCACTAGTTGTTGAAGGACCTTGTGTTTTCTAGTTGATAACTAGTGTTCCCAACCCATTGTTTCCCCCTCCAACCATTTGTGACACCTTTTATGAGTTTTCAACATTGACCACACATTGTGAAATTCTTTTTGTCATGGTTAGTGGCATATGCATACTTTGGTTTGTAACAGTATATGGTTGCCACTGCGTGTCACTATGTATTGAAGGTCTTTGTGCTTTCTAGTTCATAGCTAGTATTCCCAAACCATTTTTACCCCCTCTGCCTATCTGCGACTCTTGTTGTGAGTTGTCACCATTGACCACATGAAGTGAACATCTTTGGTCATGGTCAAGGACATATGCATACTTTTGTTGGTCACTGTGCATGGTAGCCATTTTGTGCCACTACATATTGAAGGTCTTTGTACTTGCTAACATACAACTAGTATTCACAAACCATTATTTCCCCCTCTCATCATTTGTGACTCGTGTTATGAGTTGTCAAAGTTGACCACACAAAGTGACATTTTTTGGTCATGCTCAGTGACACATGCGTACTTTGGTTGGTCATTGTACATGGTAGCCACACCGGGCCACTACTTATTAAAGGTCCATGTGCTTGCGAGTTGATACCTGGTATCCGAAACCATTGTGTTTCTCTTTGACCATTTGTGACTCATGTTATAAGTTGTCAACGTTGACCACACACAGCGGATTTCTTTGGTCAAAGGCAATACATATGCGTACTTTGGTCGGTCATTGTACAAGGTAGCCACATTGTGCTACTAATTATTGAAGGTCGTTGTACTTGCTAGTTGAAAACTAGTACTTGGAAACCAATGTTTCCCACTCTCACCATTTGTGACTCGTGTTATGAGTTGTGAATGTAGACCACCCATACTGAAATTCTTTGGTCATGGTCAATGAAATATGCCTAGTTTGGTTGTTTGGTGTGCATAGTAGCCACACCATGCCACTGCGTATTTAAGTTCTTTGTCCTTTATAGTCAATACATAGGGTTCCCAGACCATTGTCTCTCCCTATGACCACTTGTGCCTCGTGTTATGAGTTGTCAATGTTGACAACACATAGTGGACTTTTTTGGTCATAGTCCTTGACGTATGCATCCTTTGCTTGGTCAATGCGCACCCTAGCCACACCGTGCCACTACTTGTTGAAGGTATATGTACTTGCTAGTTGATAGCTAGTGTTCCCAGTCCATTGTTCCCCCCTCTGATTATTTGTGACTCGTGTTATAAGTTTTCAACCTTGACCAAACAGGGTGAAATTCCTTTGGTCATGGTTTGTGACATTTGCCTACTTTGGGTTGTCATTGTACATGGTTGCCACGCCCTGTCACTACGTATTGAAGGTCTTTGTGCTTTCTAGTTGATAGGTAGAGTTCCCAACCCATTGTTACCCCCTCTCTCTATATGTGACTCTTGTTGTGCGTTGCCAACGTTGAGCACATGAAGTGAAATTCATTGGTCATGGTTAGTTACATATGCATACTTTGGTTGGTCACTGTGCATGGTAGCCACACTGTGCCATCACATATTGGAGGTCTTTGTACTTGCTAATTAATAAGTAGTATGCACAAACCATTGTTTCCCCCTTTGACCATTTGTGACTCGTGTTATGAGTTGTCAAAGTTGGCCACACATAGTGACATTCTTTGGTCATCGTCATTGACACCTGCCTTCTTTGGTTGGTCCTTGTACATCATAGCCACATCGTGCCACTCCTTATTGAATTTCCTTGTACTTTCTGGTTGATACCTGGTGTTCCCAAGCCATTGTCCCCCCCTCTGAGCATTTGTAACTTTTACTATGAGTTTTCAACGTCGACCACACAAAACGGATTTCTTTAGTCAAAGGCAATACATATACCTACTTTGGTCGGTCACTGTGCATGGAAGCCACACCCTGCTACTACTTATTGAAGGTTGTTTTACATGCTAGTTTCAAACTAGTATTTGGAAACAATTGTTTCCCCCTCTGAGTAATTGTGACTTGTGTTATGGGTTGTGAACGTTGACTACCCATACTGAAATTCTTTGGTCATGGGCAATGACATATGCCTAGTCTGGTTATTATTCGGTGTGCATAATAGCCACACCGTATCAGTACGTATTGAAGTTCTTTGTTCTTCTAGTCAATACATGGGGTTCCAAAGTCATTGTTTCTCCGTCTGACCAGTTGTGACTCATGTTATGAGTTGTCAATATTGACCACACATAGTGGACTTCTTTGGTCACAGTCATTGAGGTATGCATCCTTTGGTTGGTCACTGTACACACTAGCCACGCCGTGCAACTACTTGTTGAGGGTTTGTGTACTTGCTAGTTGATAAATCGGTTTCTTAACCCATTGTCTCCCCCTCGGACCATTTGTGACTCGTGTTATGAGTTTTCAACGATGACCACACACTGTGAAACTCTTTTGGTCATGGTTAGTGGCAAATGCCTACTTTGATTTGTTATTGTACATGGTTGTTCCGCCGGCTCACTATGTACTGCAAGTCTGTGTGCTTTCTAGTTGAAAGCCAGTGTTTCCAAACCATTGTTACCCCCTCTGACTATCTGTGACTCTTGTTGTGAGTTGCTTGCGTTGACCACATGAAATGAAATTCTTTGGTCATGGTCAGTGACATATGCATACTTTGGTTGGTCGCTGTGCATGGTAGCCACAATGTGCCACTACATATTGAAGGTCTTTGTACATGGTAATGGATAACTAGTATGCACAAACCATTGTTTCCCCCTCTAACCATTTGTGACTCGTGTTATGAGTTGGCAGAGTTGACTACACATAGTGACATTCTTTGGTCATGGTCAGTGACACGTGCCTACTTTGGTAAGTAATTGTACATGGTAGCCACACTATGTAACTACTTATTAAAGGACACTGTGCTTGCTTCTTGATACCTGGTGTTCCCAAACCATTGTTTTCCCCTCTGACCATTCGCGACTTGTACTATATGTTGTCAACGTTGACGACACACAGCGGATTTCTTTGGTCAAAGGCAGTGCATATGCCTACTTTGGTCGGTCAGTGTGCATAGTAGCCACACCGTGCTACTACTTATTGGAAGTCATTCTACTTGCTAGGTGAAAACTAAAATTCCAAAACCATTGTTCCCCTCTGACCATTTGTGACTCATGTTATGGGTTGTGAATGTCGACCACCCATACTGAAACTCTTTGATCATGGTCAATGACTTATCCCTAGTTTGGTTGTTTGGTGTGCATTGTAGCCACACCATGCCACTACATATTGAAGTTCTTTGTCCTTTCTAGTCGATACATAGTGTTCCCAAACCATTGTCTCTTCCTCCGACCATTTGTGACTTGTGTTATGAGTTGTCAATGTTGATTACACATAATGGACTCCTTCGGTCATAGTAAGTGATGCATGCATCCTTTTGTTGGTTACTCTGTACGCTAGACACACCGTGCCACTAGTTGTTGAAGGACCTTGTGTTTTCTTGTGGATAACTAGTGTTCCCAACCCATTGTTTTCCCCTCTGACCATTTGAGACTCGTGTTATGAGTTTTCAACATTGACCACACACTGTGAAAATTTTTTAGTCATGGTAAGTGGCATATGCATACTTTAGATTGTACAAGTACATGGTTGCCACAGGTTGTCACTACGTACTAAAGGTTTTTGTGCTTTCCAGTTCATAGCTAGTGTTCCCAAACCATTTTTACCCCCTCTACCTATCTGTGACTCTTGTTGTGAGTTGTCACTCTGACTACATGAAGTGAACATCTTTGGTCATGGTCAAGGACATATGCATACTTTGGTTGGTCACTGTGCATGGTAGCCATACTGTGCCATTACATATTGAAGGTCTTTGTACTTGCTAACATACAACTAGTATTCACAAACCATTGTTTCCCCCTCTCATCATTTGTGACTCGTGTTATGAGTTGTCAAAGTTGACAACACATAGTGACATTCTTTGGTCATGCTCAGTGACACATGCCTACTTTGCTTGGTCATTGTACATGGTAGCCACACCGGGCCACTACTTGTTAAAGGTCCTTGTGCTTGCTAGTTGATACCTGGTGTCCGAAACCACTGTGTCCCCCTCTGACCATTTGTGACTCATATTACAAGTTGTCAATGTTCACCACAAACAGCGGATTTCTTTGGTCAAAGGGAATACATATGCGTACTTTTGTCGGTCATTGTACAAGGTAGCCACATTGTGCTACTACTTATTGAAGGTCGTTGTACTTGCTAGTTCAAAACTGATATTCCAAACCCATTGTTTCCCACTCTGACCATTTGTGACTCGTGTTATGGGTGGTGAACGTTGACCACCCATACTGAAATTCTTTGATCATGGTCACTGAAATATGCCTAGTTTGGTTGTTTGGTGTGCATAGTAGCCATACCGTTCCACTACGTATTGAAGTTCTTTGTCCTTTATAGTCCATACATAGGGTTCCCAAACCATTGTCTCTCCCTATGACCACTTGTGCCTCGTGTTATGAGTTGTCGATGTTGACAACACATGGTAGACTTTTTTGTTCATTGTCCATGACGTATGCATCCTTTGGTTGGTCAATGCGCACGCTAGCCATACCGTGCCACTACTTTTTGAAGGTATATGTACTAGCTAGTTGATAACTAGTGTTCCCAGCCCATTGTTCACCCCTCTGACCATTTGTGACTCTTGTTATAAGTTTTCAACGTTGACCAAACACTGTGAAATTATTTTGGTCATGGCTTGTGAGATTTGCCTACATTGGGTTTTCACTGTACATAGTTGCCACGCCTTGTCACTACGTATTGAAGGTCTTTGTGCTTTATAGTTGATAGCTAGTGTTTCCAACCCATTTCTAACCCCTCTTACTATCTGTGACTCTTCTTGTGCGTTGTCAACGTTGACCACATGAAGTGAAATTCATTGGTCATGGTCAGTGAAATATGCATACTTTGGTTGGTCACTGTGCATCGTAGCCACACTGTACCACCACATATTGAAGGTATTTGTACTTGCTAGTAAATAACTAGTATGCACAACCCATTGTTTCCTCCTTTGACCATTTGTGACTCGTGTTATGAGTTGTCAAAGTTATCCACACATAGTGATATGCTTTCATCATCGTCATTAACACTTGCCTTGTTTGGTTGGTCATTTCACATGGTAGCCACATTGTGCCACTCCTTATTGAATGTCCTTTTGCTTGCTGGTAAATACCTGGTGTTCCCAAGCCATGTTTCCCACCTCTAACCATTTGTGACTCGTATTATGAGTTGTCAATATTGACCACACACAGCAGATTTCTTTGGTCAAGGGCAGTACATATACCTACCTTGGTCGGTCATTGTGCATGGTAGCCACACCGTGCTACTACTTATTGAAGGTCGTTATACTTGCTAGTTTAAAACTAATGTTCTGAAACCATTGTTTTCCCCTCTGACCAATTGTGAATCGTGTTATGGGTTGTGATCGTTGACTACCCATACTGAAATTCTTTGGGTATGGGCAATGACATATGCCTAGTATGGTTATTCAGTGTGCATAATAGCCACACCGTATCACTACCTATTGAAATTCTTTGTCCTTTCTAGTCAATACATAGGGTTCCAAACCCATTGTCTCTCTGTCTGACCATTTGTGACTCATGCTATGAATTGTCAATGTTGACGACACATATTGGACTTCTTTGGTCATTGTTAGTGACGTATGGATCCTTTGGTTTGTCACTGTGCACGGTAGCCATACCGTGCCACTACTTGCTGAAGGTCTTTGCACTTGCTTGTTGATAACTAATATTCCCACACCATTGTTCCCCCCTCTGACCATTTGTGACCAGTGTTATGAGGTTAAACGTGGACCACACAATGTTACGTTCTTTTGGTCATGGTTAATTGCATATACCTACTTTGGTTTGTAACTGTACATGGTTGCCACGCCGCGTCACTACGTACTGAAGGTCTTTGTGCTTTTTAGTTGATAGCCAGTGTTCCCAAACAATTGTTACCCCCTCTGACTATCTGTGAATCTTGTTGTGAGTTGTCAACGTGAACCACATGAAGTGAAATTCTTTGGTCATGGTCAGTGACATATGCATACTTTGGGTGGTCACTGTGCATGGTAGCCACACTGTGCCACTACATATTGAAGGTTTTTGTACTTGCTAATTGATAAGTAGTATTCAGAAACCATTGTTTCCCCTTCTGACCATTTGTGACTCATGTCATGAGTTGTCAATGTTGACCACACATAGTGACATTCTTTGGTCATAGTCATTGACACATGCCTTCTTTGGCTGGTCATTATACATGGTAGCCACACTCTGCCACTATTTATTGAATGTCATTGTGCTTGCTAGCTGATACTTGTTGTTCCTAAACCATTGTTTCCCCCTCTGGCCATTTGTGACTCGTATTATGAGTTGTCAACGTTGACCACTCACAGCTGATATCTTTGATCAAAGGTAGTACATATGCCTACTTTGGTCGGTTATTGTGCATGGTAGCCTCACCGTGCTACTACTTGTTGAAGGTCGTTGTACTTGCTTGTTGAAAAGTAATATTATGAAACCATTGTTGCCCCCTCTGAAAATTTGTGAGAGTTATTATGGGTTGTGAACATTGACCACCCATACCGAAGTTATTTGGTCATGGTCAATGACATATGCCTATTCTGGTTATTCGGTGTGCATAGTAGCCACACTGTGCCACTACGTATTGAAGTTCTTTGTCCTTCAGGTCGATACATAGGGTTCCCAAACAATCGTCTCTCCCTCTGACCATTTGTGACTCTTGTTATGAGTTGTGAATGTTGACCACACATAGTGGACGTCTTTGGTCATAGTGAGTGACGTATGCATCCTCTGTCTGGTCACTGTGCACACTACTCACACTGTGCCACTAATTATTGAAAGTCTTTATAATTGCTAGTTGATAACTAGTGTTCCCAACGCATTGTTTCCCCCCTCTGACCATCTGTGACTCGTGTTATGAGTTTTCAACATTGACCACGCACTGTGAAATTCTTCCGGTCATGGTTAGTGGCATATGCCTACTTTGGTTTATCAGTGTACATGGTTGCGACACAGTGTCACTAGGTACTGAAGGTGTATGTGCTCTCTATTTGATAGCCAGTGCTCCCAAACCATTGTTACCCCCTTTGACTATCCGTGACTCTTGTTGTGAGCTGTCAATGTTGACAACATGAAGTATGGTCACTGACATATGCATACTCCGGTTGGTCACTGTGCATGGTAGCCACACTGTCCCACAACAAAACGAATGTCTTTGTACTTGCTAATCAAAAACTAGTATTCACAACCCATTGTTTTTCCCTCTGACCATTTGTGACTTGTGTTATGAGTTGTAGAAGTTGTCCACACATAGTGACATTCTTTGGCCATGGTCAGTGACACGTGTCTACTTTGGTTGGTCATTGTACATGGTAGCCACACCGTACCACTACTTATTGAAGGTATTTGTGCTTTCTAGTTGATACATGGTGTTCCAAAACCACTTTTCCCCCTCTAACCATTTATGACTTGTGTTATGAGTTGTCAACGTTGACCACACACAGCGGATTTCTTTGGTTGAAGGCAATACATATGCATTCTTTGGTCAGTCATTGTGCAAGGTAACCAGACCATGCTATGTCTTATTGAAGGTCGTTGTACTTGCTAGTTGAAAAATACTATTCCAACACCATTGTTTCCTTCTCTCACCATTTGTGACTCTTGTTATGGGTTGTGAACATTGACCACCCATACAAAACTTTTATAGTCATGGTTAGTGACGTATGCCTAGTTTGGTTGTTTGGTGTGCATAGAAGCCATGCCGTACCACTATGTATTGAAGTTATTTGTACTTTCTAGTCAATACAAAGGGTTCCCAATCCATTGTCTGTCCATCTGACCATTTGTGACTGGTGTTATAAGTTGTCAATGTTGACCACACATAGTGGACTTCTTCGGTTATTATCAGTGACGTATGCATCTTTTGGTTGGTCACTGTGCATGCTAGTCACACCGTGCCACTACTTGTTGAAGGTATTTGTACTTGCTAGTTGATAGCTAGTGTTCCCAACCCACTGTTTCCCCCTCTGACCATTTTTGACTTGTGTTATGAGTTTTCAACGTTGACCACACACTGTGAAATTCCTGTCGTCATAGTTAGTTACATATGCCTACTTTGGTTTGTCACTCTTCATGGATCCCATAATGTGTCACTACGTACTGAAGGTCTTTGTGCTTTCTAGCTGATAACCAGCGTTCCCAAACCATTCTTACCCCCTTTCACTATCTGTGACTTTTGTTGTGATTTGTCAGCGTTGACCACATGAAGTGAAATTCTTTGGTCATGGTTAGTGACATATGTATACTTTAGTTGGTCACTTTGCATGGTAGCTACATAGTGCCAGTACAAATTGAAGGGCTTTGTGTATGCTAATTGATAAGAATTTCTCTGTGTTTATGGTGCTTTGATCACATTATCACTTTTTCAATGGTGCTTTGGTTACAATTTCATTGTGTCTACGGTGCTTATGTCACATTATCACTGTTTCAATGGTGGGTGGGTTACAGTTTCACTATGTTTGTAGTACGTTGGTCACACTATGATAGTCTCAATGGCTCTTTGGTCACATTTGCACTGTTTCTATGGTGCTTAGGTCACATTATTACTGTGTCAATGGTACTTTGGTCACACTTTCACCATGCATAAAGTGGCGAGGTCTCCTAATCATCAATTCAGTTGTGTTTTGGTCATACAATCACTGTGTTTATGATGCTTTGGTCCCATTAATACTGTTTCAATGGCACATTGGTCACACATTCACTGTGTCTATGGTACTATGGTCACATTATCATTGTTTCAATTGTGCTTTGGTCACAATTACTTTGTGTCTATGGTTCTTGGATCACGTTGTCATTATTTCAATGGTGATTTGGTCACCTGTCACTACGTCTATGATTCTCAGGTCACATTGTCACATTTTCAATGGTGCTTTGGTAACACATTCACTCTGTTTGTGGTGCTCTGGTCACATTATGGCTGTTTCAATGGAGCTTGGGTCACACTTTCACTATGTCCATGGTACTTAGGTCACATTATAACTATGTCAATCGGAATTTGGTCACACTTTCACCGTGTGTATAGTGCTTATGTCACATTATCATCCTTTCAATGGTATTTTGGTCACACGTCACTGTGTCTATGGTGATTTACTCACATCATCAATGTTTCAATGGTACTTTTGTCACACGTTCACTTTGTCTATATGTCTTACGTCACATTGTAACTATTTTCATGGTGCTTTCGTCAAATTTTCACTGTGTGTAAAGTGCTTTGGTCACATGATAACTGTTTCAATTGTACTTTGGTCCCACTTTCCTTGTGTCTATGGTGCTTAGGTTTCATTATAACTATATCAACGGTGCTTTGATGACGCATCTATTGTGTCTACCGTGCTTTGGTCATGTTATCACTGTTTCAATGTTGCTCTAGTCACAGTTTCATTGTGCCTACAATGCTAATGTCACATTATCAATGTTTTAATGATGCTTTGGTAATACTCTCACTCTGTTTATGGTACTTTGGTCAAACTCACTATGTCAATGGTGCTTAAATCACATTATTACTGTTTTATTTGTGTTTTGGACACTCATTCACTGTGTCCATGATGCTTTGGTCATATTATCCCTGTTTCAACGGTGCTTTTGTCACACCTCAATGGTACTTTGGTCACATTTTTACTCTATCCATGATGCTTTTGTCACACCATCACTGTTCCAATGGTGCTATGGTCACACATTCACTGTGTCCATGGTGTGTAGGTCACATTATAATTGTTTCAACGGTGCCTTGGTCACATTTTCACTTTGTCTATGGTGCTTTGGTCATATTGTAACTCTTTGAACGGTGCCTTGGTCACTTTCACTATGTCTATGGTGCTTTTGTCATATTATCACTGTTTCAATGGTACTATGGTAACATTTTGACTGTGTCTATAGTGCTTAGGTCCCATTATCACTATTTCAATGATGCTTTGGTTACACTTTCACAGGGTCTTTGGTGCTTATGTTACATTATCACACTTTGAATAGTGCTTTGGTTTTATTTTCAGTGTGTCTGTAGTGTCTGGTCACACCATGACCATTTCAATGGTGTTTTGGTTACACATTCACGGTTTATATGGTGCTTTGGTCAAACTATCATTGTCCCAATGGTGCTTTGCTCACATGTTTACTGTGTCTATGGTGCTTACATCATAGTATAACTGTTCTTATGGTACTTTGGTCACAATGTCAGTGTCTTTATGGTGTGTATGTCACGTTATGTTTTTTAATGGTGCTTTGCTAACACGTTTACTATGTTTACGGTACTTTGGTAACATAATCACTCTTTGAGTGGTACCTTTGTCAAAATGTCACTCTGTCTACGTTGCTTTTGTCACGTTACAACTCTGTCAATGGTGCTTTGCTCACACTTTCACTATGTATATGGTGCCTTGGTGACATTATGACTGTTTCAATGGTTTTTTGGTCGTGCTTTCACTGTGTCTATGTTGCTTTCCTCACATTATCGTTGTTTCAATGGTGCTTTGGTCACTTTTTCACTGTATTTATCGTGCTTAGGTCACTTTATCACTGTTTCAATGGTGCTTTGCTCACATTTTCACTATGTCTTGGGCACTTGGATTACATTGTCACTATTTCAATGGTGGTTTGGTCATGCTCCCACCGTATCTATGGTACTTATGTGACACTATCACGTTCCATTGGTGCTTCGGTCATACTTTTACTGTCTCTATGGTGCGTTGGTCACATTACCACAGTTTCAATAGTACTTTGGTCACAATGTCACCTTGTCTATGGTGCTTTGGTCACATTATCACTATATGAATGGTGCTTTGATCAAACGTTCACTGTGTCTATAGTGCTTGGGTCACATAACAACAGTTTCAATGGCGTTTTGGCCAGACTTTCACAGTTTCTCTGGTGCACTTGTCACATTGTTACTGTTGCAATGGGGCTTTGGTCACACATTTGCAGTGTCTATGGTGCTTCTACCACATAATCACTCTTTCAATTGTGTTTCGCTCACACTTTCACTCTGTGTATGGTGCTTTTGTCACATTATCACCCTTTTTATGGTACGGTGGTTGCATTGTCACTGCGTCTATGGTGTGTAGGTCACATTACCACTGTTTCAACGGTGCTTTGGTCACACTTTCACTATGTCCATGGTGATTTGGTCACATTATAAGTATTCCAATGGTGCTTTGGTCACAGTTTCCATGTGTCTACTGTGCTTAATTCACATTATCACTATTTTTATGGTGCTTTGGTCACACTTTCACTATATCCATGGTGTGTAGGTCACACCATCACTGTTTTAATAGTTTAATCACACTTTCACAATTTTTATGATACTTAGGTCACATTATCAGTGTTTTAGTGGTGCATTGGTCACATTGCTCACAATGTCTATTGTGAACTGGTCATATTATCAGTGTGTTAGCATTACTTTGGGCGCTCTTACTATGGCTGTGGTACTTTTGTCACATTACAACTGTTTAAATGGTGCTTTGGAAACACTTGTACAGTGTTTTTTGTGCCTCAGTCTCATTTCCATGGTGATTTGGTCACACCTTTGCTGTGTATATAGTGGTTTTGCCGTACTATTTTAGTTTCAATTGTGCTTTGGTCACATGTTCACAGTGTCAATAGTGCTCAGGTCACATCGCCAATGTTTCAATGGTGCTTTTGTTGTACTTTCTGTGTGCTTATGGTGCTTTGGTCACATAACCAATGTTTCAATGGTGTTTTTGTCACATTTGTACTGCTTGTATTGATCATGTCTCACCCTCACTAATTCAATGGTTCTTTGGTCACACCTTCTATTTGTCTATGGTGCATGTGTCACATAGTCACTGTTTCAATGGTGCTTTGGTCACATTTTCATTGTTTCTATGGTGTTTGGTTACATTCTGACTGATTTAATGGTGATTTCGTCAATTTCACAGTGTCTATGGTGATTTGGTCAGATAATCAGTATTTCAATGGTGCTTTGGTAACATTTTCATGGTGTCTATAGTGCTTTGGTCACATTGTCACTATTTCAATGGTGCTTTGGTCACACTTTCATAGTGTCTATTGTGCTTAGGTTACATTATCACAATTTCCATTGTGATTTGGTCACATTTTCTCTGTGTATATGGTGCCAAGGTATCGTTATCACTCTTTCAACGGTGCTTTGGTTGCACGTTCACTGTGTTTATGGTGCGTTGGTCACATTATGAGTCTTTCAATGGCGCGTTGGTCACACTTTCACTATTTCTAGGGTGCTTAGGTCACATTATGACGTTGTCAATGGTGCATTGGTCACACTTTCACTGTGTCTATAGTGGTTGGGTCTCATTATAATCCTTGTATGGTGTTTTGGTCACACTTTCACTGTGTTTGTGGTGATTCCGTCACATTGCCACTGTTTCAATAGAACGTTGGTCAGATTTTCACTGTGCCCATATGTCTCAGGCCATGGTGCTTTGGTCACAAATTCACTATGCCTATGGTGCTTTGGTCTCCTTATCATTGTCTCAATGGTGCTATGGTCACACTCTCTCTATGTCTATGGTGCTTGGGTCAACTTATCACTGTTTCAATGGTGCTTTGGTCACCTATCGTTGTGTCTATGGTTCTTACGTCACACTATCACAGTTTCAATGGTGCTTTGGTCACACTTTCACTCTGTTTGTGGTGCATTTGTAATATTAGGACTATTTCAATGGCGCTTGGGTCACAAGTTCACTATGTCTATAGTGCTTACGTCACATTAAAATCGTTTCAATGGTGTTTTGGTCACACCTTCAATGTGTCTATGGTGCGTTGGTCACATTATTACTCTTTCAATGGTACTTTGCACACACTCTCACTGTGTCTATAGGTCTAATGTTACATCATCATTGTTTTCATGGTACTGTGGAAACACTTTCACTGTGTAAATGGTGCTTTGGTCACACCTTCATCTTGTCTATGGTGCTTAGGTCTCATTTTAACTATTCCAATGGTGCTTTGATCACACTTCTATTGTGTCTATTGTGCTGTGGTTATGCTATCACTGTGTGAATGGTGCTCTAGTCAAAATTCCACTGTGTCTATGATGCTTAGGTCACATTGTCACAATTTCAATGGTGCTTTGGTCATAATTTCGCTATGTCTATGGTACGTAGGTCACATTAAAAATGCTTCAATGGTGCTTTGGTCACACTCACTGTTTATATGGTACTTATGTCACATTATCACTGTATCAATTGTGCTTTGATCACACTTTCACTGTGTTTATGGTGCTTTCATATGATCACTGTTTTCATAGTGCGTTGGTCACACTTTCTCTATGACTATGGTGCTTGGGCCACATTGACTTATGTGACCAAGTGACCATAGAACCATAAAAGTGTGAACAAATGACCATTCTAACAGTGATAATGTGACCTAAGTACCAAAGTTACAATGATAGTGTGACCAAAGCACCATTCAAACTGTGACAATGTGAGCTATACACCATAGACACTGTTAAAGTGTGACCAAAGCACCATTCAAACATTTGTAATGATAAAAGAGCACCATAAACACAGGGAAGTGTGATCAAAGAACCATTGCAACAATGTGAACGTGACATAAGCACCATAGATACAATCAAAGTGTGGCCAAAGAACCATTAAACATTGATAATGTGTCCAAATTGCCATAGAAACATGAAAGTATGACCAAAGGACCATTGAAACAGTGATTATGTAACATTAGCACCAAAGCCACTTTGATGGTGGGACCAAAGCACCATTGGAACAAAGACAGTGTGACATAACCACCATAGACACTATGAAAGTGTGACCACAGCATCACTAGAACAATGATAAGGATACAAAACCACCATAAACATAACCACTGTTCTGAGGTCACATTATTACTGTTTCAATAGTGCTTTGGTTGCATGTTAACTGTGCCTATAGTGATTTGGTCACACTACCACTGTTTCCATGGTGTTTTTGTCACGCTTTTGTTGTATCTACGATGCTTATGTCACATTATCATTGTTTCAATGGTTCTTTTGTCACAGTTTCACTATGTTTATGGTTCTTAGGTCACATCATCATAGTTTAATGGTGATTTGGTTAAACCTCTACAGTGCTTCAACGGTGGTTTGGTTACACTTGCACTATATGTATGGTTCCTACGTCACATTCTCGCTGTTTTAATGCTACTTTGGTCACATTAGCACTGTTTCAATGGTACTTTGGTCAGACATTCTCAATTCCTATGGTGTTTAAGTCTGAATCTCATTGTTTCATTGGTGCTTTGGTCATAATTTCATCGTGTCTATGGTGCATAGACCACATGATCATGTTTCTTTGGTGCTTTGGTCACACTTTCACTCAGTCTATGGCGCTTAGGTCATAGAATCATCATTTAAATAGTGCTTTGGTCATACTTTTGCGGTGTCTATGGTGCTTTTGTGAAGTATAACTGTTTCAAGAAAGCTTTGGTCACACATTTTCTCTGTCTATGGTGCTTTGGTCACATTATCACCTTTTCAATGGTGCGTTGCTTACACCTTCACTATGTCTATTGTACTTAGGTCACATTAACACTGTTTGAATAGTGCCGTGATCACATTTCCACTACGTCTATGGTGCTTATGTCACATTAATGTTGTTTTGATGGTGCTCTGGTCACACTTTTACTGTTTCCATGGTGCTTTGGTAACATTATCATTGTTTCAATGGTGCTTTGGCCACATGTTCTTTGTGTATATGGTGCTTATGCCACATTTTCATAATTTTGATGGTTCTTTGGTCACATTTGTATGTGTCTAGGGTGCTTTTGTCAGATTATCACTGTTTCAATGCTCCTCTGGTCACACTCTCACTATGGCTGTGGTGCTTATGTCACTTCAATACTGTTTTAGTGGTGATTTTGTTCCCTTTTTACCGTGTCTATGATCCATTCACACATTTTTACTGTGTTAATGGTGCTTTGGTCACAACTGCACAGTGTCCATGGTTCCGATCACATTATTATTGTTTCAATGGTGCTTTGGTCACACTTTCACAGTGTCTATCGTGATTAGGTCACATTATCACTCTTTCAATGGTGCTTTGGTCACACTTCTACTATGTCTATAGTGCTTCGGTCAAATTGTCACATTTTTCAATGGGGGTTTGGTCAAACTTTCACTGTATCTATGGTACTTTTGTCATGTTTTCATTTTTTTGATGGTGCTCTCGTCACACTTACATTGTGTTTATGGTGCTTATGTCACATTATCACGGTTTCAATGCTACTTTGGTCACACTTTTAGTGTGTGTCTGTGTGTGTGTGTGTGTGTGTGTGTGTATGTGTGTGTGTGTGTATAGTGCTTACATCACGTTATCACCGTTTCAATGGTGAGTTGGTCACATTTTTGCTGTTTGTATGGTGATGAGGTCATATTATTTATGTTTCAATGGTACTTTGGTCACATTATCATTGTTTCAATGGTGCTTTGGTCACACTTTCACAGTCACTATGGTGCTTTGGTCACACTATCAATGTTTAAATGCTGCTTTGGTAACACTTTCATTCAGTGTAGGGTGCTTATGTCACATTATCACCGTTTCAATGGTTATTTGGTCACATGTTCACTGTTTTTATGGTGCTTACGTCATATTATCAGTGTTTGAATGGTGCTTTGTTAACACCTTTGCTATTTCTATGGTGCGTAGGTCACATTACAACTGTTTAAATGGTGCTGTGGTCACATTTTCACTGTGGTTATGGTACGTAGGTCATATGATCGGTGTTTTAATGGTACTTTGGTCACACTTTCATTATCTTTATGGTGCTTAGGTAACATAATTACTGTTTCAATGGTGTTTCTGTCACACTTTATCTGTATATATGGTGCTTCGGTCACATAGTCACTCTTTCCATTGTGATTTGGTCACAATTTGATTGTGTCTATGGTACTTAGGTCACAATATCACTATTCAAATGGTGTTATGGTCATACTTCTACTGTATATGTGGTGTTGTGGTCATGTTGTCATTGTTTCAATGGTGCTTTGGTTGTTTCAATTGTTTGTTTGTCACACGCTCTTTGTGTCTATTGTGCCTTGGTCACCTCATCACTGCTTTCATCGTGCGATGGTCACAATTTCACTATGTATATGGTACTTTGGTCAGATTATCACTGTGCCAATGGTGCTTTGGTCACACTTTCACAATGTTTGCAGTAATAATGTCATGTTATCATTGTTTGAACAATGCTTTTTGCATACTTTCACTGAGTCTATGGTTGTTCGGTCCCGTTATCACTGTTCCAATGGTACAGTGGTCACTCTTTCAATGTGTCTGTGGTGCTTAGGTCACACCGTCACTATTTCAATGGTGCTTTGGCCACGATTTCACCGTCTATGGTGCTTAGGACACATAATTATTGTTGTAACGATGCTTTTGTCACATTTGCACAGTGTCTATCGTGCATTGGTCACATTGTAGCCGTTTCAAAGGTACTTTGGTCATTCTCACTGTATTTATGGTGTGTTGGTCACATTGTCACTGTTTCAATGGTGCTTTGGTAACACTTGCACTCTTATGTAGTGCTTAGGTCACATTTTTACTATTTCAATAGTGTTTTGGTCACACTTCCATTCTTTCTATGGTTCTTACGTCATATCTTCACTATGTCAATTGTGCTTTGGTCACGCGCTCATTCTGTCATTAGTGCTCAGGTCATGTCTACTCTTTTTCAATGGTTATTTGGTCACACTTTCATTGTGTCTATGGTGCTTTGGTCACATGATCACTGTTTTAATGCTGCTTTGGTCACAGTTTCACGGTGTCTAATGTGCTTAAGTCACAATATCACTGTTTCAATGGTGATTTGTTCACAATCTCACTGTGTTTATGGTGCTTGGTTCACATTGTCATTGTTTCAATGGTGCTTTGGTTACACTTTTATGTTTTTATGGTGCTTTGGTCATGTTAACACTGTTTAAATAGTTATTTGTTCAAACACCTATTATGTCTATGGTGGTTAGGTAACATTATATCTGTTTTAATGGTGCTTTGGTCGCACCGTCACCGTGTCTATGGTGCTTTGGTCACATTCTCACTGTTTCAATGGTACTTTGATTACACTTCCACTGTTTGTGTTGATTAGGTCACATTATTGGTGTTTCAATGGTGCTTTGGTCATAAGTGTACCTTGTCTACGGTGCTTTGGTGACATGATGACTATTTCAATGGTGCTTTGGTCACATGTTTATTGTGTCTATGGTACTTTGGTTACAATATCTTTGTTTCAATTGTACTTTGGTCACCCTTTCAGTTTGTTTCTAGTGCTTAAGTCACAATAACACTGTTTGAATGGTGCTTTGGTCAAACCTCTACTTTGTACATGTTGCTGTGGTCATAGTATCAGTCTTTGAATGGTGCTTAGGTTATTTTAGTTGTGCTTTGGGCACATGTTCTTTGGGTCTCTGGTCCTTTGGTTACATCATCATTGTTTTAATCGTGCATTTGTCACACTTTCTGTGTCTATTTTGCTTATGTCACATTATCACCGTTTCAATGGTGCTCTGGTAACACTTTCATTGTATCTATATTGTGTTGGGCACATTATCACTGTTTAAGGGTGCTTTAGTTATACTTTCACTATGTCAGCGGTGCCTAGGTCACGTTATCACTGTTTCAATGATGCTTTGGTCACACTTTTGCTTTTTTTGTGATGCTTAGTTCACATCATTAGTGTTTCAATGGTGCTTTGTCACAGGTTCACTGTCTGTATAATGCTGTGGTCAAATTATCACCATTTCAAGGGTACTTTGGTCACACATCAATTGTGTATATGGTATTCAGGTCACATCATCATTGTTTCAACACTGATTTGATCACACTTTCACTGTCTATGGTGCTTATGTCACATTATCGTTGTTTCAATTGTATTTTGGTCACAGTTTCGTTGTGTCTATGGTGTTTTGGTCACATTTTCAGTGTTTAAGTGTTGTTTTGGTTGCACTTTCACATTGTCTATGGTTCTTTTGTGACACTATCGTGGTTTCAATGGTGCTTTGGTCAAAGTTTCACTGTGGCTATGGTTATTTGGTCTTATTATCACTGTTTCAATGGTGCGTTGCTCACACTTTCACTGTGTCTATGGTACTTATGTCACATTGTCACTGTTCAATGATGCTATTGTCACACTTTCACTTTGTCTACGCTGCTTTGGTTACATTATCACTGTTTCAATAGTACTTTGGTCACACTTTCACAGTTTCTATGGTGCTTAGGCTATATTATCACTGTCTCAATGGTGCTTTGATCACAGTTTCACCGCGACTGTGGTGCTTTGGTTATGTTAGCACCTTTTTAATGGTGCTTTGGTTACACTTTCACTGTGTCCATTGTGCTTATGTCACATCATCAATGTTTCAATGGTGCTTTGAACACATGGTCATCCTAGCTATGATGCTTAGGTCACAACATTATTCTTTAAATGGTCTTTGATCCTACGTTCTCTGTATCTATGGTGCTCTGGTCATACTATTCCTGTTTCAAGGGCACTTTGGTCACACTTGAACTTTGTTTATGGTGTTGAGGTCACATAGCCACTGTTTCAATGGTGCTTTGGTCACACTTCCACTTTATCTATGGTGCTTAGGCCATGTTATGATTGTTTGAAAGGTGTTTTGGTCATAGTTTCACTGTGTCTATGGTGTTTTGGTCTCATCATTACTGTTTCAATGGTGCTTTGGTCACACTTTCACTAGTCCTATGGTTTGTATGTCACTTTATCACTGTGTCAATGGTAGGTTTGTCACACTGTCATAGTGGCTATGGTCCTTTGGTCAGATTTTCATTGTTTCAATGGTGCTTTGGTCACTTTTGCATCACGTCTATGGTGCTTAGGTCACATTTTCACCATTTAAATGGTCATTTGGTCACACGTCAACTTTTTCTACCATGCTTTGGTCACATTGACTATGTTTCCATTCTGTCTTAGTCACACTTTCACTCTGTGTATGGTGCATGAGTCACATTCTCACTGTTTCAATGGTGCTTTGGTTACACTTTCACTATGTATATGTTATATTAGATACATTATCATTGTTTCAATGGTGCTTTGGACACACTTTCACTTTGTCTATGGTACTTAGGTCACACTATAACTGTTTCAATGGTGCTTTGGTCACAAGTTCATGGCTTCCATTTTGCTTGGGTCACATTATTGCCGTTTCAATTGTACCTTGGTCACACTTTCACTGTGTATATAGTGCTTTGGTCATATTCTCACTGTTTCCGTTTGGCTTTGATCACACTTTCACTGTTTCTATGGTGCGTTGGTCATGTTATCACTGTTTAAATGGTGCTTTAATCACACTTTATCTATGTTTATGGTACTTTGGTTACATTATCACTGTTTCAATTGTGCTTTGGTCACACTTTCACTGTGTTTATGGTACTTTGGTCACATTATCACTGTTTCAATGGTGCTTTCGTGACACTTTCACTTTGTCTATGGTGCTTATGTCACATTTTCACTGTGTCAATGGTGCTTTTATCACACTTTCACTGTGTCTAAAGTGAATTGGTCACACTATCACTATGTAAGTTGTGATTTGGTGCCACTTTCAATTTCTAATTGTGATTAGGTCAGACTATCACTGTCTTTATGGTGCTTTGGTCACAATTTCCCTTTGTCTATGGTACTAAGGTCACATTATCACTATTCAATGGTGCTTTGGTCACACGTTTAGTGTGTCTATAGTGCTTTGGTCACATTGTCACTGTTTCAATGGTGTTTTGATCACACTTTCACAATGTCTATGATACTTATGTTATGTTATCACTGTTTTAATGGTACTTTGGTCATAGTTTCACAGTTTCCACGGTGCTTAGGTCACATAATTATTGTTCCAATGGTGCTTTGGTCACACTTTCACTGTGTGTAGGGTGCTTATGTCACATTACCACCATTTCAAATATACTTTGGTCACACTTCACAGTGTCTATGGTGAGTTGGTCACATTATCACTGTTTCAATGGTGCGTTGGTCACACTTTATCAGTGTCTACGGTGCTTTGTTCACATTATCACTGCTCCAATGGTGCATTTGTTGCACTTTCACTATCTCTATGGTCACATTCTCACTGTTTCAACGGTACTTTGGTCACACTTTCACTATGTTGATAGTTCTTTCATTACATCATAATTGTTCTAATGGTCCTATGGTCTCATTTTCATGGTGTTTATGGTTCTTTGGTGAGTATATCATGGTTTTAATGGATCTTTTGTAACACGTTCACCATGTGTATAGTGCCTAGGTCCCATTATAACTCTTTCAATGGTGCTTTTGTCACACTTTATTTGTGTCTATGGTACTTAGGTCACATTATCACCTTTATAATAGTGCGTTTGTCATACTTTCAGCGTGTCCATTGTGCTTAGCTCACATTGTTTCTATTCTAATGGTGCTTTGGTCAATTGGTCACTATATCTATGGTTCTTAGGTCATATTATCACTGGTTCAATGGTGTTGTGGTCACATGTTCACTGAGTCTACGGTGCTTTTATCACATTATCACCGTTTCAATGGTGCTTTGGTCACACTTTCAGTGTATCTTTAGCACTTAGGTCACAAAATCATTGTTTCAATGGTTCTTCTGGTCCGATTTTCACCGTGTCTATAATGCTTTGGTCACATCATCATTGTTTCAATGGTGCTTTTGTCACTTTCACAGTGTTTATAGTGCTTTGGTCATTAATTCATAATTTCTATAGTGCTTTGGTACCATTTTCACTGTGTCTTTAGTGATTGGATCACATTATCACTGTTTCACTTATGCTTTGGTCACACTTTCACTATGTCTATGGTGCTAAGTTCATAGTATCACTATTTCATTCATGCGGTTGTCACGGTTTCAGTGTGTCTATAGTGCTTAAGTTACGTGATCACTCTTTCCATGGTATCTTGGTCACATTTCATTTGTATCACTTGTGCTTTTGTCACACTCTATCTGCGTCACTATTGCAATGTTGCTTTTGTCACAATTGCAATGTTTTTATGATGCTTAGGTTACATTGTCGCTGTTTGAATGGTGCTTTGCTTACACTTTTGTGTCGACGGTACTTTGGTTTCATTATCACTATTTCAGTAGTGCCTTCGTCACACTTTTACCGTGTCTATGGTGTTTATGTCACATTATTTCTCTTTGAATGGTGCTTCGGTCAAACCTTTACTGTGTCTATAACGCTTTGGTCACACTATCACTGTTTCAATGGTTCCTTGGTCACCCTTTCATTGTGTCTGTAGTGCTTAGGTCACAATATCACTACGTCAATGGTGCTTTAGTCTCACTTTTACAGCGTCTTTGGTCCTTATGTGACATTAGCACTGTTTCAATGGTACCTTGGACAAGTTTTCACTTTCTACGGTGCTTAGGTCACATTATCACAGTTTCAATGGTGTTTTGGGGGTTCAGTGTGCCGACTGTGATTATGTCATAGTATCACTGTGTCAATGGTCCTTTTGGTCACGTATTCGATGTGTCTGTGCTGCGTATGACATATTATCACTGTTTGAGTGGTGCTGTGGTCACACTTTCACTGCTTGTAGTACTTTGGTCCGATTATGACTGTTTTGATGGTGCTTTTGTTGTACTTTAAATGTGTTAATGGTGCGTAGGTCGCATTATCATTGTTTTAGTAATGCTTTGGTCATGCCTTCAGCTATGTCTATGATGATTTGGTCACATTATCCTCGTTTCAGAATTTAATTGGTCACACTTTCAATGTGTTTATGGTACTTAGGTCACACTATCACTGTTTCAATGGTGATTTGGTCATACCTTCAAGGTGTCTATGGTACTTAGGTACTATCATTCATGTTTTAATGGTGCTTTGGTCACAATCTCACTGTGTATATGGTACTTTGGTCACATTATCACTGTTTCAATGGTGTGTTGGTCACACTTTGGCTGTGTCTATGGTGCGTTGGTTACCTTCTCACTGTTTCAATGGTGGTTTGGTCACACTTTATCCATGTCTATGGTGTTTTGGTCATATAATCACAGTTTCAATGGTGCTTTGGTCACCCTTTGTATACGTTTATTGTACTTTGGTCACATTGTCACTATTTAAATGGTGCTTGGGTTACACTTTTACTGTGTCTATGGTGCTCTGGTCAAATTATTCTTGTTTTTGTGGTGCTTTGGTCACATTTTGAGTGTGCCTATAGTGTTTTGGTCACATTATCACTGTTTCAATTCTAATTTGATCACAATTTCATTTTGTCATGGTACTTTGGTCACAATATCACTATTTCAATGGTGCATTGATTACACTTAAGCTGTGTCCATGGTGCTTAGATCACATTATCACCATTTTAGTAGTACTTTGGTCAAATGTGCGATGTGTCTATAGTGCTTTAATCACATTATCACCGTTTCAACGGTGCTTTGGTCACATTTTCATTGTGTCCATTGTCCTTTGTTCACAGTATCACAGTTTCAATGGTACTTTGGTCAACCTTTCATTGTGTTTATGGTGCTTATGTCACATTGTCACTGTTTGAATGGTGCCATGGTCACACTTATAAATGTCAATATGGTGCTTATGTCAAAATCTCACTGTTTCAATGGTGCATTGATCACACTTTCACAGTTTGTATAGTGCTTAGCTCACATTATTGCTACTGCACTGGTGCTTGAATCACACTTTCATAGTGCATATCGTACTTAGCTCTCATTATAATTGTTTCAGCGGCGCTTTGGTCAGAGATTCACCGTGTCTATGGTGCTTTGGCCACATTATGAGTGTTTCAACGGTGCTTTGGTCACAATTTCACAATGTCTATGGCGCTTATGTCACATTATTCCTGTTTTAATGGTGCCTTGGTCACACTTTACGTGTGTCTATGGCGCTTAGGTCACATTACCACCGTTTCAATGGTGCATTGGTCACACTTTCACTGAATCTACAGTGATTTGGTCACATTCTCACTGTTCCATTGGTGCTTTGGTCACACTTTCACTGTGACAATGGTGATTGGGTCACATTGTCACTATTTCAATGGTGCGTCAGTCACACGTTCAATGTGGCTATGGTGTTGTGGTCACATTATCCATGCTTCAATGGTGCTTTGGTAGACATTTCATCGTGTCTATGGTGCTTAGGCCGCATCCGCACTGTTTTAATGGTGCCTTGCTCATGATTTCACGATGTCTATGGTGCTTCTGTCATGTTATTACGCTTTCAATGGTGCTTTGGGAACACTTTCACGGTTTCTATGGTGGTTTGGTCGTATCATCACCGTTTCAATGGTGCTTTGGCCACACGTTCACTGTTAACTTGGTACTAATGTCACATTATCCCTGTTTCAATGGTGTTTTGGTCAGATCCTCACTGTGTCTATGGTGCTTTGGTCACATTATTTCTGTTTCAATGGTTCTTTGGTCATATTATTTCTGTTTCAATGGTGCTTTGGTCACACTTTCACTCTGTCTACAGTGCGTTGGTTGTATCAACGCCGTTTCAATGGTGCATTTCACAAACTTTTATTGTGTCTATGGTGCGTTGGTCACATTATCACTTTTTGAAAGGTACATTGGTCACACTTTCACTCCGTTTATGGTACTTTGGTCACATGATCACTGTTTCAAGTGTGCTTTTGTTACAATATCACTATGTTCATAATGCATTGGTCACATTATCACTGTTTAAATGGTGCTCTGGTCACAGTTGCTTTCTGTCTATCATTCTTTGGTCACATAATCACGGTTTCAATTATGCTTTGATCACACGTTCACTGTGTCTTTAGTGTTTTGGTCACATTATCACTGTCTCAATGGTTCTTTCATCACTTTCACTGTGACTATGGTGCTTTGCTCAGATTATCACTGTTTTAATGGTGCTTTGGTCACACTTTCACTATGTCTATGGTGGCAGGTCAGGTCATCGCTATTTGAATTGTGATTTGGTCACACCTTTGCTTCATCTATGGTGCTTTTGTTGCATTACCACTATTTTAATGGTGCTGTGGTCGCACTTTAACTGTGTTTATGGTGATCAAGTCAGATTGTCACTGTTTCAATGGTGCTTTGGTCACAATTTCTGTGTGTTTATGGTGCCTATGTCACATTATCACTCTTGCAATGGTGGTTTGATCACCCGTTTTTGTGTCTATGGTGCTTTGGTCACATTTTCACACACTCAATAATGCTTTGGTCAAAAGTTGACAATGTCTATGATTCTTATGTCACAATATCAGTGTTTCAATGGTGCTTTAGTCACACCTTCACTATGTCTATGGTGCTTTGGTCATGTGATCACTGCTTCAATTCTGTTTTGGTCACACTTTCACTGTGTATGTGGTAACAAGGTCAGATTATTGTTGCTTCAATGGTGCTTTGGTCACACGTTCACTGCGTCTATAGTGCTTATGAGACATTATCACTGTTTCATTGATGCTTTGGTCATACTTTCACTGTGTCTATGGTGCTTAGGTTGTATTATCATTGCTTCATTGGTGATTTTGTCACACTTGTAGTGTGTGTATAGTGCTTTCATTGTCACTATGTCAATGGTCGTTTGGTCACATTTTCACCGTGTCTGTGCTGCTTAGGACACCTTATTGCTGTTTCAACAGTGCTTTTGTTACACTTTCACTGTGTCTATGGTGCTTTGGTCAAATGTTCACTGCTTTGATGATTTTCTGGTCACACTTTCACAGTGTCTATGGTGCATATGTCACATTATCAGTAGTTCAATAGTGCTTTGGTCACACTTCTACTGTTTCTATGGTGGGTTGATCACATCATCACTGCTTCAATGGTGCGTTGGTGAAACGTTCATTGTGTCTATTGTGCTTCGGTCACATTATCACTACTTTTATGGTGGTTTGGTCATATTCTTTGTGTCTATGGTGCTTTGGTCATATTATCAATATTGGAATGGTGCTTTGGTAACACTTTCACTGTGTCTATGGTGCATTGGGGACATTATCACTATTTCAATGGTGCTTTGGTCACACATTCACTGTGTCTATGGTGTTTAGGTCATATCATCACTGTTTCAATGGTGATTTGGTTGCACATTCACAGTTTCAATAGGGCTTAGGTCACGTCATCATTGTTTCAATGGAGCTTTTGTCATACTTTCACTGATTTGCTGTTCTTTTTGTCACACTTCTACTATGTCTATGGTTCCCAGGTGACATTATTACTATTTCCATGGTGCTTTGGTCACACTTTCTCTCTGAGTATGGTGCTTGGGTCACATTATCACTGTTTGAATGTTGCTTTGGTTACACTTTCACTGTGTCTATGGTGCTAAGGTGATTTTCTCCATGTTTCAATGGTGCATTGGCCACGATTTTTTTTTTTTTTGGTGTGGTGCTTTGGTCACTTTATGACTGTTTCAATGGCACTTTGGTCACACTTTCACTATGTCTATGGTGCTTAGGTCACATTGTTACAGTGGCAATGGTACTTTGGTCACACTTTTACCATTTCTATAGTGCGTAGGTCTTGGTATGGTCCTTTCAATGGTGTGATGTTCACACTTTCACTGTTTCTCTGGTGCTTTGGTCACTTTATCACTGTGCCAATGGTTATTTGGTCAGACTTGCACTGTGTCTATAGGTCTTAGGTCACATTATCACTGTTTCCATGGTGCTTCGGTCACACTTTCATTTTTTCTTTGGTGCATTTGTCACATTATCACTGTTTCAATGGTGCTTGGGTCATATTATCATTGTTTCACTGGTGCTTCGGTCACACTTTAACTATGTCTACGGTGCTAATATCACATCATCACTGTTTCAATGGTTCTTTGTTCACATTTTCACTATGTTTGTGGTGCTTTGGTCACATTATGACGGTGTCAATGACGTGTTGGTCAAACGTTCACGGTGTCTATAGTGCTTACGACACACAATCATTGTTTGAATGGTGTTTTGGTCCCACTTTTACTGTATCCGTAGTGCCTTTGTCACATTATCACTCTTTCAATGTTACTCTGATCTCACTGTCACTATTTCTATCAGCCTTATGTCACATTATTATTCTTTCCATGGTGCTTAGGTCACACTTTCACAATGTTCATGGTGCTTTGGTCACAATATAACTGTTTCAATGGTGCTTTGGTCACCCTTTCCTTGTGTGTATGGTGCTCAGGTCACATTATCACTATTTCATTGGTGCTTTGGTCATGCTTTCAGTTTGTCTATGGTGCTTAGGTGCCTATGGTGCTTATGATGCTTATGTCAACTTCTCACTGTTTCAATAGTACTTTGGTCACACTTTCACTTTGTCTACGGTGCTTATGTTACATTATCACTGTTTTGATGGTGCTTTGGTCACACCTTCACTGTGTATATGGTGCTTTGGTAACATTGTCACTGTTTCAATGGTGTTTTGGTCACATTTTTGCTATGTTTGTGGTGCTTAGGTCACATTATCACTGCTTCAATGGTGATTTGATCACACTTTCACTATGTCTATGGTGCTTAGGTGACGTAATCACTAGTTCAATGGTACGTTGGTCACATGTTCACTTAGAATATGGTGCTTAGATCACATTATCACTGTTCGAGTAGTATTTTGGTCACACATCTGCTGTGTGTATGGTGCTGTGGACACATTGTTACTGTTTCAATGGTGTTTTGGTCACAATTTCACTGTGTATATGGTGCTTTGGTCACATTATCACTGTTTCCTTAGACTTTGGTCACACTTTCACCGTGTCTATGGTGCTTTGGTCACATTATCACTGTTTCACTGGTGCTTTGGTCAAAATTCCTTGTGTCTATGGTGGTTTGGTAACGTCATCATTGTTTTAATCATGCTTTTGTCATCTTATTCACGGTGTCTATGATACTTTGGTCACATTATCACTCTTTCTATGGTGCTTTGGTTACACTTTCAGTTTGTCTATAGTGCTTATGTCATGTTATCATCGTTTCAATGGTGCTTTGGTCACATTTTCACTATTTTGCATGGGTCTTAGGTCATATTTTCACTATTTCAATGGTTCATTGCTCACACTTTCACAGTGTCTACAGTGCTTTGGTATCATTACCATTGTTTCAATGGTGCCTTGGTAGACTTTCATTGTGTCTACAGTGCATAGGCCACGTCATCACTTTTTCAATGGTGCGTTAGTCACATGTTCACTTTGTGCATGGTGCTTTGGTCAAGGAATCACTGTTTTAATGGTGCTTTGGTTACATTTTCACTGTGTTTATGGTGCTTTTGTTATATTATTACTGTTTCAAGTCTGCTTTGGTTACAATCTCACCGTGTTTATGGTGTTTCTGTCCCATGGTCACTATTTCAATGGTGCTGTGGTCACACGTTTATGTCTCCATGGTCATTTGGTTACCTTCTCACAGTTTGAATAGTGCTTTGCTCACACTTTCAGTGTGCCTACATTGCTTAGGTCACGTTATCACTGTTTTGATGGTGCTTTGGTCACACTTTCACTGTGTATATGGTTCTTTAGTCACATTATCACAGTTTCAATGGTACTTAGGTCACACGTTTCCTATGTATGTGGTACCTAGGTCACATTACAAGTGTTTCAATGGTGTTTTGGTCACACCTTCACTGTGGCTATTGTCGTTAGGTCACGTGATTTGTGTTTCAATGGTGCTTTGGTCACAATTTCACTGTGTCTATGGTACTGTTGTCATATTATTACTGTTTCAATGGTACTTTCGTCACATTTTCACCGTGTCTATGGTGCTTTTGTCACATAATGACTGTTTCAATGGTGCTTTGGTCACACCTCTTTGTGTCTATGATGCTTTGGTCACATCATCACTGTTTTAATCATGCTTTGGTCACCCTTTCACTGTGTCTATTATGCTTTGGTAACATTATCATTGTAACAATGGTGCGTTGGTGACACTTTCACTTTGGTTATGGTTCTTAGGTCACATTACTACTATTGCAATGGTGCTTTCATCACACTTCCAGTGTATCTGCGATGCTTTGGTTATGTTATCACTCTTTGAATGATGCTTTGGTCACGCTTTCACTGTGTCTATAGTGCATAGGTCACATTATCACTGTTTCAATAGTGCGTTGGTCAGGCTTTTAGTGTGTGTATAGTGCATAGGTAACATTATCAGTGTTTCAATGGTCCTTTGGTCAAACTTGCAATGTGTCTTTGTTCATGTCACTTCATCACTGTTCCAATGGTGCTTTGGTCACACGTTCACAGTGTCTATAGTCCTTTGGTTATAGTATCACTGTTTCAATAGTGCTTTGGTCAAAATTTCATTATGTAGTTGGTGCTTATGTCACATTGTCATTGTTTTAATGGTTCTTTGATCACACTTTCACTGTATCTATGGTGCTTATGTCACGTCATAACTGTTTCAATGGTGCACTAATGACACTTTCAATGTGTCTATGGTGCCTATGTCTCAATATCATAGTTTCAATGGTGCTTTGAATACACGTTGGCTGTGTCTATGGTTCTTTGGACACAATATCACTGTGTCTACGGTGTTTTGGTCACATTATCAGTGTTTCAATGGTACTTTCATCAAATGCTCATTGTGTCTATGGTGCTTTGGTCACATCATCATTGTTTCAATGGTGCGTTGGTCACACGTTCACAGTGTCTATAGGACTTTGGTCACATTATCCCTGTTTCATTGGTGCTTTGGTCACACCTTCACTCTGTCAATGGCGCTTAGGTCACCTTATCACTGATTCCATGGTGCTTTGGTCACACTTTCACTTAACCTATGGTGCTTTGGTAAAACTTTCACTGTTGCAATGGTGCTTTGGTCATACGTTCACCGTGACTATGCCGTGTTGGTCACATTGTCACTGTTTTACTAGTGATTTGGTCACACTTTCACTGTTTTTATGGTGCTTATATCACATGCTCACTCTTTCAATGGAGCTTTGCTTATGCTTACATCGTGTCTATGATGCATAGGTCATAATCTCACTCTTCCAATGGTGCCTTGGTCACATTTTTACTGTGTCTACGGTGCTTTGGTTACATTATCACTATTTCAATGGTGTTTTGGTGACACATTCACTATCACTATGGTGCTAATGTCACGTTATCACTGTTTAAATGGTAATTAGGTCACAATCGCATTGTGTCTTTGGTGCTTTGGTCACATTATCATTATTTCAATGGTGCTCTGATTACATTTTCCCTGTGTACATGGTGCTTATGTCACATTATCACTGTTCCAATGGTGCATTGGTCACACTTTCAGAGTGCATAGTTCTTGGGTCACATTATCACTGTTTCAATGGTCCTCTGGTCACACGTTCATTGTGTCTCTAGTGCTTTGGTCACATTGTCACTCTTTCATTGGTGTTCTGATCATGCTCACATTGTGTCAGTTGCGCTTGGGTCAAACTATCACTGTTTCAATGGTGCTTTGGTCACATTATTGCTGTTTCAATGGTGATTTGGTCACACGTTTGTTGTGGCTATGGTTTGTTGGTCACATCATCACTGAGTCTATGTTGCATATGTTGCATTCTCACTCTTTCAATGGAGCTTTGGTCAAACTTTCACCGTGTCTATGGTGCATATGTCACATTCTCACTCTTTCAATGGTGATTTGGTCATACCTTCACTGTGTTTACAATGCCTTGGTTTTATTATAACTGTTTCAATGGTGATTTTGTCACACTTTCATTGTCACTATGGTGCATATGTTACATTATCACTGTTTCAGTGGTACTGTGGTCAGAAGGTTACCGTGTTTATGGTGCTTTTGTCACATTGTCACCATTTTAATGGTGCTTTGGTCACGTTTTAATTTTTTTCTATGCTACTTTGGGCATACTTTTATTGTCTACGGTGCTCTGGTCACATTATCACAGTTTTAATGATGCTTTAGTCACATTTTGACTGTGTCTATGATGCATTGGTCACATTATCACTGTTTCAGTGGTGATTTGGTCAAACGTTTACTGTCTCCATAGTGCTTTGGTCACATTATCATTGTTTCAGTGGAACTTTGGTCACAATTTTGCCGTGGTTATGGTGCTGTGGTCACATTATCGTTGTATAAATGGTGCTTTGGTCATACGTTCACTTTGTCTATGGTGCATTGGTCACATTCTCACAGTTTGAATGTTACTTTGGTCACACTTTCACTGTGTCTATGGTGTTTTGGTTAGGTTCTCATTGTATCAATGGTGCTTTGGTCACTTTCACTGTGACTATGGTACTGTGGTCACATTATCACTTTTTGAATGTTGCTTTGGTCACAATTTCACTGCGTCTATGGTGCTTAGGTCATAGTATAACTCTTTCAATGGTTTTTTTGGTCATACGTTCATTATGTCTATGTTGCTTAGGTCACATTATTGTTGTTTGAATGTTGTGCTGGTCACACTTTCACTGTGTCTATGGTGCTTGTATTACATTTTATGTCCAACAATGGTGCATTGGTCACACATTCACTATCATTATGGTGCTTATGTCACATGAACACTGCTTCTATGGTGCTTTGGTCACATTATCACTGTTTCAATGGTGCATTGGTCACACATTCAATGTGTCTATGGTGCTTAGGACACATTATCAGTGTTTTAATGGCACTTTGGTCACACTTTCATTGTATCTATAATGCTTTAATCGCATTATCACTGTTTTAATGGTGCAATGGTCACACCTTCACTGTGTCTATGGAACTTTGGTCACCATTCCACAGTTTGAATGGTGCGTTGGTCACACTTGCAATGTTGTAAGCAGCAAAGGTTGCATTATCACGGTTTCAATGGTGCATTGGTCACATGTTCACTGTATCTATGGAGCCTAGGTCACAAGATCACTATTTCAATGGTACTTTAATCACAATTTCACTGTGTATATGGTACTTGGGTCATCTTATCATTGTCTCAGTGGTGCTTTGGTCACATTTTCACTCTTTCAATGGTGCTTTGGTGACATTTTGAATGTGCCTGGGATGCTTACATCGCATTAACACGATTTTAATGGTGCTTTTGTCACGCTTTGACCACGTCTATGGTGTTTAAGCCACATTATCAATATTTCAATGATACTTTGGTCATAAGATCACTATGTCTCTGGTGCTTACATCAGTTTATCACAGTTTTAATGATGCTTTGGTCCCACTTTCAATGTGTATGTGGTGCTCTGGTCACGTTATCCTTGTTTCAATGACGCATTGGTCTCACTTTAACCATGTCTTTGGTCACAGTATCACTACTTGAATAGAGATCTGATCACACTCATGGTTTCTATAGTGCTTAGGTCACATTATCACTGTTTCAATAATTTTTTGGTCACACTTCCACCATGTCTATGGTGCTTAGGTCACATTGTTATCGTTTCAATGGTGCTTTGGTCACACTTTCATTGTGTCGATAGTGCTAAAGTCACATCATAAATGTGTCAATGGTGCTTTGGTCATGCTTTCGTTGTGCATAAGATGCAATAGTCACAGTATCACTGTTTCAAGGGTGCTTTGGTTACACATTTGCTTTAAAGATGGTGCTTGGGTCACATTATCTCTGTTTCAATGGTGCTGTGGTCACACTTTCATTTTGACTTTGGTTCTTAGGTCACATTATCACTATTCCAATGATGTTTTCATCATACTTCTATGTGTCTATGGTGCTTTGGTCTTATTACCACTGTTTCTATGATGCATTGGTAACACTTCACTGTGTCCACGGTGCTTAGGTCACATTATGACTGTTTCAATTGTGCTTTGGCCACACCTTTGGTGTGTATGTGGTGCTTTGGTTACATTATCATTGTTTCAATGGTGATTTGGTCAAACATTCACACAGTCTATGGTTTATATGTCACATTATTACTCTTTCAATGGTGCTAAAGTGACATTGTCTGTGTTTCAATGGTTCTTTGGTCACACTTTCACTGTGTCTATGGTTCTTTGGTCACCTTATCACTATTTTAATGGTACTTTGGTCACACATTCACTATATATATGGTGCTTATGTCACATTATCACTGTTTAAATGGTGCTTTTGTCACAAATTAGTTATGTCTATGGTGCTTAGGTCACACTATCACAGTCTGAATGGTACTTTGGTCATACGTTCACTGTGTCTATGATACTCTGGTCATGTTATCACTGATTTAATGGTGTTTTTGTCACACTTTCAGTGTGTCAATAGGTCACATAATCACCGTTTCAATGGTGTGTTGGTCACATTTTCACTGTGGCTATGGTGCTTAGGTCACATTATCATTGTTTTGATGGTGCTTTGGTCACACTTTAATTGTGTCTATGGTGCATATGTCACATTATCAATGTTCAATGGTGTTGTGGTCACACGTTTATGTGTATATGGTGCTTATGTCACATTATCACTGTTGTATATTGTGCGTTGCGCATACTTTCACTCTATGCATAGCGCTTAGGTCACATAATCAAAGCTTCATTGGTACTTTGGTCACACATTTACTGTGTCTACGGTGCTTTAGTCACATTTCACCGTTTCAATGATGCTTTGGTCACATGTTTCCTGTGTGTATAGTGCTTAGATCACGTCATCACTATTCCAATTGTGCTTTGGTTACACTTTCACCGTGTCTATGGTGCTTTGGTCACATCATCACCATTCAATGGTACTTTGGTCACAATATCACTTTGTCTCTGGTGCTTAGGTCACATTATCACTGTTTCAATGGTGCACAAGTCACATATTCACAGTATCTATGATGCCATTATGACTGTTTTGATGGTGTTTTTGTCACATGTTTATGTGTCTATGGTACTTTGGTCATATTATCAATGTTTTAATGGTGCACTGGTCACACGTTTATTGTGTCTATGGTGCTTTGGTCCCATTATCACTACATCAATGGTACTTTGGTCACACTTTCACTGTGCGTGCGGTGCTTAGGTCACATTATTGCTATTTCAATAGTGCTTTGGTGATACTTTCACTGTTTCTATGGTGTTTTGGTCACACAATCACTGTTTCAACGGTGCTTTGATCACACTTTCAATGTGTCTAAGGTGCTTTGGTCACATTATCGCTCTTTCAATGGTACTTTTGTCACACGTTTACTGTGTCTTTGGTGCTTTGGTCATATTGTCAATGTTTGAATGTTGCTTTCGTCACAAATTTTTTGTGTCTATGGTGCTTAGGTCACATTATCACCGTTTCAATGGTGCTTTAGTCACACTTTCACTATGTCTATAGTATATACGTCACATTATCACTGTTTCAATGGTGCTTTGGTCAAACATACACAGTTTCTATGGTGCTTATGTCACATTATCACCGTTTTCATGGTGCTTTGGTCATTGTTGCACTATATCTATTGTGTTTAGGTCACATTATCATAGTTCCTATGGTGCATTAGTCATACTTTAATGTGTGTATGGTGCTTAAGTCAAATCATCACTAATTTAATGGTACTTCAGTCACCATTTCTCTCCGTGTATCTGGTGTTTCGGTCACATTATCACTCTATCTATGGTGACTTGGTCACATTATCACTGTGTCTATGATACATCGGTTACATTATCATAGTGTCACTGGTGGTTTGGTTACACTTTCACTGTTATTATAGTTCTTATATCACATTATGGATGTTTGCAAGGTAATTTGGTAGTATGTTTGGCTGTGCCTATGGTCAATTGGTCTTATTATCACTGTTTCAATTGTGCTTTAATCGCACTTTCACTGTGTCTATGGCGCTTTGGTTACACTATCACCGTTTCAACGGTGCTTTGCTCAAACTTGTACTCTGTCTATGCTGTTTTGGTCACATTATCTCGGTTTCAATGGTGCTTTCGTTACACTTCCACTGTGACCAAAGCATCATAAAGACAGTGAACATTTTACCAAAGTACCATTCAAACAATGATGATGTTGCCAGATCACCATATACACAATGAAAGTGTAACCAAAGCACCATTGAAACTGTTATAATGTGACCAATGCACCATAGACACAGTGAAAGTGGGATAAATGCACCATTGGAACAATTATTGTGTGACCTAAGCACCATAGACACAAATTAAGTGTGACGAAAGCACCATTGAAAGAGTGATGATGTGACCTAAGCACCGTAGACATAGTGAAATTGTGAGCAAAGCACCATTGAAACAGTGATACTGTGACCAAAATAACATAAACACAGTCAATGTGTTACCAAAGCACCATTGAAACAATGATAATGTGAGCAAAGAACCATGGACACAGTAAACACCTGACCAACAGACCATTGAAACAACGATAGTGTGACCAAATCACCATAGACACAGTGTAAGTGTGACCAAAGCACCATTAAATCAGTGATCATGTGACCAAAGCACAAGAGACTCGGAGAGAAAGTGTGGCTGAAGTACCATTGAAATGGTGATTACTTCACCTAAGCACCATAGACACAAAACGATACGACCAAGGCACCAAAGAAATAGTGATAATGTGACCTAAGCACAATAGAAACTGTGTATGTGTGACCAACACAAAATTGAAACAATGATAACGTGACCTAAGCACTCTAGACAAAGTGATTGTATGACTAAAGAACCACTGAAACAATGATAATGTGACCTAAGCACCATAGACACAATGAAAGTGTGACCAAAGCACCATTCAAACATCGATAATATGACCAAAGCACCAAAGATATAGAAAACATGTGACAAAAGCACCATTGAAACAGCAATAATGTGACCAAATCACCATAGACACGGTGAAAGTGTGATCAAAGTACCATTAAAACAGTCATAATGTGACCAAAATACCCTAGATACAATGAATGCATGACCAAAGCAACATTGAAATAGTGGTAATGCGACATACGCACCACAAACACATTGAAAGTGTCACCAAAGCACCATTAAAGTAGTGATAATGTGACGAAAGCACCACACATATAATGAAAGTGTAACCACTGCACCATTGAAACAGTGATATTTTGACAAAAGCACCATGGACACGTAAAAGTGTGACCAAAACACCATCAAAACAGAGATAATGTGACCTAATCATCATAGATACTCTGAATGTGTGACCAGTGCAGCATTGAAATTGTGACAATGTAACCTAAGCACAACATGCAAAGTGAATATGTTGCCAAAGCACCAGCGAATGGTGATGATGTGACCAAAGCACTATATACACAGTGATAGTGTGACCAACGCATCATTGAAATGGTGATAATGTGACCAATGTACAGTAGATATGGTAAATGTGTGACCAAGTTACCAATGAAGCTGTGATAATGTGACCTAAGCGCTATGCACAAAATGAAAGTAAAACCAAAGCATCATTGAAACAGTGATAATGTGACATAAGCACCATATACACATAAACGTGTGACCACAACACCATTGAAACATTGATGATGTGACATACGCACCATAGAAATAGTTTAAGTGTGACCAAAGCACCATTGAAACAGTGATAATGTGACATACGCACCATGGACACAGCAAAAGTGGGACCAACGCACCATTGAAACAGTGAGTATGTGACCTAAGCACTATAAACACAATGAACGTGTGACCAAAGCACCATTAAAACAGTGATAATATGACCACAGTGTCAAAGACACAGTGAGCGTATGACCAAAGTTTTATTCAGACCGTGATAGTTTGACCTCAGCACCGTAGACACGACAAACATGTGACCAAAGCACCATTTAAACTGTGATAATGTGACAGAAGCACCATAGGAATAGTGAAAGCGAGACCAAAGCACCATTGAAACAGTGATAATGTGACCATAGTACCATAGACACATGGAACATGTGACCAAAGTACCATTGAAAGAGTGATAATGTAACTAGATAACCATAGACACAGTGAATGTGTGACCAAAGCACCATTGAAAGAGTAATAATGTGACCTCAAACCAAAGACTGTGTGAATGCTTGACAAAATCACCATTGAAATAGTGAGAATGTAACCAAAGCACACACAAACACACCAAAGGTGTGGCCAAAACACAATTGAAATAGTGGTAATGTGACCTAAGCACCATAGACGCAGTGAAAGTGTTACAAATGCATCATTGAAACAGTGGTAATATGACCAAAGCACCATAGACACATAAACGTATGATGAAAACATCATTAAAACTGTGATAATGTGACCTAAGTACCATAGATAAACTGAAAGTGTGACCACAATTCAATTGAAACAGAGATAATGTGACCCAATAACCATAGAAATTGTGAAAGTGTGACCAAAACACCATTCAAACAGTGATAATGTGACTAATGCATCATAGGCACAGTGAAAGTGTGACCAAAGCATCGTAGACACATGTATGATGTGACCTAAGTACTAAAGACACAGTGAAAGTGTGACCAAAGCACCATTGAAATAGTAATAATGTGACTTAAGCACCATAGACATAGTGAGAGTGACAAAAACACTTTTGAAAAAGTGATTATGTGACCTAAGCACTATAATCACCGTGAGAGTGATCAAATCACCATTGAAGTAGTGATAATGTGACCAAAGAAGCTTAGAGACAGTGAAAGTATGACAAATACACCAATAAAACAATGACAATGTCAACTAAGCACCATAGAAACAGTAAACATATGACCAAAGCACCATTGAAGCAGTTATTATGTGACCTTAGCACCATAGACACAGCGAAAGTGTGACCAAAGTACCATTGATACAGTGACCAAAGCACCATGCACACAATGGAGTTCTGACAAAAGCAATACTGAAACAGTGATAATGTGATCTAAGAAATGTAGACGTAGTAAATGTGTAACTAAATCCATTGGAATAGTGATAATATGACCAAAGCACCATATACACATAACGTGTAACAAAATCACCATAGAAACACTTATAATGTGACATAAGCACCATTCACACAATGAAATGGTGACCAAAGCCCCATTGAAACCGTGATGATATGACCAAAACACCATTGAAACCGTGATGATAGTGTGACCAAAGCACCATTGAAATAGTGATAATGTAACCAAAGCATCATAGACACAACAAAAGTGTGACCAAAGCAGCATTGAAAGAGTGTTGATGTGACCTAAGCACTGTAGACGAAGTGAGAGTGTGACCAAAGCACCATTGAAATAGTGATAGTATGACCAAAGTACCATAGACACGATAACAGTTGAACAAAGCATAATTGAAACAGTAATATTGACACATAATCACCATATACACAGTGAAAAGAGACCAAAGCACGATTGAAACAGTGATTATGTGATATATGCACTATGATACATTGAACGTGTGACCATGTCACCATTAAAAGAGTGATAATGTGACCTAAGCACCATAGGCACAAAGATAAAAGCACCAGTGAAACAGGGATATTGTGACCAAAGAAACATAGACACGGTAAAAGTATGATTAAAGCACGATTGAAACAGTGATAATGAGACCAAAGCACCATAGACACAGCAAAAGTGCAACCAAAGAACCATTGCAATAGTAGTAATGAGACCAAAGCACCATAGACACATAAAAGTGTGACCAAAAAACCATTCAAACAGTGATAATGTGACCTAAGGACCATGGACAAAGCAAACGTGTGACCAAAACACCATATAAACAGTGACAGTGTGTCCTAAACACCATAGACACAATAAAGATATGACAAAACATTATTGAAACAGTGATAATGTTATCAAAGCACAATAGTTGCAAAGTACGTGTGAACACAACACCAGTGCAATGATGATAATGTGACCTTAACACTATACACACACTGAAAGTGTGACCAAAGCACCATTGAAACATTGATTATGTGACCTAAGCACTATACACACAGTGTAGGTGTGACAAAAGCACCATTGAATCGGTGATAATGAGAACAAAGAACCATATACACAATGAAAGAGTAATCAGAGCACCATTGAAAGAGTGATAATGTGACCAAAGCACCAAAGACATAGTGATAGTATGACGAAAGCACCAGTAGACCTAGGTACCATAGACATTGTGATAGTGTGACCCACCAACCATTCAAGTAGTGATAACATGACAAACGCGCCACATACACATAAATGTTTGACCAAAGTATCATTGAAAATGTGATCACGTGACCTAAGAACCATACACATAGTCAATGTGTGACCAAACAACCATTAGAACAGTGACAATGTGATGTAAGCACCATAGACACAATAAACGTGTGACCAAAGTACCATTGAGACGTTTATAATGTGACCAAATCACCATAGGAATATTAGACATGCGATCAAAGCATCACCTAAAAAATAGTATTGTGACCTAAGCAGGACAGACAGAGGAAACGTGTCACCAATGCATGATTGAAACAGGGATAATGTGACCTAAGTACCATAGAGACAGTGAAGATTTTACCAATGTTCCATTCAAACAATGATGATGTGGCCAAAGCACCATATACACAATGAAAGTGTGACCAAAGCACCATTGAAACAGTTATAATGTGACGAAGGCACCATAGACACAGGTAAAGTGTAACCAATGCACCATTGAAACAATGAGCATGTGACCTATGCACCATAGACACAGTTTACGTGTGAGGAAAGGACCATTGAAATAGTGATGGTGTGACCTAAGCACCATAGAAATAGTGAAATTGTGACAAAAGCACCATAGAAACAGTGATCATGTAATCTAAGCACCATGGACATGTTTCAAGTGCGACCATAGCACCATTGAAACAGCAATATTACGACCCAAGTGCCATAAACGTAGCAAAGATGTGACCAAAGCACCATTGCAACAGTGACAATGTGACCTAAGCATTATATAAACATTGAAAGTGGGAACAAAGAACCATTGAAGTAGTGATTATGTGACCCAAGCACCATAGACACAGTGAGAGTATGACCAAAAAACCCTTGGAAAAGTGAAAATGTGACCAAAGTATCATAAACACACCATTGTGACCAACGCACCATTGAAAGAGCGATAATATTACCAAAGAACCAAGCACACAGTGAAAGTGTCATGAAAAAACCATTGAAACACTAATAAAGTGACTCATGCATCTCAGGCACAGTGAAGGTGTGACCAAAGCACCATTGACACAATTATGATGTGACTTAAGCACTAAAGACACAGTGAAAGTGTGGCCAAAGCACCATTGAAATACTAATAATGTGACCTAAGCACCATAGACATAGTGAAAGTGGGACCAAAACACTATTGAAAGTGTGACTTAAGCAACATTTAAATGTCACAATGTGACCAAGGCACCAAAGACACAGCCAAAGTGTGACCAAAGCACCATTGAAACAATGACAATCTGACACAACCACTATAGACACAGTGAAAGTGTGACCAAAGCGCCATTGAAACAGTGATTATGTTACCTAAGCACAATAGAAACTGTGAAAATGTGACCAAAGCACCATTAAAACTGTAAGAATGGGACCAAAGCACCTCATACAAAGTGGACGTATGACCAAAGCACTATTGAAAAAATAATAATATGACCAAAACACCATAGACACAGTGATCGTGTTACAAAAGCACCATTCAAACAGTCACAATGTGACCAGTGCACCAAAGACGCACCATTGAACCAGTGAGGATGTGACCAACACACCATAGATACAGTGAATGTGTGACAAAATCACAATTGGATCCGTGATATTGTGACCAAAACACCATAGAAACAGTGAATGAGTGACCAAACCACCATTGAAACAATCATGATGTGACCAAAGCACCATAGAAATTGCAAACAACTGACCAAAGCACCATTGAAACATTGCTAATATAACCAAAGCACGGTAGACAAAGTGAATGTGTGACCAAAGCACCTTTCAAACAGTGATAATTTGACACGAGAACCAAAGACATACTGATTGTGACCAAAGCACCATTGAAACACTGAAAATGTGACATAAGCACAATGGATATTGTAACCGTATGACCAAAGGCCCCTTCAAACAGTATGATGTGACCAAAGCACCATAGACACATTGAAGGTGTGACCAAGGCACCATTAAATCACACACAATGTGACCTAAGCACCATAGACACTGTGAAAGTGTGGCCAAAACCCAATTGAAACAATGATAATGTGACTTAAGCACCATAGAAACAGTAAAAGTGTGACTAGAGTGCACTGTAAATAGTGATAATGTGACTTAAGCACCATAGACTCAGTGAAAGTGTGACTATCGTACACTGTAAACAGTGAAAATGTTACCAAAGCACCATAGACACAGTGAAATTGTGACCAAAACACCTTTCTAAATGTGATCATGTGACGTAAGCACTAGAGACACATTGAAAGCGTGACCAACGCACCATCAAAACATTGTGATAGATGAACCATTCAAACAATGATAATGTGACCAAAGCACCATATGAACAGGAGAAGTGTGACCAGAATACCGTTAAAACAGTCATAATGTGACCAAAACACCAAAAACACAAAGAAAGTGTGACATAAGCACCATGGACACGTTGATAATGTGACCAAAGCACCATATACACTGTGAAAGAGTGACCAAAGCACCATTGAAAAAGTGATGACAAGACCAAAGCATCATAGACACAAGAAACATTCGACCAAAATACCATTGAAAGAGTTATAATGTTACATAAGTACCATAGACACAATGAAAATGTCACCAAAGCACCATTGAGACTGACATACTGTGACCAAAATACCTTCGAAAAAGTGATAGTATGACACAACCACTATCGACATAGTGAATGTGTGAGTGAAGCACCATCAAAACAGATATGATGTGTCCTCAGAACAATAGATACGATGAAAGTGTGACCAGAGCACCATTCAAAACAATGATAATGTGACCAAAGCATCATATACACAGTGGCAGTGTGACAAAATCACCATTGAAATAGTAATAATATAGTGACAAAACACCATATACACAGTGAAAGTGTGACAAAAGCAGAATTCAAACAGTGATGGTGTGACATAGGAACCATAGAGAAGGTGAAAGTGTGACCAACGCACCTTTGAAATGGTGAAAATGTGACACACGCAATATAGGCACAGTGAAAGTGTGACCAAAGCACAATGGAAACAGTGATTATGTGACCTAAGTACCATAGACATAGTGAAAGTGTGAACAAAGTACCATTCAGATAGTCATAATATGATCAAATCACCGTAGACACATTGGACGCATGAATAAAGCACCACTAAGACAGTGATAATGTGACCAAAAAGTCATAGACACATTGAAAGTGTGACAAATCCACTATTGAAACGGTAACAATACAACCAAACCACCGTAGACACAGTGAAAGAGTGACCAAAGCACCATTAAAACTGTGATAACATGACATAAGAACCATAGACACAGTGAAATTGTAACCAAAGCAACATTGAAACAGTGATGATGTGACCAACACATCATAGACACGGTAGAATTGTAACCAAAGTACCATTGAAACACTGTAATGTGACCAGAACACAATAGACAAAGTCAGAGTGTGACAACCTCACCATTCATATAGTGATAGTGAGACCAAAGCACCATAGACCCTACAGAATTCTGACCAAATTACCGTTGAAACAATGAAAATATCACTAAAGCAACATAGAAACAGGGAAAGTGTGACTAAAGCACCATTTAAACGCTTATACTCTGACCTAAGCAACATATACAGAGTGATGATGTGACCTAAGCACCATAGACACAGTGAACGTGTGACCAAAGCATCATTGAAATAGTGATAATGTGACCTAAGCACCATAGACACGCTGAAAGTGTGACCAACGGACCAGTGAAAGATTGCTATGTGACCAAAGCACCATAGACACAATGATAGTAACAACAAAGCACCACTGAAATAGTGATAATGTGACCTAAGCAGAAAACACAAAGTGCAAGTGTTGTAAGAGCACCATTAAAGTAATGATAATGTGATGAACACACCATAGAATCAAAGGAAGGGTTTTTACAGCACCATTGAAACTGTGATAATGTGACCAAAACATCATGGACACAATGAACCGTAACCAACATACCATTGAAATAGTGATAATGTGACAAAAGCACCCTAGACATTGTGAACGTGTGACCAAAGCACCATTTAAACAGATATAATCTGAACAAAGCACAATATACACAGTTCAAGTGTGACCAGAGCACCATATAAACAATGATAATGTGACTAAAGCACCATAGACATAGTAAAGATGTGACCAAGGTACCATTGAAACAGTCATAATGTGATGTAAGAACCAAAGCCACAATGATAGTGTGACAAAGTCACCATTCAAATAGTGAATATGTGACATTAGCACCATACACATAGTGAAAGTGTGTCCAAAGCACCATTGAAACAGTGATAACAGGACATAAGCACCATAGAAACAATGAAAGTGTGACCAAAACACCATTGAAACTGTCATACTCTGACAAAAGCAACATGGACAAAGTGAACCTGTGACACAAGCACCATTGAAATAGTGATACATTTACATAAGCATTTCAGACAAAGTGAAAGTGTGACCAAAGCACAATTGAAACTGTCATTCTGTGACAAAATCACCATCAACACGGTGAACGTGTGACCAAAGCACCATTCAAAGAGTGGTAACATGATACAAGCACAATATGAACAGTGAAAGTGTGATAAAAGTACCATTGAAACACTGATAATGTGACCAAAACACCATGAACATAATGAAAGTGTGACAAAAACACCATTCTAACAGTAATCAAAAGACCAAAGTACCATAGAGACAACGGAATTGTGATCAAAGTACAATTGAAACAGTGATCATATAGCCAAAGTAATATAGAAATAGTGAATTTGTGACCAAAGCACCATTCAAACAATTATAATGTAACCTAAGAACCATAGACATAGTAAAATTGTGACCGAAGCAGCATCAAAAGAATGATCATGTGACATAAGATCCATAGACCAAGTAAAATTGTGACAAAAGCTCCATTGAAAAATTGATCATGTAACCAAAGCACCATAGACAATGGAACTCTGACCAAAGCATCATAGACACAGTGAAAGTGTGACTAAAGCACCATTGAAACAAAAATAAAGTGACCAAAGCAAAATAAAACTACTGAACATGTGACCAACGTACCATTTAAACAATGACAATGTGACCAGGGCACCATAGACGCAGTGAAAGTGTGACCAAAGCACCATGGAAAGAGTGATCATTGACATAAGCACCAAAGTCACAGCTATAGTATGACATAAGCACCATAGGAACAGTGACAATGTGACCTAAGCAGCATAGACACTGTGAAAGTGTGACCAAAGCACCATTGAAATGGTCATTATGAGACAAAGCACAATAGGCATTGTGAACCTGTGACCAAAACACTAGTGAAACTATGATAATGGTGACCACATCACCATTGGAATGATGAAAATGTGATCAAAGTCCCATAGACACAGTGACACTATGACCAAAGCACCATTGAGACCATGATAATGTGACAAAAGCACCATAGACACAGTGAAACTGTGAACAAACACCATTGAAATAGTGATAGCATAACAAAGCACCGTAGGCACAGCTAAAGTGTGACCAAAGAACCATAGAAACACTGATAATGTGACCTAAGCACTATAGACACAATGAAAGTGTGACCAAAGGACCATTGAAAAAGTGACAATGTGACCAACGCACTGTACACATAGTTAAAGTGTTACCAATGCACCATTGAAATAGTGATGATGTGACCAAAGCACCATTGACACTGTGCAAGTGACCAAAGCACAATTAAATTAGTGATAATGTGACCAAAGTACTATAGACACAATGTAAATGTGACCAAAGCAGCATTGAACCAATGATAATGTGACCTTAGCAACATGGACACAATGAATTTGTGACCACAGCACAATGGAAGCAGTGACGGTGTGACCTAAGCATAATAGACACAGTGAAAGTGTGATAAAAGTACCATTGAAACAATGATAATGTGACCCAAGCACCATAGACATAGTGAAAGTGTGACCAATGCACCATTGAAACAGTAATAGTATGACAAAAGCACCATAGACACAAGGGAGGTGACCAAAGCACAATTAATACACTGATAATGTGACCTAAGAACCATAGACACAGTGAGTGTGATCAAGGCACAACTGAGATGTTCATAATGTGACCTAAGTATCATAGACAGTGAAAGTATGACCAAAGCACCATTGAAGCAGTGATAATGTGACCTAAGCATCGTAGACATAGTGAAATTGTGACTAGAGTACCATCCAAACAGTGATAACATGACCAAAGCACAGTAGACACAGTAGAAGTGTGAGCAAAACACCATTGAAATAGTGATAATGAAACCTAAGCACCAAAGACATGAGGAAAGTGTGAAGAAAACACCATTGAAACAGTTATCATGTAACCAAAGTACCGTAGACACAGTGAGATGTGACCAAAGGACCTAAAAAACTATGATCGTGTGACCTACGACCTATAGACATAGTGAAAGTGTGACCAAAGTACCATTGAAACAGTGATGATGTGACCAAAGCACAATAAACACGGTGAAAGTGTGACCAAAACACCATTGAAACAATGATAATGTCACCTAAGCACTATACGCACAACGAAAGTGTGACCGAAGTACCATTGACACATTAATAATGTGACCTAAGCACCATAGACATAGTGAAAGTGTGACCCAAGCGCCATTGAATCAGTCATACTATGACAAAACCAACACAGACATAGTGAAAGTGTGACCAAAGCACCGTTGAAATTGTGATAGTGAGACTTAAGAACCTAGAAAACAGTGAAAGGTGAACAAAACACCACTGAAACAATCATAATCTAACCCAAGCACCATACACTAAGAGAAAGTGTGACCCAAGCACCATTGAAACAGTGATAATGTGACCAAAGCACCATGAGCACAGTGAAAGTGTGACCAAAGCACCATGGAAACAATGATAATGTGACCTAAGACCTGTAGACACAATGAAAGTGTGACAAAAGTACCATTGAAATAGTGGTAATGTGACCAAAGCACCATATACACTGTGAAAGTGTAACCAAGACACCATTAAAATGACTATAACGAGATGTAACCACTATAAGCACGGTGAAAGTGTGACAAAAAGCCCCATTGAAACAGTAATAATGAGATCTAAGCACCATAGAAATAGTGAAATTGTGACAAAAGCGCCATGGAAAGAGTCATAATGTGAGCAAAGCACCACAAACACAGAGGAAGTGCAATCAAAGCACCATTGAAACAGTGATAATGTGACCTACGCACCATAGACACAGTGAAAGCGTGACCAAAGCAACATTGAAACAATGATCATGTGACCCAAGCACCATAGCCACAGGGAAACTGTGACACAATCACCATGGAAATAGTGATAATGTGGCCTTAGGACCATAGGTACAGTGAAAGTGTGACCGAAGCACCATTCAAATAATGATAACGTGACCCAAACACTATAAACACAGTTCAATTGTTCCTAGAGCACCATTGAAATAGTCATAATGCGGACAAAGCACCATAGACATTGTGGAAGTGACCAAAGTAACACTAAAACAGTGATAATGTGACCAAAGAACCATAGACATAGTGCAAATGTGACCAAAGCACCATTGAAACAATGATAATGTGACCAAAGTATCATGGACATAGTGAACATGACCAATGTACTATTAAAACAGTGAGAGTGTGACCAACGCACCATAGACACATTTAAAATGTGACCAAAGGACCATTGAAATAATGAAAATTGACCTACACACCATAGACACAGTGAAAGTGTGACCAAATATCATTGAAACAGTGATGGTTTTACCTAATCATCATAGACACAGTGAAAGTGTGACCAAATCACCATTGAAACTGTGATAATGTGACCCAAGCACCATAGACATAGAGAATGTGTGACCAAAACACCATTGAAACAGTGATAATGTGACCTGAGCACCATAGACACAGGGAAAGTGTGACCATATCGCCATGGAAATAGTGATAATGTGACCAAAGCACCATAGACACAATGAAAGAGTGACCAAAGCACCATTGAAATAGTGATAATGTGACCAACGCACTATAGACACTGTTAAAGTGTTACCAAAGCACCACTGAAAAAGTGATGATGTGACCAAAGCACCATAGACACTGTGAGAGTGACCAAAGCATCATTAAATGAGTGATACCGTGACAAAAGCACTACAGACACAATGAAAATGTGACCAAAGCACCATTGAGACAATGATAATGTGACCTAAGCACCATGGACACAATGAATTTGTGACCAGAGCACATTGAAAACAGTGACGGTGTGACCTAAGCACCATAGACACAGTGAATGTGTGACAAAAGTACCATTGAAATAATGATAATGTGACCCAAGTACCATAGACATAGTGAAAGTGTGACCAACGCACCATTGAAACAGTGATAACATGACGAAAGCACCATAGACACAGTGAAGGTGACCAAAGCACAATTAACAGAGTGAGAATGTGACCTAAGCCCCATAGACATAGTGAGTGTGACCAAAGCACAATTGAAATGTTGATTATGTGACCTAAGAACCATAGACACAGTGAAAGTATGACCAAAGCACCATTGAACAATGATAATGTGGCCTAAGAATCGTAGACATAGTGAAATTGTGACTATAGTACCATCGAAACAGTTATAACATGACCTAAGCACGGTACACACAGTAGAAGTGTGAGCAAAGCACCATTAAAATAGTGAAAAGGAGACCTAAGGACCATATACATGAGGAAAGTGTGACAAAAGCAGCATTGAAGCAGTTATGGTGTGACCAAAGCACCGTAGACGCAGTGAAAGTGTGATCAAAGCACCTTAAAAACTGTGATCATGTGACCTAAGGCCCATAGACAGAGTAAAAGTGTGACCAAAGTACCATTGAAATTGTGATATTGTGACCAAAGCACCATAGACACAGTGAAAGTGTGACCAAAGCACCATTGAAATGATGATAATGTGACCTAAACACTATAGACACAGTGAAATTGTGACCAAAGTACCATTGACAAAATAAAAATGTGACCTAAGCACTATAGAAATAGTGAAGGTGTGACCCGAGCGCCATTGAAACAGACATTATGTAACCAAACCACCACACACACAGTGAAAGTGTAACCAAAACACCATTGAAACAGTGATAGTGAGACTTAAGAACCTAGAATACACTAAAAGCAGAACAAAGCACCACTGAAACAATCATAATGTGACCCAAGCACCATAGACATCACGAACGTGTGACCAAAGCACCCTTGAAACAGTGATAATGTGACAAAAGCACCAGAGACACGGTGAAATTGTGACCAAAGCACCATGGACACAATGATAACATGACCTAAAACCTATAGACACAGTTAAACTATGACCAAAGTACCATTGAAACAGTGGTAATGTGACCAAAGCACCATATACACTGTGAAAGTGTGACCAAAATACCATTAAAATGATGATAAAAAGACCTAACCACTATAGACACGGTAAAAGTGTAACAAAAGTACCATTGACACGGTAATAATGTAACCTAAGCACCATAGAAATAGTGAAAGTGTGACAAAGGCGCCATGGAAAGAGTCATAATGTGACCAAAGCACCACAACCACAGTGGAAGTGCAACCAAAGCACCATTGAAACAGCGATAATGTCACCTATGCACCACAGACACAGTGAAAGGGTGACCAAAGCACCATTGAAACAAAGATAATGTGACCCAAGCACCATAGGCACAAAAAAAGTGTGACCAAAGCACCATGGAAATAGTGATAATGTGACTTTAGCACCATAGACACGGTGAATGTGTGACCAAAGCACCATTGAAATAGTGATAACGTGGCCCACGCACTATGAAAAGAGTGAAATTGTTACCAACGCACCATTGAAATAGTGATAATCTGACCAAAACACCATAGACACTGTGGAAGTGACCAAAGCAACAGCAAAATAGTCATTAAAATGACTAGAGCACCATAGACACGTTGAAAATATGACCAAAGCACCATTGAAACAATGATAATGTGTTCAAAGCACCATTGACTTAGTGCAAGTGACCAACGTACCATTGAAACAGTCACAATGTGAGCAAACCACCAAAGACAAAGTTTAAATGTGACCAAAGCACCATTGAAACAATGAAAATTTACCTAAGCACCATAAAAACAATGAAAGTGTGACCAACTATCATTGAAAGATTGTTGGTGTGACCTAATCATCATAGACACAGTGAAAGTGTGACCAAAGCACCATTGAAACAGTGATAATGTGACCCAAGCACCATAGACATAGAGAATGTGTAACCAAAGCACCATTGAAACAGTGATAACGTGACATGAGCACTGAAGACAGAAAACATGTGACCAAAACACCATTGAAACAGTGATAATGTGACCATAGCACCAGAATCAAAATGAAAATATGACGTAAGCACCTTTGAAACAGCGATGATGTGACCTTAGCACTATTGACACTGTGAACATGTGACCAAAGTACCATTGCAATTGTGATAATATGACCAAACCGCCATACACACAGTGAAAGTGTGACTAGAGCACCATCAAATTTGTGAGAATGTGACCTTAGAAATAAAAACACCATGAAAGTATTTCCAAAGCACCATTGAAACAGTGGTGATGTGACCAAAGCACCATAGACATAGTGAAAGCAACCAAAGCATTATTAAAAGAGTGATAAGAAAACCAGTTCACCATGGACAAAGTGAACAACGTTACCAAAGCACCATTGACACAATGATAATGTGACCTAAGCACCATAGACACGGTGAGAGTGTGATTGGATCACCATTGAAACAGTGACGTTGTGACCTAAGCACCATATGCATAGTGAAAGTGTGACCAAAGCACCATTACAATAGTGATAATGTTAATTAAGCACTGTAGACACATGGAAAATGTGACCAAAGCACCATTGGAAAAGTGATAATGTGACCTAAGCACCATAGATACATTGAAAATGTGACCAAAGCACCATTGAAGCAGTGGTAATGTGACCTAAGCACCATCAACACAGTGAAACTGTGGCTACGGCACCATTGAAACATTGATAACATGACCAAAGCACAGTAGACACATTAGAAGTATGAGCAACGCACCGTTGAAATAGTGATAATGAGACCTAAGCACCATAGACACAATGAAAGTGTGACAAAAGTACCATTCAAATAGCTATCATGTGACCAAAGCACCGTAGAGAGAGTGAAATTTTGACGGATGCACCATAAAAGGAGTGTTATGTGACCTAAGACCTATAGACACAGTGAAGTTCTGACCTAAGCACCGTTGGAACAGTGACAATATGACAAAAGCACTGTAGGCGGAGTGACCCTCTGACCAAAACACCATTGAAACGATGATAACATGACCTAAGCACTATATATACAGAGAACGTATGAACGAAGTACCATTGACACAGTAATAATTTGACCTAAGCACCATAGACACAATGAACGTATGACCAAAGTGTCATTGAAACAATCATAATGTGACCAAAGAATCATAGAGATAGTGAAAGTATGACCAAAGAACCATTGAAACTATGATAATGTGACATAAGAACCATAGATACAGTGATAGGTGACCAAAGCACCGTTGAAACAATGATAATGTGACCCAAGCACCATAGGAAAAAATAAATTGTGACCAAAGCACCATTGAAAGAGTGATAATGTGACCAAAGCACCATAGACACAGTGAAAGTGTGATCAAAGAACCATGGAAACGATGATAACATGACCTAAGACTTATTGACACAATTAAAGTGTGACCGATACCATTGAAACAGTGGAAATGTGACCAAAGCACCATAGACACAGTGAAAGTGTGACCAATACACCATTGAGATGATGATAATGATACCTAACCACTATAGACACGGTGAAAGTGTGACCAAAGTACCATTGACACAATAATAATGTGAACTCAGCACCATAGAAGTAGTGAAAGTGTGACCAAAGCGCCATTGCAAGAGCCATATTGTGACCAAAGTACCACAAACACAGTGACATTGCAACAAACGCACCGTTGAAATAGCGATAATGTGACCTAAGCACCATAGACACAGTGAACGTGTGACAAAAGCACCATTTCAACAATGACAATATGACCCAAGAACCATAGACACAGAGAATGTGTGACCAAATCACCATGGAAATAGTGATAATGTGACCTTAGCAACATAGACACAGTGAAAGGATGACCAAAGCCCCGTTGAAACAATGATTATGTCTCCAATGCACTATAGACACAGTAAACGTGTTACCAAAGCACCATTGAAATGGTCATAATGTGACCAAAGCACCATAGACATTGTGAAAGTCACAAAAGCACCATTAAAGCAATGAAAATGTGACCAAAGCACCATAAACATTGTGAAAATGTGACAAAAGCATCATAAAAACATGAAAACTTGACCAAATCACCATTGAAACAATGATAATCTGACCTAAGCACCATGGACACAATGAATTTGTGACCAGAGCACCATTGAAACAGTGATGATCTGATTTTAGCATCATAGAAACAGTGAAAGTGTGACCAAAGTACCATTGAAACAATGATAATGTGGCTCAAGCACCATAGACATGGAGAACGTGTGACCAACGCACCATTAAAACAGTGATCATATGACCAAAGCACCATGTACACAGTGAAAGTGTGACCAAAGCACAATTAATACGGTGATAATGTGACATAAGTACCATATACACAGTGAGTGTAATCAAAAGACTATTAAAACATTAATAATGTCACCTAAGTACCATAGACATAGTGAAAGCATGACCAAAGCACCATTCAAACCGTGATTATGTGACATAAGCATCATAGACACCGTGAAACTGCAACTAGAGCACTACCCACACAGTGATAACATGACCAAAGCACGGTAAACACAGTAGAAGTGTGAGCAAAACACCGTTGAAATAGTGATAATGAGACCTAAGCACCATAGAAAAGAGGAAAGTGTGACCAAAGCACCATTAACACAGTGAAAATGTGACCTAAGACCTATAGACACAGTGAGAGTGTGAGCCAAGTACCATTGAAACAGTCATAATGTGACCAACACACCATAGACATAGTGAAAGTGTGACCAAAACATCTTTGAAACGATGATAATGTTACCTAAGCACTATAAACATAGTGAAAGTGTGACCCAAGCGCCATTGAAACAGTCATAATGTGACCAACGCACCACAGACATAGTGAAAGGGTGACCAAAGCACCATTAGAACTATGATAGTGTGACCTAAGAACCATCGACATAGTAAACGATGACCAAGGCACCATTGAAACAAGCATAATGTGACCCAAGCACCATATACCTAGAGAAAGTGTGACCAAATAACCATTGAAACAATGATTATGTGACCAAAGAACAATAGGCACTATGAAAAGGTGACCAAAGCACCATGGAAACAATGATAATATGGCCTAAGACCTATAGACACAGTGAAAATGTGACCAACGTACCATTGAAACAGTAGTAATGTGACCAAAGCACCATAAACATAGAGAGAAGTGTGACCAAAACACCATTGAAATGATGCTAATGAGACCTAACCAATAAACACACGGTGAAAGTGTGACCAAAGTACCATTGACAAGGTAATAATGTGACCTAAGCACCCTAGAAAAAGTAAAAGTGTGACCAACGCGCCATTGAAAGAGTCGTAGTGTGACCACATACACAGTGAACGTGCAACCAAAGTACCATTGAAACAGTGATAATGTGACCTTAGCACCATGTACACTGATGAAATGTAACCAAATCACCATGGAAATAGTGATAGTGTGGCCTAAGCACTATTGACACTGTGAAAGTGTGACCAAAGCACCATTGAAATCATGATAATGTGACCAAATCACCATACACACTGTGAAAGTGACTAAATCACCATTGAATCAGTGACAATGTGACCAAAGCACCGTAGACATAGTGAAATTTTGACCAAAGCACCATTGAAATGGTGATAGTGCGACACAAGCACCATAGACATAGAGAAAGTTTGACCAAAGTACCATTGAAACAGTGATAATGTGACATGATTACAATAGACAGTACAAATGTGACCAAAACACCATTGAAACAGTCATAATGTGACCAAAACACCATGAACACAGTGAAAGAACAACAAAAGCACCATTGAAACAGTGGTGATGTGACCTACGCACTACTGACACAGTGAACATGTGACCAAAGCACCATTCAAACTGTAAAAGTATGACCAAACCACCATCCGCAGAGTGAAGGTGTGACCAAAGCACCATCAAAATTATGCGAATGTGACCTAAGCACTAAAAACACAGTAAAAGTGTTTCCAAAGCACAATGGTAATGTGACAAAGCCACCATAGACACAGTGAGAGCGACCAAAGAAGTATTAAAACAGTGATGATATGACTGGTTCACCATAGACATAGTGAACAATATGACCAATGCACCATTAAAACACTGATAATGTGACCTAAGCATCATAGAAACTGTGAAAGTGTGATTCAAGTACCATCAAAAGAATGATGGTGGGACCTAAGCACCATGGACATAGTGAAAGTCTGACCAAAGCACCATAAAAATAGTGATAATATGAATTAAGCACAGTAAACACATGGAAATTTTGACCAAAGCACCATTGGAATAGTGATAATGTGAACGTATCACCATAGACACATTGAAAGTGTGAAAAAAGCACCATTGAAACAGTGGTAATGTGACCTAAGCACCATAGACACAGTCAAAGTGTGATAAAAGCATCATTCAAATGGTGATAATGTGCTTTGAGCACTGTAGACATCGTGAAAGTGTGACCAAAGCACCCCTGAAACAGCAATGATGTGAGCGAAGCAGCATAGACACAGTGACAATGTTACCGAATCACCATTGAAAGAGTGACAATGTGACCAAAGCATCAAAGACAGAGTTAAAGTGAGACCTAAGCATAATTGAAACAGTGATGATGTGATCCAAGCACCATAAACTCAATGAAAGTGTGACCAAAGCCCCATTGCAACAGTAACAATGTGACAAGAGCACCACACACACAGTGAAAGTGTCACCAAAACACCATTGAAATGGTGATTACGTGACCAAAGCACCGTAAACACAGTAAAAGTGTTAGCAATGCACCCTTAAAATGATAATGTGCCCTAAGTACCATAGACACAGTGGAAGTGTGACCGAAGCACCATTGAAATAGTGACAATATGATCCAAGCGCCATCGACACAGTGAAAATCTGACCAAAGCACCATTGAAACAGTGATAATGTAACCAAAGCATCAAAGACACAACCAAGTGTTAACAAAACACCATTGAAAGAGTGATTATTTGACCTAAGCACTATGGAAACAGTGAAAGTGTGATCAAACCACCATTGAAATAGTGAAAAAGTGACCTAAGTACTATAGAAAAAGTGAAAGTATTGCCAAAGCACCATTAAAAGAGTGATAATTTGACCAAAGCACCGTAGACATAGTGAAAATGACAAAAGCACCATTGAAATAGTGATAATGCTACCAAAGCATTGTAGACACAATGAAATGTGACCAAAACATTGTTGAAAAGTGACATAAGCACAATATTTACATTAACCATTCAAACGAGGATAATGTGACCTAAGCACATTAGAGACAGCAAATGTGTGACAAAAAAACTATTGAAACAACGATGGTATGAGCTATGCACCATAGAATTAGTGTAACAGGGACATAAGCACCACTTAAACAGTGATAATGTGAACTAAGCACCATATACACAATAAACGTGTGACCAAAGCACCATTGAAATAGGGATAATGTGACCTAAGCACGATAGACACTGTGAAAGTATGACCAAAGTACCGTTGAAACAGTGCTAATGTGAACTAAGCAATATAGACATAGTGAAAGTGTGACCAACGTACCGTTGAAATAGTGATTATGTGACCAAAGCACCATAGACACAGTGATACGTGACCAATATACCATTGAAACAATGATTAAGTGACCAAAGCACAATAGACACAGTGAAAGTGTGACCAAAGCACCATTAAAACAGTGATGATGTGACATAAGCACCATAGACATAATGAAAGTGTGACCAAAGCACCATTAAAACATTGATAATGTGACCTCAGCACCATATACAGAGTGAAATTGTGACCAAAGCACCATTGGAACAATGATAATGTCAGGCAAGCACCATAGACACTGTGGAGGTGTAAGAAAAAAACCATTGAAACAGTCATAATGTCACCAAGGCACCATAGACATAGTGAAAGTGTGAGCATAGCACCATTCTCACAGTTGTAACATGACAAAAGCAATGTAGACAGAGTAAACGTGTGACAAATGTACCATTCAAAGAGTGATTACCTTACCAAAGTACCGTAAACACAGTAAAAGTGTTAGCAATGCACCCTTAAAAACATAATGTGACCCAAGCACCATATACACACTAAAATTGTGACCAAAGCACCATTAGAACACTTATACTGTGACCTAAACCCATAGACACAGTAAACATGTGACCAAAGCACCATTCCGACCATGATAATGTGACCAATGCACCATATACACAGTGAACGTGTGACAAAAGCACCATTCAAACAGTCATGGTGCGACGCGATACTACTGACACAATGAAAGTGTGACCAAAGCACTATTGAAAGTGTGATAATGTGATCTAAGCACCAAAGACCCTATGAAAGTGTGACCAAAGCACCACTGAAATAGTGATAATGTGACCTATGCACCATATACACTAAAACACTTTCAATGGTGCTTTGGTCACACTTCAGCTATGTCTATTTTGATTTCAACACATTATCACTATTTCAATGATGCCTTGGTGATACTCTCACTATGTCTATGGTGCGTAGCTTACATTATCACTGTTCTAATGGTGCTTTGGTCACACTTTCACCGTGTCTATTGTCACTTGGTCACATTATCACTGTTTCAATGGTGCTTAGATCACAGTTTCACTGTGTCTATGGTGCTTTGATCTCATTATCATTGCTTCAATGGTGCTTTGATCACAGTTTCACTCTGTCTAAGTTATTTTGGTCACATAATCATTGTTTTGATGGCGCTTTAGTCATACTTTCACAGTGTTTATGGTGCTTAGGTCACATTATCACTGTTTCAACAGTGCGCTTGTCACACTTTGACTATGTCTATGGTGCTTAAATCATATTATCACGTCTTCAATGGTGCTTTGGTCACACATTCACTGTGTCTATGGTGCTTATGTATCATTTTCACTGCATCAATGGTGCTTTGGTTACACTTTCATTGTGTCTATGGTGCTTTGGACAGATGTTCACTGTTTCAATGATGTGTTGGTCACACTTTCATAGAATCTGTGGTGCATATGTCACATTATCAGTAGTACAATAGTGCTTTGGTCACACTTTTACTGTTTCTATGGTGGGTTGATCACATCATCACTGCTTCAATGGTGCGTTGGTCACACGTTCACTATGTCTATGGTGCTTTGGTCACATTGCCACTATTTTAATGGTGCTTTGGTCGCATTCTTTGTGTCTATGGTGCTTTGGCCATATTATCACTATTGCAATGGTCCTTTGGTGACACTCTCACTGTGTCTGTGGTGCATTGCTCACATTATCACTATTTAAATGGTGTTTTGGTCACACATTCACTGTGTCTATGGTGTTTAGGTCATATCATCACTGTTTCAATGGTGATTTTGTCACACGTTCACAGCGTCAATAGTGCATAGGTCACATCATCACTGTTTCAATGGAGCTTTGGTCATAATTTCAAGGTTTCAAAGGTCTCTTTCTCACACTTTCACCGTGTCTATGGTGCCTAAGTCATATTATCACTATTTTCATGGTGCTTTGGTCACACATTCTCCGTGTCTATGGTGCTTGGGTCACATTATCAATGTTTCAATGGTGCTTTGGTCACACTTGCACTGTGTCCATCGTGCTAAGGTGATATTTGCACCGTTTCTATGGTGCATTGGCCACACTTTCATTGTTTTGTGGTGCTTTGGTCACTTTATGACAGTTTCAATGGTGTTTTGGTCACACCTTCACTATGTCTATGGTGCTTATGTCACATTATTACCGTGGCAATGGTACTTTGGTCACACTTTTACCGTGTCTATAGTGCGTTGGTCTCAGTATCGTCCTTTCAATGGTGTGATGTTCACACTTTCACAGTTCCTATGGTGCTTTGTTCACTTTATCATTGTTTGGTACTTTGGTCACACTTTCACTGTGTCTATAGGTCTTAGGTCATATTATCACTGTTTCCATGGTGCTTCTATCACACTTTCACTGTGTCTATGGTCCATTGGTCACATTATCACTGTTTCAATGGTGCTTGGGTCACAGTTTTTCTATGTTTATGGTGCTTGGGTCATATTATCATTGTTTCACTGGTGCTTTGGTCACACTTTCACTATGTCTATGGTGCTTATGTCACATCATCACAGTTTCAATAGTTCTTTGGTCACACTTTCACTATGTTTGTGGTGCTTTGGTGACATTCTGACGGTGTCAATGACGTGTTGGTCAAATGTTCACTGTGTCTATAGTGCTTAGGTCACACAATCATTGTTTCAACTGTATTTTGGTCACACTTTCACTGTGTCTATGGTGCTTTTGTCACATTATCACTGTTTCAATGGTACTTTGGTCTCACTTACACTATGTCTATCAGTCTTAGGTCACATTATTACCCTTTCCATGATGCTTTGGTCACACTTTCACAGTGTTTATGGTGCTTTGGTGACATCATAACTCTTTTGATGGTGCCTTGGTCAGACATTCCTCGTGTCTATGGTGCTTTGGTCACACTTTCAGTTTACCTATGGTGCTTAGGTCACACCATCACTATTTCAATGGTGCTCTGCTCACACTTTCACTGTGTCTGTGGTGCATGGGTTGCATGTTATCACTGTTTCGATGGTGCTCTGTTCACACTTTCATTGTGTCTACGATTCTTGGCCACATTATCACTGTTTGGATGGTACTTTGCTCATACCTCCAGCATGTCTATGGTACTTATGTCACAGTATCACTATTCCAATGGTGCTTTGGTCACACTTTCATTGTTTCCATGGTACTTGGGTCACATTATCAATTTTGTAATGATGCTTTGGTCACAATTTCACCGTGTCCATAGTGCTTTGGTCACATTATCACTGTTCCAATTGCCCTTTGGTCACACTTTCACTATTTCTATGGTGCTTGGGTCACATTATCACTGGTGCAACAGTGCTTTCGTCACACCTTCACTGTGTCTATGATGATTAGGTCACACCATCACTGTTTCAATGATATTTGGTCACACTGTCATTGAGTCTATGGTGCCTGGGTCACATTATCATTTTTTTAATGATGCTTTGGTCACATTTTTACTGTGCCTATGGTGCTTTGGTAACATTGTCACTATTTAGTGGTACTCTGGTCACTTTCACCTCATCTATGGTGCTTTGGTCACATTATCATCGTTTCAAAAGTGCTTTGGTCACATTTTCATTGTGTCTATGGTGCTTTGATTACATTATCACTGTTTTAGTGGTGCTTTGGTCACTTTCACACTGTCTATGGTGCTTTGGTCACATTATCACTATTTTAATGGTGCTTTGGTGACACTTTCACTGTGTCTGTAGCGGTTTGGTCACATTATCACTATTTCACTAGTGCTTTGGTCACACTTTCATTGTATATGGTGCTTAGGTCACATTATCACTACTTTCATGGTGATTTTGTCACGCTTTCTCTGTGTCTATGAAGCTTGGGTTACATTTTCACTCTATGAATTTTTCTTTTATCACACTTTCACTTTGTTTGTTGTGCTTTTGTCACATTATGATTGTTTCAATGGCGCATTGGTCACACTGTCACTATATTTATTGTGCATAGGGCACATTATTACTGTGTCAATGGTACTTTGGTCACACTTTCACTGTGTATATAGTGGGTAGGTCTCATTATCATCATGTCAATGATATTTAGGTCACACTTTCACGGTGTCTATGGTGCTTTTGTCATATTATCACTGTTTCAATAGTATTTTGGTCACACTTTCACTGTGTCTATAGGTCGTATGTCATGTTATCATTGTTTCCATGGTGCTTCGGTCACACCTTCACTGTGTCTATGGTGCTTTGGTCACATGATCACTATTTCAATGGTGCATTTGTCACACTTTCTTTGTGTCCATGGCGCTTGGGTCACATTATCACTGTTTCAATGGTGCTTTGGTCACCTTTCACTGTGTCCATGGTTCTTAGGTCATATCATTGCCGTTTCAATGGTGCTTTTGTCATATTTTCAACATTTCTATGGTGCATTGGTCATATTATGACAGATTTAATAGTGCATGTATTACACTTTCACTATGTCTATGGTGCGTAGGTCACATATTCACTGTTTCAATGGTACTTTGGTTATGCTTTCACTGAGTCTATAGTGCTTTGGTCACATTATCATCGTTTCAATGGTGTTTTGGTCACACTTAATTGAGTCTATGGTGCTTTGGTCACATTGTCACTGTTTCAATGGTACTTTAGTCATACTTTCATTGTGTCTATAGGTTGTAGGTCACATCATCGATGCTTTCATGGTACTTTGGTCACAAGTTCACTGTGTCTACGGTGCTTTTGGTCCCATGATAACTGTTTCAATGGTAGTTTGGTCTTGCTTTCCGCGTGTCTATGGTGCTTAGGTCTCATTGTCACTATTTCAATGGTGGTTTGCTCATACTTCTACCATGTCTACCGTGCTTTGGTCATGTTATCACTGTTTCAATGGTGCTCTAGCCACAGTTTTGGTGCGTCTATGATGCTTATGTCACATTATCACAGTTGCAATGGTTCTTTGGTCATAATTTTTCAATGTCTTTGGTACTTAGGTCACATGATCAATGTTTCAATTGTGCTTTGGTAACACTCACTGTGTCTATGGTACTTAGGTCACATTATCATTGTATTAACTGTGCTTTGGTCACACTTTCACTGTGTCTTTGGTGCTTTGGTCATACTATCACAGTTTTAATGGTGCTTTTGTCACACTTTTGCTATGTCTATGGTGCTTGGGTCACACCACCATTGATTCAATGGTGCTCTGGTCACAAATATGTTGAGTTTATGGTTCTTAGGTCACATTATCATTGTTTCAATGGTGCTTTGGTCATATTCTCACTTTGTCTATGGTGCTTTGGTCACATTGTAACTGTTTTAATGGTGCTTTGGTCACATTCTCTGTGTCTATGGTACTTTTTGTCACATTGTCAGTTTTTTTATGGTGCTTTGGTAGCACTTTGACTGTGTCTATAGTGCGCAGGTCACATTATCACTATTTCAATGGTGCTTTGGTCAAACTTTCACTGGGTCTGTGGTACTTGGGTCACATTTTTAGTGTTTCAATGGTGCTTTGGTCACATTATATCTGTGTCTATGGTGCTTAGGTCACATTATCACACTTTCAATAGTGCTTTGGTTAGTATTTCATTGTGTCTGTGGTGCCTCGTCACATCAAGACAATTTCAATGGTGCTTCAGTCACACGTTTACTGTGTCTATGGTGCTTTGGTCACATTTTCACTGTTTCAATGGTGCGTTGGTCACACGTTTACTTTGTATATGGTGCTTAGGTCACACTCTCACTATTCTAATGTTGCTTTGGTCACCGTTTCAGTGTGTCTATGGTGCTAAGGTCACATTATCTTTTTAATGGTGCTTTGCTCACACGGTTACAATGTTTACAGTGTTTTGGTCACATAATCACTCTTTCAATGGTGCTTTGGTGAGACTTTCACTCTCTCTATGGTGCTTTGGTTAACATTATCACTGTTTCAATGGTACTTTGCTCACACTTTCAATGCATATATGTTTCTTTTGTCACATTATCACTGTGTCAATGGTGCTTTGCTCACACTTTCACTGTGTCTATGATACCTTGGTCACATTATCATTGTTTCAATGGTATTTTATTCACACCTTCACGATGTCTATGGTGCATACGTCACATAATCCCTGTTTCAATGGTGCTTTGGTCACGCTTTCACTGTGTATATGATGCTTAGGTCACATTATCAATGTTTCAATGGTGCCTTGGTCACATTTTCATTGTGTCTATGGTGCTTATGTCACACTACGACCGTTTAAATGGTGCTTTTATTACGCTTTTATTGTGTCTTTGGTGCTTTGGTCACTTTATTACTATTTCAATGGTCTCTCGGTCACATATCACAGTGTCTATGGTGCTTTGGTCACATCATCAATGTGTCAATGCTGCTTTTGTTACACTTTCACTATGACTATAGTACTTATGGCACGTTATCACTATTTAAATGGTCCTTTACTCACACATTCACATTTTCTATTGTGCTTAGGTCACATTATCACTGTTTGAATGGTGCTTTAGACACACGTTTACCGTGTCTAAGGTGCTTAGTTTGTATTATCACTATTTAAGTGGTCTTTTAGTCACACTTGCACTACGTCTAGGGTGCTTAGGTCACACTATCACTGTTTCAATGGCTTTTTTGTTACACTCACTATGGTGCTTAGGTCACATTATGATTGTTTGAATGGTGCTTTTGTCACATTTTCATCTGTCTATGGTGCTTTGGTCATGTTATCACTATTTCAATGGTGCTTTGGTCACTTTCACTATGTCCATGGTGCTCTGGTCAAATTATCACTCTTCTAATGGTGCTTTGGTAATACATTCACTTTGTCTATAGTACTTAGGTCACATCATCAATTTTTGAATGGTGCTTTGGTTACACTTTCACAGTGTTTATGGTGCTTATGTCTTAATATCGCTGTTCAATGGTGCTTTGATCATAATTTCACTGTTTCTATAGTGCGTAGGTCATGTCATCACCATTTGAATGATGCTTTGCTAACACTTTACTGTGTCTATGGTGCTTTGGTAATATTATAATTGTTTCAATGGTGCATTGGTTACATTTTCACTGCGTATATGGTGCTTTGGTCACATTGTCACTACTTCAATGGTTCCTTTGTCATACTTCCACTGTGTCTATGGTGCTTAGGTGACACTATCATGCTTCATTGGTGCTTTGGTCACAATTTCACTATGTCTGTGGTGCTTTGGTCACGTTAGAACTGTTTTCATGGTGCTTCGATGACACTTTCATTGTGTCTACATTTCATTGGTCACATTATAAGTGTTTCAGTGGTGGTTTGGTCACACTTTTCTCATGTCTATGGTGCTTAGGTTTCATTGTCACTACTTCAATGGTGCTTTTCTCGTACTTATAATGTGTCTACCATGCTTTGGTTGTGTTATCACTGTTTCAATGGTGCTCTAGTCACAGTTTCACTGTGTCAATGATGCTTAGGTCACGTTATCACTGTTTCAACGGTGCTGTGGTCAAGTATTCGCTGTACCTATGGTACTAAGGTCTTATAATCAATGTGTCAATGGTGCTCTGGTCACACTCACTACGTCTATGGTGCTTAGGTCACATTATCACTGTATTAATTGTGCTTTGGTCACAATTTCACTTTGTCTATGGTGCTTTGGTCATATTACCATTGTTTCAATGGTGCTTTGGTCACACTTTCACTATGTCTATGGTGCTTGGGTCACATTATCACTGTCTCAAATGTATTTTGGTTACATTTTCTCTCTTTCAATACTGCTTAGGTTACGTCATCACTGTTCATATGGTGCTTTGGTCATACTTTCACTCTGTTTAGGATGCATTGGTCACATTATCACTTTTTCAATTGTGATTTGGTCACACTTTTACTGTGTCTATGGTGCTTATGTCACATTCTCACCATTTCCATTCTGCGTTGGTCACAAATTTTCTGTGTCTATGGTGATTGGGTCACATTATCATTGTTTCAATGGTGTTTTTGTCATAGTTTCACTATGGCTATGGTGTATATGTCATATTACCACTGTTCGTTGGTATTTTGGTCACACTCTCACTATTTCTATGATGCTTATGTCAAAACATCACCGTTTCAATGATGATCTGGTGACAATTTCATCGTGTCCATGATGCTTAGGTCACATTATCATTGTTTCAATGGTGCTTTGGTCACATTTTCACATTGTCCATGGTGCTTTGGTCACATTATAACTATTTATATGGTGCTTTGGTTACTTTTACTGCGTAAATGGTGCTTTGGTCACATTATCACTGTTTTGATGGTGCTTTACTAGCACTTTGACTGTGTCTATAGTGATTAGGTCCCATTATCGCTATTTCAATGGTGCTTTGGTCACACTTTCAGAGTGTCTATGTTGCTTAGGTCACATTGTTTCTTTTTCAATGGTGCTTTGGTTACACTTTCTCTGTGTCTATGGTGCTCAGGTTGTATTATCACACTTTCAATGGTGCTTTGGTCACACTTTTATTGTGTCTGTGGTCTTCGGTCACTTCATGCATGTTTCAATGGTGCTTTGGTTACATGTTAACTATGTGAATAGTGTTTTGGTCACATTATCACCGTTTCGATGGTGCTTTGGTTGAACGTTTACTGTGTCTATGATGCTTAGGTCACATTATGACGGTTCTAGTGCTGCTTTGGTCATAATTCAAGTGTGTCTATGGTGCTTAGGTCACATTGTCACAATTTCAATGGTGCTTTGCTCCCATGTTTACTGTGTTCACGGTGCTTTGGTCACATTATCACTCTTTCAATGGTGCTTTGGTGACACTTTCCCTCTCTCTATGGTGCTTTGGCTAACATGATCACTATTTCAATGGTGCTTTTATCACACTTTCATTGTGTCCTTGTTGCTTTTGTCACGTTATCACTATGTCAATGGTGCTTTTCTCTCACTTACAATGTGTCTATGTTGGCTTGGTCACATTATCACTGTTTCAATGGTACTTTTCTCACACTTTCATTATGTCTATGGTGTTCATGTCACATTATCACTGTTTCAATGGTGTTTTAGTTTCACGTTCACTGTGTATATGGTGCTTTGGGCACATTACCACTGTTTTAATGGTGCTTTGGTCACACTTTCATTGAGTCTCTGGTGCTAAAGTCACATTGTCCCTGTTTCAATGGTGCTTTGGACACACTTTTCTGTGTCTATGGTGCTTTGGTCTCCTTATTACTGTTTCAATTATCTTTTGGTCACATATCACTGTGTCTATGGTGCTTTGGTCACATTTTCACTGTTTCAATGGTGCTTTGGTAACACTTTCGCAGTGTCTTTAATGCTTTGGTCACATTGTCGCTATGTCAATGGTGGTTTGGTCACACATTCACAATGTCTATGATGTTTAGGTCATATCAACACTGTTTCAATGGTGCTTTGGTCGCACGTTCACACTGTCAATTGTGCTCAGGTCATGTCATTACTGTTTCAATGGTGCTTTGGTCATATGTTCAGTGTTTCAATGGTGTTTTGCTCACATTTTCACTGTGTATATTGTGCTTGGGTCACATTATTTCTACTTCCATGGTGCTTTGGTCACACTTTCTCTGTGTCTATGGTGCCAACATCATATTATCACTGGTTCAATGGTACTTTGGTGACACATTCACTATTGTTTTGTTGCTTTGGTCACATTATGACTGTTTCCATGGCGCTTTGATCACACTTTTACTGTGTAAATGATGCTTATGTCAAACCATCACCGTTTCAATGATGCTCTAGTCACAATTTCATCGTGTCCATGGTTCTAAGGTCATATTATCATTATTTCAATGGTGCTTTGGTCACATTTTCACTTTGTCTATTGTGCTTTGGTCACATTCTAACATTTTATATGGTGCTTTGCTCACTTTTACTGCGTATATGGTGCTTTGGTCACGTTATCACTGCTTTGATGGTGCTTTGGTAGCACTTTGACTATGTCTATAGTGCTTAGGTCCCATTATTGCTATTTCAATGGTGCTTTGGTCACACTTTCAAAGTGTCTATGGTGCTTAGGTCACATTGTTTCTCTTTCAATGGTGCTTTGGTTACACTCTCTCCGTGTCTATGGTGCTCAGGTTGTATTATCACACTCTCAATGGTGCTTTGGTCACACTTTCATTGTGTCTGTGGTGTCTGGTCACTTCATGCATGTTTCAATGGTGCTTTGATCATGCGTTAACTATGTCTATGGTGTTCTGGTCACGTTATCACTGTTTCAATGGTGCCTTGGTTTCACTTTTATTATGTCCATGGTGCTTAGGTCACACTATCACTGTTCTAGTGGTGCTTTGGTCAGAATTTTAGTGTGTCTATGGTGCTTAGGTCACATTGTTACAATTTCAATGGTGCTTTGCTCACACGTTTACTGTGTTCACGGTGCTTTGGTCACATTATCACTCTTTCAATGGTGCTTTGGTGACACTTTCACTCTCTCTATGGTGCTTTGGTAAACATCATCACTGTTTCAATGGTACTTTTATCACCCTTTTGTTGTGTCTATGTCGCTTTTGTCACGTTCTCGCTGTGTCAATGGTACTTTGCTCACATTTTCAATGTGTCTATGTTGCCTTGGTCACATAATCACTGTTTCAATCGTACTTTGGTCACACTTTCACTATGTCTATGGTGTTCATGTCACACTATCACTGTTTGAATAGTGCTTTGGTTTCATATTCACTATGTATATGGTGCTTCGGGCACATTGCCACTGTTTTAATGGTACTTTGGTCACACTTTCATTAAATCTATGGTGCTAAAGTCACATTGTCCCTGCTTCCATGGTGCTTTGGTCACACGTTTATTGTGTCTATGGTGCTTTGGTCTCTTTGTTATTTTTTCTATGGTCGTTTGGTCACATATCACTGTGTCTATGGTGCTTTGGTCACATTTTCACTATTTCAATGGTGCTTTGGTAACACTTTCATGGTATCTTTAGTGCTTTGGTCACATTGTCGCTATTTCAATGGTATTTTGGTCACACATTCACCATAACTATGGTGTTTAGGTCATATCATCACTATTTCATTGGTGCTTTGGTCACATGTTCACACTGTCAATTGTGCTCAGGTCATGTCATCACTGTTTCAATGGTGCTTTGGTCATACGTTCAGTGTTTCAATGGTGTTTTGCTCACGCTTTCACTGTGTCTATGGTGCTCGGGTCACATTGTTACTATTTCCATGGTGCTTTGGTCACAATTTCTCTGTGTCCATGGTGGTTGGGTTACGATATCACTGTTTCAATGGTGCCTTGGTACACCTGAAGGTGTTTGGATGCAAAGCGCACGCGTTGGTGCAAGCCGCGCAAAGGAAATAGAGAAAACTGGACCCACAAGTAATGTGTGCGCGTTCATTGTGTACGAGAGTGTGCTCAAGGTGTACCGCCTCCTTGATGCACAGGTGTTGGACATCATCACAACCCGCAATGTCACGTTTGATGAGCAGAAGAGCTACTACAGTAGCAACAACAACATCGATGGAGCATGTTCACCAAAGCAGGGGGAGTGGTTTTGAGTCCTTGAATGTGAGGAGGAGCCAGCAGCTGTGGAGGTCGATGTCGAGTCTTTGGAAAACGACGGTGTAGGAGGGCACCACGATAGCACAATAGGTGAAATTACCATTGGAGCTCAGGACGCAGCAGCCAACGTGGGGGAGACCGCGGCCGAGGACAATGTTGTTGCAGAGTAGCTGCAAGACCAGGAGCTAGATTTGCCAAGGCCGCCTTGTCCCAGCCAGAGGCGACAGAATGTGGTGAAGTTGTACGATGCGAGCAAGGGCCGTTAGGCCGGCATGACTTGGTGTATGATGGCAGCCCCTATGGAGCTGAAAACCATGCAAGAGGTGCTTGCGTGGCCTGACAGGCTGCAGTGAGACGATGCAAGAACTCCGGGCTTGAGTCCCTTGTTGTGAACGACACTTGGGAGCTGGTGGATTGGCTAAAGGACGCAAAGCCACTGGGCCGACGGTCCTTTTGGTCATTCATCATCCTCCAGAGCCCGGACCGTAGGCTAAAATCTCAAACAGGTCCATCCCATCCACCAGGAAGCCACATGAGTGGGGACATGGTTGACGATCTACAACAGAATGCGATAGAGGTCTCTATACATGAGGGCCTCAAATACAAGGACATAACTCGACTCGACGATGCGATGATGAGCAGGGTCCTAAAATCACTATGCCTTTGACATTGGATAGATGTCAAGAAAGGCACACGTGTAACCCCGGGTGAAACCTCGGAGCCATGCTGGTCCTCGGTGTACTACGTACAATGGCCCCAGACACGGCCAAGACAGAGGTCAGCACGATGACCAAACCATAGCTTGTACGGTTTGATTAATGAAATGAAATAGACAATTCTTTTGTAGTACACATAGGGATTAGTCGTAAAATAAAACAAGTGGCACCTCGTAACCCAAAATGTACATTTAGTGTGGTTGTAGTAAATTTTTGTATGGAGATGGAATGCACTCACGACATGCACCAAATCCCCTCCATTGGGAGAGAAAGGGATGACTATGTAATACACCATGACATAATGAACTATTAGTATAGGGAAAATCGCAGTTCACCATGTTTAGAAAAAACTGCACTATGAAACGAGTGTATGAAAAGGTTTTGATTAACTATACCTCCCAATTGATGTCATATGTGCACATGATGAACTAGTCGTAGTTGAGTGATTTGCCTTCAATGTTGATGTCTCCATGAATTTGGAGGGCATCGTTCCAGGCAGCGCACTTACGAGTACCGTTCTACATGAGCCATCACTAGCCAGAGGCAAACCCTGAGAGCGGCATCACTATTCTGGCGCAGACCATAGACCCACCGAATCTGGGTGAATTCATCAGTCAGGGTCAGGACCTATCAGCCCCTATTGGACAGAGACTCAACAGGAAGAGGACCGAGAAGGTCCAAATGGACCAACTCGAGAGGGCGAAGTGTGCAAGAACGGGTGTTGGGGTAAGTGCAACGATGCATCTTACCCTAAGCGCACGAACAGCAATCAGTCTTTGGCGGCTTCTCGAAAGAAGCCGCGTCAAGGCCGAGGGCGGGCTGTGTCAGAATGAGCCTCGACACAGTGTTAAAGCCTACATAACATAGACGGCGATGAAGCAATCGCTCTTGCTCAAGAGACAGAATGCCAGTGACAAACACGAGCTGTAGGGCAGGGGGAGTAAGGAGGAGAAGTTCGAGAGACACGATACAAGTCATCCACAACAGAGGCACAAACAACAATGCTATGAGTGTCCATAACAGTTACAATCGCGGAGTCTGCACTGTCCTCCATAGAGAGTCCCATCACTGTGGAGGCACGTACAGAAAGCAAACTGAGCTTTATTGTCAGGCAAAAAAAGCACCTCAGAAAGACACAGGGGGCCAGACGGACCATCGAAACACACAACCCCAACACCCTTGACCGGCAAGGACTGACCATAGCCTGTGCATACAAAACGAACACATGCAACAGGGCCGAGAACAACAAAGTCACTACGACGACAGGTCATGTGATGAGTAGTACCAGAATTGATGATCCAAGTGCCACCGGGGTCATGACTGGAGGACGTCACTGTACAACGGGCAATGGAACACTTGGCCTCAGATGGGCGCTCGGCAGCAGGTGAGGAGGCACGGTGAAGCACACAAAGGTGAGACTCGTGAATCCAATCGGTACAGTCAAGCCCATCGTCATCACGTGCGAGCTATGCCCTCCCACACGAGTCATCCCAAGCCACAAGAATAAACGGACAGACAGCCTATGAACCACCCGGCTGTGACAACACACTTGCACCTCTTTGAAAGCGAAGCGCCATTAGGTGACGAAACTCTGCGATGGTGCTGTCACGTGGGTTTGGGTCAGCGCTGCTCGCCGGTGGTCAAGCGGGAATTGTTGCGGTCGTGGTCACCGTGCGCCCGGAGGATGTGATGCTCGACATAGACCTTACTGCGTGTGTAGCCTAAAGCTTGCAAGTAATCCGTGCCCAGTCGAGCAGTTATTGACACTCAGTGTAGCGATGAGCGCCTCCATAGTTGTAGCAATGAACAGAGCATCCACTGCTGCTGCCCGATGACGGCTGCTGTTGTAACTGTTGCTGGCCCGAGTCGCGCCTCCGTCTCCCCTTCTTCCCCTGTGTTGCTGTCGTGACACCCTGTGTTTGAGTCGGTGTAATCAATGTGGAAGAGGAAGAGGAGGACGGGACAGAGGATGGCAAAGGAGACTGCACGAGGGGCATTAGTGGTGATGCGATGAGTGCTGCACCAAGGGAAGTCTCTTAATGAGCCACGGCTGCCTCACGGGCGGAAATCACCTAGAGGAAGAGCTGGTGCGCCAAGGGAAGAAGCTGTAAGGAGGCGGAAAAGGGCTCAAGCACGGCATCACTGTACCTTGTGAAGATGTTTGTGTGCTAAAGGTGAACTCCAAGCATGATCGTGCAGGGCGCCCATAGCTGTGTACCTCCCGAGGTCCCAATGCGCGTGTAGATGTGCATGGCGCGCCTCTAGTAGTCAGCTACAGACTCGGTAGGCCCCTGACAAAGGCATGAATGTGATCAGCCCGGGTGGCGTGCGTCTCTGTAGCAAGCACGGATAATGCCAGGTCCCAGCCCGCGCGTGGATAAGCGCCTGTGCTTGTGCCGGACTCTCCAAGGAACGAGCGGAAGTCAACAACGGTCTCGCGCGGCATGGCGTAAAAAGGTCCGCGCATTGTCCTGGCCGTTGTCAGCACCTGTGCATGGTCTGTAGTCTGATACGGAGTATGGAAGTAGGGCCACACTCCCTCTGAAGTGGCCCAAACTTAGAAGAGGATCTCCTAGCCGTCAAAACCGTCCTCGCTCACATTCAGTGGGAACGGTGTCTCAAAGTCCTTGCGTTGCCGCTATGTAGGGAGAGCAACCAGAGGCTAAGAAGGACGAGGGTGGGGAAGACACCAGGAAGAGGGAGGTCGCTGGGATGGAGGTCAGGCAAGGATCAAATCTTGGGCAAACAAGATGTGTGTGGGGGTCAAAAGTTCGTCTGGAGCTGGTGGAGACCCTCTTGAAGCACACGAATCTCACGCTTGGGGGAGTCGCCCTCGATACCAGGCATGTCAGAATCCTCATCCCAAGGATCAAGAGTGGGCGGGTCACATCCACCTCCTATCTCCGCTGCTGGTACTGACTGCAGTGTAAAGGGTGCGACACCAGGAGCTCCCTCAGAGGTCTTCCATAGGGCAGTGGACTGAACCCGAAGAAGCTCACTAAGTGTACAAATGGCGTCAGTCTCCTCCTAGTGTAGACGATGCATCTCGTCCTACTGGCTCTGTAGGTGCTCAATAGCCTACGACCGTGGGCTCATGATCCCTGAGAAGGAAGATGAGGGATCTAGTATCCTTTGGTCATATTATCACTATTTCAATGGTGCTTTGGTCCCACTTTCACTATGTCTACATTGCTTGGGTCAAATAATCACTGGTGCAACGGTGCTTTTGTCACACGTTCACTGTCTATATGATGATTAGGTCACACCATCACTGTTTCAATGATATTTTCCCACACGTTCATTGTGTCTATGGTACCTAGGTCACATTATCATTGTTTCAATGCTGCTTTCTTCACATTTTCACTGTCTATTGTGCTTTTGTCACATTGTTGCCATTTGATGGTGCTTTGGTTACTTTCACCGTATCTATGGTACTTTGGTCACATTATCATTACTTCAACGGTGCTTTGGTCACGTTTTCACTGTGTATATGGTGCTTTGGTCACATTATCACTATATTAATGGTGCTTTGGTAACTTTCACACTATCTATGGTGCTGTGGTTACATAATCACTATGTCAATGGTGCTTTGGTAACACTTTCACCATGTCTCTAGTACATTGGTCACATTATCACTATTTCACTGGTGCTTTGGTCACACTTTCATTATGTCGATGGTGCTTAGGTCACATTATCACTGTTTTCATGGTGATTTGGTCACACTTTGTCCATGTCTATGGTGCTTGGGTCACATTATCACTCTTTGAATTGTGATTTGGTCACATTATGACTGTTGCAATAGCGCATTGGTCACACTATCATTATTTATATGGTGCTTAGGTCACATCATTACTGTGTCAATGGTACTTTGGTCACACTTTCACTGTGTCTATATTGGGTAGGTCTCATTATCATCGTTTCTATGGTGTTTTGGTCACACTTTCACGGTGTCTATGGTGCTTTGGTCATTTTACCACTGTTTCAATGGTGTTTTGGTCACACTTTCACTATGTCTGTAGGTCGTAGGTCATTTGATCACTGTTTCCATGGTGTTTTGGTCACACCTTCACTGTGTCTATGGTGCTTTGGTCACATGATCACTATTTCAATGGTGCTTTTGTCACACTTTTTTTTGTGTCTATGGTTCTTGGGTCACATTATCACTGTTTCAATGGTGCTTTGGTCACCGTTCACTGGGTCTATGATTCTAAGGTCATATTATCACAGTTTCAATGGTACTTTTGTCATACTTTCACTGTGACTATGGTTCTTTGGTCACATTATGACTGTTTCAATAGTGTTTGTATCACACTTTCACTGTGTCTATAGTGCTTTAGTCACATTATCATCCTTTCAATGGTGTTTTGGTCACACTTAATTGAGTCTATGGTGCTTTGGTCACATTGTCATTATTCGATGGTACTTTGGTCACATTTTTATTGTCTTTAGGTCGTAGGTCACATCATCATTATTTTTATGTTGATTTGGTTACACTTTCACTGTGTCTACGGTGCATTGGTCCCATGATAACAATGTGAATGGTGCTTTGGTTCCACTTTCATCGTGTCTATGGTGCTTTTGTCTCATTATAACTATTTTATTGGTGCTTTGCTCATACTTATACCATGTCGATCGTGCTTTGGTCATGTTATCGCTGTTTTAATGGTGCTTTATTCACAGTTTCACTGCGTCTACAATTCTTAGGTCACATTACCACAATTGCAATGGTTCCTTGGTCATATTTTCTGTGTGTGGTACTTAGGTCACATAATCAATGTTTCAATGGTGCTTTGCTAACACTCACTGTGTCTGTGGTGCTTTGGTCACATTGTCATTGTATTTGTTGTGCTTTGGTCACACTTTCACTGTGTCTTTGGTGCTTTGGTCATACTATCACAGTCTGAATGGTGCTTTTGTCACACTTTCACTATGTTATGGTGCTTGGGTCACACCATGACTCTTTCAATGGTGGTCTGATCACAAATTTATTGTGTCCATGGTTCTTAGGTCACATTATCATTGTTTCAATGGTGCTTTGGTCATATTCTCACTTTGTCAATGGTGTTTTGGTCACATTGTAACTGTTTCAATGTTGCTTTGCTCACATTCTTTGTGTCTATGGTGCTTTTTGTCACATTATCACTGTTTTGATGGTGCTTTGGTAGCACTTTGACTGTGTCTTTAGCACGTAGGTCTCATTATCACTATTTCAATGGTGCTTTGGTCACACTATCACTGGGTCTATGGTGCTTAGGTCACATTGTTTGTGTTTCAATGGTGCTTTGGTCACATTTTCTCTGTTTCTATGGTGCTTATGTCATATCATCACACTTTCAATAGTAGTTTGGTTACACTTTCATTGTATGTATTGTGTCTCGTCACATGAAGACAATTTCAATGGTGCTTCGCTCACACGGTCGCTGTGTCTATTGTGCATAGGTCACATTATCATTGTTTCAGTGGTGCGTTGGTCACATGTTTACTCTGTATATGGTGCTTAGGTCACAGTATCACTGTTCTAATGCTGCTTTGGTCACCATTTCAGTGTGTCTATGGTACCAAGAACACATTATCCTTATAATGGTGCTTTTCTCACATGTTTACTATGTTCATGGTGCTTTGGTCACATTATCACTCTTTCAATGGTACTTTGGTGAGACTTTCACTCTGTATATGGTGCTTTGGCTAACATTATCATTGTTGCAAAGGTACTTTTGTCACACTTTCAATGCGCATATGTTTCTTTTGTCACGTTATCACTGTATCAATGGTTCTTTGCTCACACGTTCACTATGTCTATGATGCTTTGGTCACATTATCACTGTTTCAATGGTATTTTGGTCACACATTCACCATGTCTATGGTGCCCACGTTGCAATATCCCTGTTTCAATGGTGCTTTGGTCACGCTTTCACTGTGTATATGGTGCTTAGGTCACACTTTCAATGTTTTAATGGTGCCTTGTTCACATTTTCATTGTGTCTATGGTGCTTATGTCACACTATCACTGTTTTGATGGTGCTTTTATCACACTTTTACTGTGTCTATGGTGCTTTGGTCACGTCATTGTTGTTTCAATGGTCTCTTGGTTACATATCACTGTGTCTATGGTGCTTTGGTCACATCATTTTTGTGTCAATGGTTCTTTTGTCACATGTTCACTATGTCTTTAGTACTTAGGTCATGTTATCACTATTCAAATGGTGCTTTGGTCACACTATCACAATGTGTATTGTGCTTAGGTCACATTATCACTGTTTCATTGGTGTTTTAGTCACACGTTTACTGTGTCTATGGTGCTTAGTTCATATTATCACTATTCAAGTGGTCCATTTGTCACACTTGCACTACGTCTAGGGTGCATAGGTCACAATATCATTGTTTCAATGGTTCTTTTGTTGCACTCACTATGGTGCTCTGGTCACATTATCATTATTTGAATGGTGCTTTGGTCACTTTCACTATGTCTGTGGTGCTTTTGTCAAATAATCACTCTTTTAATGGTACTTTGGTAAAACATTCACGTTGCCTATAGTACTTAGGTCACATTCTCACTATTTCAATGGTGCTTTGGCTACACATTCATTGTGTTTGTGGTGCCTATGTGTTATTATCACTGTTTCAATGGTGCTTTTGTCATACTTTCATTGTTTCTGTAGTACTTAGGTCATGTCATCACTATTTGAATGATGCTTTGTGAACACTTTACTGTGTCTATGGTGCTTTGGTCACATTACAACTGTTTCAATGGTTTGTTGGTCAGGTTTTCACAGTGTCTATGGTGCTAGGGTCACATTGTCACTATTTGAATGGTACTTTGGTCAAACGTTCACTGTGTCTATAGTGCTTAGGTCACATAATCACAGTTTTAATGGTGTTTTGATCACACATTCACTGTGTCCATTGTGCTTTGGTCACATTATCAATGTTGCAATGGTGATTTGGTCACACGTTCACTGTGTCTATGGTGCTTAGGTTCAATGGTGCTTTGGTCACATTTTCACAATGTCTATGGTGCTTTGGTCACAATATCACTCTTTCAATGGTGCTTTGGTTACAGTTTCACTTTGTCTATGGTGCTCTGGTGACATCATGGATGTTTTAAAGGTGCTTTGGTCACACTTTCACTGTGTCTATAGTGCTTAGGTCACATCATCACTGTTTCAATGGTACTTTGGTCACAATTTCACTGTGTATATGGTTCTTAGGTCAAATAACCACTATTTCAATGGTGCTTTGATCACATTTTCACTGTGTCTATGGTGCTTAGCTCACATTATCACTATTTGAATGGTAGTTTGGTCATAGTTTCTATTTATCTACGGTGCTTAATTCATATTATCACTATTTTAATGGTGCTTTGGTCATGTGTTCACTATTTCTATGGTACTTAAGTCATCATCACAGTTTCAATGGTACGTTTACAACACTTTCACTGTGTGTATGGTTCTTATGTCACATTACCATCAGTTAAGTGGTGAATTGGTCATATTATCATTGTTATAATAGTGCTTTGGTCACTTTCACTGTTTCTTTGGTGTTTTGGTCACATTATCACTGTTTCAATGGTGATATTGAAACACTCTCAAAGTGTTTTTAGTGCTTTGGTCAGTTTCTTATACTTTTGATGATGGTTTGGTCATATTTTCACTGTGTTTATGGTGCTCTGGTTACATTATCATTGTTTCAATGGTATTTTGGTCACACTTTCATTGTGTCTATTGTGCTTATGTCACGTTTTCATTGTTTCAATGGTGCTTTGGTCACATTTTCACTGTGTATGTGGTGCTTTGGTCACCTTTTCACTGTTTTAATTGTGCTTCAAAGACTTTCAATGTTTCTATGGTACTTTGGTCACGTAATCATTATTTAAATGGTGCTTTGGTCACAGTTTCACTTTGGCTATTGTGCTTATGTCACATTATCAACGTTTTAATGATGCTTTGATCACTTGCATATTGTCTATGGTGCTTTTGTCACATTATCACTATTTCAATGGTACTTTAACAGCACTTCTGCTGTGTCTAGAGTGCTTTGGTCACATTTACACTATGTGAATGGTGCTTTGGTCACATTTTCATTGTGTCTATTGTGCTTAGGTCACATCATCACTATTTCCATGGTGATTTGGTCACAATTTCTCTGTTTCTATGGTGCTTGGGTCACATTTTAATTGTTTTAATGGTGCTTTGGTCACACGTTCAGTATGTCTACAATACTTAGGTCTAATCATCATTGTTTCAAGTGTGCTTTGGTTACACTTTCACTGTGTTTGTAGTACTTTCGTCACATTATGACTGTTTCAATGGCGCTTTGGTCACACTTTCAATATTTCTATGGTGCGTAGGTCACATTATTACTATGTCAATGGTACTTTGGTCACACTTTCACAGCGTCTATAATGGGTAGGTCTCATTTTCATCATTCAAATGGTGTTTTGGTCACACGTTCTGCGTGTCTATGTTGCTTTGGTAACATTACCACTGTTTCAATGGTACTTTGGTCACATTTTTGCTGTGTCTATAGGTCTTAGGTTATATCATCATTGTTTCCACCGTGCTCCGGTCACACGCTCACTGTGTCTATGGTGATTTGGTCACATTATCATTGTTTTGATGGTGCTTTGGTCACACTTTCTCTGTTCCTATGGTGCTTGGGTGACATTATGATTGCTTCGATGGTGCTTTGGTCACCTACTAATGTGTCTATGGTTCTTAGGTCACACTATCACTGTTTCAATGGTGCTTTAGTCACGCTTTCACTTTTTTTGTGGTGCTTTGGTCACATTATAACTGTTTCAATGGTGCCTCGGTCATGATTTCACAGTGTTTTTGGTGGTCAAGTCACATTATTACCGTGTCAATGGTACTTCGGTCACAATGTCACTGTGGTTATAGTGCTTAGCTCACATTCTTATCATTTCAATGGTGTTTTGGTCACACGTTAACCGTGTCTATGGTGCTTTGGTCACATTGTCAGTGCTTCAATGGTACATTGGTCACACTTTCACTTTGTCTATAGGTCTTAGGTCACATTATCACTGTTTTCATGGTGCATCAATCACACTTTCACTATGTCTACGGTACATTGGTCACGTTATAACTGTTTCAATGGTGGTTTGGTCACACTTTCCTCGTGTCTATTGTGCTTATGTCTCATTGTCACTACTTCAATGGTGCTTTTCTCATACTTATACTGTGTCTACCATGCTTTGGCCATGTTATCACTGTTTCAATGGTGCTCTAGTCACAGTTTCATTGTGTCGATGATGCTAAGGTCAAATGACCACTATTTCAATGGTGCTTTGGTCATACGTTTGCTCTACCTATTGTACAATGGTCACATAATCTACGTGTCAATGGTGCTTTGGTCACACTCACTGTGTCTATGGAGCTTAGGTCACATTACTACCGTATTGATTGTGCTTTGGTCACAATTTCACTGTGGCTATGGTGCTTTGGTCATGTTAACACTGTTTCAATGGTGCTTTGGTCACACTTTCACTATGTCTATGGTGCTTGGGTCACATTATCACTGTTTCAATCGTGTTTTTAACACATTCTTTGTGTCAATAGTGCTTAGGTCACGACATCACTGTTTCAATAGTGCTTTGGACATACTTTCACTGTGTTCATGGTGCATTGGTCGCATTGTCACTTTTTTAACTGTGTTTTGGACACACTTTCACTGTGTCTATGGTGCTTATGTCACATTCTCACTATTTCCATGGTGCGCTGGTCACATGTTTTATGTGTCTATGGTGCTTGGGTCACATGATCACTGTTTCAATGGTGTTTTTGTCACACGTTTACTGTGTCTATGGTGCATATGTCGCATTATCACTATTGCAATGGTATTTTGGTCACACTTTCACTGTGTCTATGATGCTTTTGTCACACCATCGTCGTTTCAATGATGATCTGATCACTATTTCATCCTGTCCATGGTGCTTATGTCACATTATCATTGCTTCAATGGTGCTTTGGTCACATTTTCACTTTGTGTATGGTACTTTTGTCACATTTTAACTGTTTAAATGGTGCTTTGGTCACATTTATTGCGTATATGGTGCTTTGGTCATGGTACCACTGTTTCAATGGTGCTTTGGTAGCACTTTGGCTATGTCTATACTGCTTAGGTCACATTATCGCTATTTCAATGGTGCTTTGGTCACGCTTTCACAGTGGCTATGGTGCTCATGTCACATTGTTACTTTTTCAATGGTGCTTTGGTTACTATTTTTCTATGTCTATAGTGCTTAGGTTGTATTATCACACTTTCCAATGGTGCTTTGGTCACACTTTCATAGTGTCTGTGGTGTCTGGTCCCATCATGTTTGTTTCAATGGTGCTTTGGTCCCACGTTAACTATGTGTATGGTGCTTTGGTCACATTATCACTGTTTCAATGGTGCTTTGGTTGCCCTTTTACTGTGTCTATGGTGCTGAGGTCACACAATCACTGTTTTAGTGGTGCTTTGGTCAAACGTTTAGTGTGTCTATGGTGCTTAGATCACATTATCACATTTTAAATTGTGCTTTGCTCACACGTTTACTGTGTTCACGATGGTTTGGTCACATTATCTCTTTTTCAATGGTGCTTTGGTGACACTTTCACTCTCTCTATGGTGCTTTGGTTAACATTATCACTATTTCAATGGTACTTTGGTAACACTTTCATTGTGTCTATGTAGCTTTTGTCACGTTATCACTGTGTCAATGGTGCTTTGCTCACATTTTCAAAGTGTTTATGTTGCCTTCGTCACATTATCACAGTTTCAATGGTACTTTGGCCACACTTTCACGATGTCTTTGGTGTTTATGTCACATTATGACTATTTCAATGGTGCTTTGGTCACATGTTCACTGTGTATATGGTGCTTCAGGCACATTATCATTGCTTTAATGGTGCTTTGGTCACACTTTCATTGTATCTTTGGTGCTTATGTGACATTGTTGCTGTTTTGATGGTGCTTTGGTCACACTTTTATTGTGTCTATTGTGCTTTGGTCTCTTTATTACTGTTTCAATGGTCGTATGGTAACATATCATTGTGTCTATGGTGCTTTTGTCAAATTATCACTCTTTCAATGGTGCTTTGGTCATACATTCACTATATATATTGTGCTTAAGTCACATTATTACTATTTCAACGGTGCTTTGGTCACACTTTCACGGTGTCTATCGCACTAAGGTCACATTATCACTATTTCAATGGTGCTTTGGTAACATTTTCAATGTGTCTATGGTTTTGGGGTCATATTATTACTGTTGCAATGGTGCTTTGGTCACATTATCACTCTTTCAATCGTGCTTTGGTGACACTTTCACTCTCTCTATGGTGCTTTTGTTAACGTGATCACTGTTTCAATTGTTGTTTGGTTACACTCTCAGTGTGTCTATGTTGCTTTTGTCACGTTATCACTGTGTCAATGGTGCTTTTGTAACACTTTCACCGTGTCTCTGGTGCCTTGGTCACATTATCACCGTTTCAATGGTACTTTGGTCACACTTTCACTGTGTATATGGTGCTTAGGACACATTACCAGTGTTTTAATGGTGCTTTGGTCACACTTTCATTGTGTCTATGGTGCTTATGTCACATTTTCACTGTTCCAATTCTGCTCTGGTCACACTTTCACTGTGTCTATGGTGCTTTTGTCACTTTATTAGTGTTTCAGTGGTCTTTTGGTCACATATCACCGTATCTATGGTACTTTGGTCACATTGTAATTATTTCAATCGTGCTTTGGTCACACGTTCACTATGTCTATAATGCGTAGATCACATTATCACTATTTCAATGTTGCTTTGGTCACACTTTCACTGTATCTGTGGTGTTTGGGTCGTATCATCACTGTTTCAATGGTGATTTGGTCCCACATTCACTGTGTCAATAGTGTTTAGGTAACGTCATCGCTATTCAAACGATGCTTTGGTCATACTTTCACTGTGTCTATGGTGCTTAGGTCACATTCTCACTATTTTGATGGTGCGTTGGTCACAGGCTTTCTGTGTCTATGGTGCTTGGATCACATTCTCACTTTTTCAATTATGCTTTGGTCACACTTTCACTGTCTATGGTGCATAGTCACATTATCACTATTTCAATGGTCTTTTGGTCTCACTGTCACTCTGTCTATGATGCTTGTGTCATACCACTACTATTTCAATGGTGGATCTGGTCACAAATTCATTGTGTCCATGGTGTGTAAGTCATGTTATCATTATTTCAATGGTGCTTTGGTCACATCTTCATTTTTTCTATGGTGCTTTGGTCACGTTGTAGCTGTTTTAATGGTGCTTTGGTCACTTTAATTGAGTATATGGTGCTTTGGTCACATTATCACCGTTTCAATGGTGCTTTGGTAACACTTTGACCATGTCTATAGTGCTAATGTCACATTATCACAAATTTGATGGTGCTTTGGTAACACTCTCATAGGGTCTATGGTGCTTAGGTCACGTTTTTTCTGTTTCAATGGTGCTTTGGTCACACCTTCTCTGTGTCTATGGTGCTTATGTCGTTTTATCACACTTTCAATGGTGCTCTGGTCACAATTTCATTGTGTCCGTGGTGTCTAGTCACATTATGGCTATTTCAATGGTGCTTTGGACACACGTTCACCGTCTCTACGGTGCTTTGGTCACATTATCACTATTTCAATTATGCTTTGGTCACACTTTTGCTGTGACTTTGGTGCTTAGGTCACACTATCACTGTTCTAATGGTGATTTGGTCACAATTTCAGTGTGTCTATGGTGCGTAGGTCACATTATCTTAATTCCAATTGTACAATGCTCCCACTTTTACCGTGTTTACGGTGCTTTGGTCACACTATCACTCTTTCAATGGTGCTTTGGTGACACTTTCATTCTTTCTATGCTGCTTTGTTTAACATGACCACTGCTTCAATGGTACTTTGGTCATACTTTCACTGTGTCTATGTTTCTTTTGTCATGTTATTGCTGTTTCTATGGTGCTTTGCTCAAACTTTCACTGTGTCTATGGTGCCTTTGTCACACTATGACTATTTCAATGGTACTTTGGTCACACTTTCACTATGTCTATTGTGCTTATGTCACATTATCACTGTTTCAATGGTTCTTTGGCCACACTTTTGCTGTGTATATGGTACTTAGTGTACATTATCAATATCTTGTTGGTACTTTGGTCACACTTTCTTTGTGTCTATGGTACTTATGTCATGTTATCACGGGTTCAATGCTGCTTTGGTCACAGTTTTATTGTGTCTCTGGTGCTTTAGTCACTTTATTGTTATTCAATGGTCTTTTGGTGACATCTCACTATGTGTGTGGTGCTTTGGTCACATTGTCACAATTTCAATGGTACTTTAGTCACACGTTCAGTATGTCTATAGTGCGTATGTCACATTATCACTTTTTCAATGGTGATTTGTTCACGCTTTCACTGTGTCTGTCGTGCGCAGGTCATGTTATCACTATTTCAATGGTGCTTTTGTCACACTTTCACTGTGTCTAGGGTCTTTGGATCATATCATCACTGTCTCAATGGTGCTTTGGTCATACGTTCATTCTGTCGATAGTGCGTAGGTCACGTGATCACTGTTTAAATGGTGATTTGGTCATAACCTCACTGTGTCTATGGTGCTTTGGTCGCATTATCACTTTTTCAATTGTGTTTTGGTTACACGTTCACTGTGTCTATGGTGCTTAGGTCACGTTTTCACTATTTTTATGGTGCGTTGGTCACATGTTTTTTGTCTATATGGTGCTTGGGTCACATTATCACTGTTTCAATTGTGTTTTGGTCGGACCTTCACTGTGTCTATGATGCACAGGTGACATTATCACTATTTCAATGGTATTTTGGTCACATTTTCACTGTGTATATGATACATATGTCACACCAGCACTGTTTCAATGGTGATCTGGTCACAAATTCATTGTGTTTATGGTACTTAGGTCACATTTTTGTTGTCTCAATAGTGCTTTGGTCACATTTTCACTCTGTCTATAGTGCTCTTGTCACATTGTAACTGTTTAAATGGTGCTTTGGTCACTTTCACTGTGTATATGGTGCTTTGGTAACGTCATCACTGTTTCACACGTGCTTTGGTAACACGTTAACTATGTCTATGTTGCTTAGGTCACACTATCACTACTTCAATGGTGCTTTGGTCACACTTTCACATGGTCTATGGTGCTTAGGTCACAGTTTTACTGTTTCAACGGTACTTTGGTCACACTGTCTCTGTGTCTATGGTGCTAAGATCGTATTATCATGTTTTCAATGGTGCTTTGGTCGAACTTTCATTGTGTCTGTTGTGTCTCGTCACTTCATGACTTTTTTCCAATGGTGCTTTGGTCACACGTTCACTGTGTCTATGGTGCTTTGGTCACATTATCACTGTTTCAATGACCCTTTGGTTGCAACTTTACTCTGTCTATAGCGCTTAGGTCACACTATCACTCTTCTACTGGTGCTTTTGTCAGACGTTTTGTGTGTCCATGGTGTGTAGGTCAAATTATCACAATCGTAATGGTGCTTTGCTCACACTTTCACTATGTTCATGGTGCTTTGGTCACATTATCACTCTTTCAATGCTGCTTTGGTGACGCTTTCACTCTCTCTATGGTGCTTTGCTGAACATGATCACTGTTTCAATGGTACTTTGGTCACACTTTCATTTTGTCTACGTCTACATGTTGCTTTGGTCACGTTATCACTTTGTTAATGGAGCTTTACTCACACTTTCAATGTGTGTATGGTGTCTTGGTTACACTATGACAGTTTTAATGGTACGTTGGTCACACTTTCACTGTGTCTATGGTGTCTATGTCACATTTTCACTGTGTCAATGGTGCTTTGGTCACACTTTCAATGTGCATATGGTGCTTCACGCACGTTACCAGTGTATTAATGGTGCTTTGATCACACTTTCATTGTGTCTATGGTGCTTATGTCACATTGTCACTGTTTCAATGGTGCTTTGGTCAAACTTTCACTGTGTCTACGTTGCTTTGATGTATTCATTGCTATTTCAATGGTCTATTGGTCACATATCACTGTATCTATGGCGTTTGGTCACATTAGCACTGTTTCAGTGGTGCTTTGGTCACACGTTCATTATCTCTATAGTGCTCAGGTCACATTATCACTATTTCAATGGTGTTTTGGTCAGACTTTCACAGTGTCTATCGTATCTAGGTCACATTATCACCGTTTCAATGGTGCTTTGGTCACATTTTCACGGTGTCTATGGTGTTTGGGTCATGTCATCACTCCTCTAATGGTGCTTTGGTCACATTATCACTCTTTCAATTGTGCTTTGATGACACTTCCACTCTCTCTACGGTGCTTTGGTTAACATTATCACTATTTCAATGGTACTTTGGTTGCACTTTCACTGTGTCTATGTTGCTTTTGTCACGTTATCACTATGTCAATGGTGCTTTGCTCACACTTTCTTTGTGTCTATGGTACCTTGGTCACATTATCACTATTTCAATGGTATGTTGGTCACACTTTCATTGTGTGTATGGTGTTCACATCACATTAACACAATTTCAATGGTGCTTTGGTCACATTTTATTGGTGTATATGGTGCTTTGGGCACATTACCACTGTTTCCATGGTGCTTTGGTTGCACTTTCACTGTGTCTATGGTGCCATGATAACTTTATTACTGTTTCAATGGTCGTTTGGTCACAAATCACTGTATCTATGGTGCTTTGGTCACATTTCCACTGTTTCAATGGTGCTTTGGTCACACTTTATGGTGTGTATCGTGATTAGGTCACATTATCACTGTTTCAATGGTGGTTTGATCACACTTCCACTGTGTCTATGGTGTTTGGGTCATATCATCACTGTCTTAATGGTGATTTGGTCCCACATTCACTGTGTCAGGAGTACTTAGGTCATGTCATCACTATTCAAATGGTGCTGTGTCATACCTTCAGTGTTTATATGGTACTCTGGGCACATTATCACTGTTTCAATTGTGTTTTGGTCACACTTTCACTATGTCTATGGTGCCTAAGTCACATTCTCAATATTTCCATGGTGCATTGGTTATTTTGTGTCTATGCTGCTTGGGTCACATTATCAATGTTTCAATGGTGTTTTGGTCACAGTTTCACTATATATGGTGCATGTATCACATTATCACTGTTTCAATGGTACATTGGTCACACTTTCACTGTGTCTATGATGCTTGTGTCACATTATTACTATTTCAATGGTGGAGCTGGTCACAACTTCATTGTGTCCATAGTGCTTAGGTCACATCATTATTGTTTCAATGGTGCTTTGGTCACATTTTCACTTTGTCTATGGTGCTTTGGTCACATTATAACTGTTTGAATGTTGTTTGTGTCAGTTTTAGTGTGTATATGGTGCTTTGGTCACATTATCACTATTTCCATGGTCCTTTGCTAGCACTTTGACTATTTCTATAGTCCTAAGGTCACATTATCACTATTTTGATTGTTCTTTGGTCACACTTTCAGAGGGTCTATGGTGCTCAGGTTCAATCCTTATTGTTTCAATGGTGCGTTGGTCACACTTTCTCTGTGTCTATGGTTCTTAGGTCGTATTATCACACTTTTAATTGTGATTTGGGTACACTTTCATTGTGTTTGTGATATCTGGTTGATAGCTAATGTTCCTTAACCATTGCTACCCCCTCAGACTATCTGTGACTCTTGTTGTGAGCTTTTAACGTTGACCACCCGAAGTGAGATTCTTTGGTCATGGTTAGTAACATATGCATACTTTGGTTGATCACTGTGCATGTTAGCCACACTGTGCCACTACATATTGAATGTCTTTGTACTTGCTAGTCAATAATTAGTATTCACAAACCATTATTTCACCTTCTGATCATTTTTTACTCGTGTTATGAGTTGTCAAAGGTGACCATACATAGTGACATTCTGTGGTCATGGTCAGTGACATATGCCTACTTTGGTTGGTTATTGTACATGCCAGCCACACCGTGCCACTACTTACTGAAGGTCCATGTGCTTGCATGTTGATACCTGGTATTCCCAAACCATTCTTTCCCCTCTCTCACCATTTGTGACTCGTATCATGAGTTGTCAACGTTTACCACACACAGTAGATTTCTTTGGTGAAAGGCAGTACATATGCCTACTTTGGTCAGTCATTGTGCATGGTAGCCACACTGTGCTACTACGTATTGAAGGTTGTTGTACTTGCTCGTTGAAAAAAGATATTCCCTGACCATTGTTTCCCCCTCTGACCATCTGTGACTGGTGTTATGGGTTGTGTACGTTGACCACCTATATTGAAATTATTGGATCATGGTCAGTGACATATTCCTAGTTTGGTTGTTTGGTGTGCATAGAAGCCACACTCTGCCACTACGTATTGAAATTCTTTGTCCTTTCTTGTCGATACATACGGTTCCCAAACCATTGTCTCTCCCTGTAGCCATTTGTGACTCGTGTTTTGAGTTGTCAACATTGACCACACATAGTGGACTTCTTTGGTCATTGTCAGAGACGTATGCATACTTTGGTTGGTCACTGTGTAAGATAGCCACATCGTGCCACTAGTTGTTGAAGGTATTTGTACTTACCAATTGATAACTAGTTATCACAAATCATTGTTTACCCCTTTGGCCATCTGTGACTCGTGTTATGAGTTGCCAAAGTTGATCACACCTAGTGACATTCTTTGGTTATGGTCAGTGACATATGCCTACTTTGGTTGGTCATTATACTTGGTAGCCACACCGTGCCACTACTTATTGAAGGTCCTTGTGTTTGCTAGTTGATACCTGGTGTTCCCAACCCATTGTTTGCTACTTGGATAGGTCATTGTGCATGGTAGCCACAGCGTGCCAATACATACGAAAGGTCTCTGTACTTGCTAGACGATACCTAGTGTTTTGAACCCATTGTTTTCCCCTGGCCATTTGTGACTTGTGTTGTGGGTTGTGAATGTTGACCACCCATATTGAAATTCTTTGGTCATGGTCAGTGACATATGTCTAGTTTGGTTGTTCGGTGTGCATAGTCGCCACACCGTGCCACAACGTATTAAAGTTCTTTGTCCTTTCTAGTCAATACATAGGGTTCCCAACCATTATCTCTCCCCCTGACCATTGGTCACTCGTGTTTTGAGTTGTGAATTTGTCTCTCCCCCTGACCATTGATCACACGTAGTGGACGTCTTTGGTCATAGTCAGTGACGTATGCATCCTTTGGTTGGTCACCATGCACTCTAGCCACACCGTGCCACTACTTGTTGAAGGTCTTTGTATTTGCTAGTTGAAAACTAGTGTCCCCAACCCATTGTTTCCCCCTCTGACCATTTGTGACTTGTGTTCTGCGTTTTCAACGTTGACAACACAGGTATCGACGATACCTGTACTTGCTAGACGATACCTAGTGTTTTCAAATGCTTTTGGTCATTGTTAGTGGCATATGCTTACTTTGGTTTGTCACTGTACATGGTTGCTACGCTGTGTCACTATGTATTGAAGGTCTTTTTCCTTTCAAGTTGATAGCTAATTTTCCCAAACCATTGTTACCCCCTCTAACTATCTGTGACTCTTGTTGTGAGTTGTCAACGTTGACCATATGAAGTGAAATTCTTTGGCCATTTTCAGTGACATATGCATAATTTGGTTGGTCACTTTGAATGGTAGCCAGATTGTGCCACTACATATTGAAGGTCTTTGTACCTGCTCGTCACTAACTAGTATTCGTAAACCATTGTTTCTCCCTTTTACCATTCGTACTCGTGTTATTAGTTGTTGAAGTTGACCACACATATTGAAATTCTTTGGTCATGGTTAGTGAAATGTGCCTACTTTGGTTGGTCACTGTAAATGGTAGCCACACCGTGCCACTACTTATTAAAATTCCATGTGCTTGCTAGTTGATACCTGGTGTTCCCAAAGCATTGTTTCACCCCTCTGACCATTCGTGACTCGTATTGTGTGTTGTCGACGTTGACCACACAGAGCGGATTTCTTTGGTCAAATGCTTTCCATATGCGTACTCTGGTTGGTCATTGTGCATGGTAGCCACACCGTGCTACTACTTATTGAAGATTGTTGTACTTCCTGGTTGTAAACTGACATTCCCACACCATTGTTTCCCCCGCTGACCATTTGTGACTCGTGTTATGGGTTGCAAATGTTGACCACCCATATTGAAATTCTTTGGTCATGGTAAGTGACATATGCCTAGAAGGTTGTTTGGTGTGCATTGTAGCCACACCGTACCACTGCGCATTGAAGTTCTTTGTCCTTTCTAGTCGATGCATAGGGTTTCCAAACCATTGTCTCTCCCTCTGACCATTTGTGACTGGTGTTATGAGTTTTGAATGTTGACCACACATAGTGGAATTCTTTGATCATAGTCAGTAACCTATGCATCCTTTGCTTGGTCACTGTGCATGCTAGCCACACTGTGCCACTACTTGTTGAAGGTCTTTGTACTTGCTAGTTGATTAATAGTGTTCCCAAACCATTTTTTCCCCCTCTGACCATTTGTGACTCGTGTTATGAGGTTTCAACGTTGACCACACACTGTGAAACTCTTTTGGCCATGGTTAGTGGCATATGCATACTTTGGTTTGTCACTGTACATGATTCCCACGCTACGTCATTACGTATTCAGGATCTTTGTGCTTTCTAGTTGATAGCTAATGTTCCCAAACCATTGCTACCCCCTCTGACTATATGTGACTCTCGTTGTGAGTTGTCAAGGTTGACCACATGAAGTGAAATTCCTTGGTCATGGTCAGTGACATATGCATACTTTGGTTGGTCACTGTGCATGGTAGCCACACAGTGCCACTACATATTGAAGGTCTTTGTGCTTGCTAGTCGATAACTACTATTCACAAACCATTGTATCCCCCTCTGACCATTTGTGACTCATTTTATGAGTTTTCAAAGTTGACCACTCATAGTGACATTCTTTGGTCATGGTCACTGACATATGCCTACTTTGCCTGGTCATTGTACATGGTAGCCACACCGTGCCACTACTTATTGAAGGTCCTTGTGCTTGCTAGTTGATACCTGGTATTCCCAAGCAATTTTTTCCCCCCTCTGACCATTTGTGACTCGTACTATGAGTTGTGATTGCTGACCACACACAACAGATTGATTTTTTCAAAGGCAATACAAGTTCTTACTTTGGTCGTTCATTGTGCATGGTAGCCACACCGTGCTACTACTTATTGAAGGTTGTTGTACTTGCTAGTTGAAAAATTGTATTCCCAGACGATTGTTTCCCCCCTCTGACTATTTGTGACTCGTGTAATGGGTTGTGAATGTTGACCACTAATATTGAAATTCTTTTATCATGGTTAGTGACAAATGCCTAGTTTGATTGTTTGGTGTGTACAGTAGCCACAACATACTACTACTAGTGAAGTTCTTTGTCCTTTCTAGTCCATACATAGAGATCCCAAACCATTGCTCTCCCTCTTGCCATTTGTGACTCGTGCTATGAGTTTTCAATGTTGACCACACATAGTGGACTTCTTTCGTCATAGTCAATGACGTATGAATCCTTTGGTTGGTCACTATGCATGCTGGCCACACCGTGCCACTACTTGTTGAAGGTCTTTGTACTTGCTAGTTGATAACTAGTGTTCCCAACCGATTGTTTCCCCCTCTGACACTTTCTGACTCGTGTTATGAGTTTTCCACGTTGACCACACACTGTGAAATTCTTTTGGTCATGGTTAGTGGCATATGCTTGCTTTGGTTTGTCAGTGTACATTGTTGCCACGATGTGTCACTACATATTGATGGTCTTTGTGCTTTCTAGTTGATAGCTAGTTTTCCCAAACCATAGTTCTCTCTCTGACTATTTGTGACTCTTGTTGTGAGTTGTCAATGTTGACCACATGAAGTGAAATTCTTTGCTCATGGTCAGTGAAATATGCATACTTTGGCTGGTCATTGTGCATGGTAGCCACACTGTGCTACTACACATTGAAGGTTTTTGTCCTTGCTACTCGATAACTAGTATACATAAACCATTGTTTCCCCCTCTGACCATTTGTGACTCGTGTTATGAGTTGTCAAAAATGACCACAAAGTGAGATTCTTTGGTCATGATCAGTGACATATGCCTACTTTGGTTGGTCATTGTACATGGTAGCCACACCGTGCCACTACTTATTGATGGTTTTGTACCTGCTAATTGATACCTGGTGTTCCCAAACCATTCTTTCGCCCTCTAACCATATGTGACTCGTATAATGAGTTGTCAACGTTGACCACACACAATGGATTTCTTTGGTCAAAGGTAGTACATATGTGTACTTTGTTTGGTCATTGTGCATGGTAGCCACACCGTGCTACTACTTATTGAAGGTCGTTCTACTTGCTAGTTGAAAACTGATATTCCCAGGCGATTGTTTTCCCCTCGGACCATTTGTGACTCGTGTTATGGGTTGTGCACGTTGACCACCCATATTGAAATTTTTGGGTCATGGTCAGTGACATATACATATGCCTAGTTTGGTTGTTTGGTGTTCATAGTAGCTACACTGTGCCACTACGTATTGAAGTTCATTGTCATTTCTAGTTGATACATAGGGTTTCCAAACCATTGTCTCTCCCTCTGATCATTTGTGACTCGTGTTTTGTGTTGTCAATGTTGACTACACAGTGGACTTCTTTGGTCATATTCGATGACACATGCATCCTTTACTTTGTCACTGTGCAGGCGAGCCAAACTGTGCCACTACTTGTCGAAGGTCTTTGTACTTGCTAGTTGATAACTAGTGTTCACGACCCATTGTTTCCCCCTCTCAACATTTGTGACTCGTGTTATGAGTTTTTAACATTTACCAAACACTATGAAATTCTCTTGATCATGGTTAGTGGCATATTCTTACTCTGGTTTGTCACCGTACATGGTTGCCACGCTGTGTCACTACGTATTGAAGGTCTTTATGCTTTCTAGTTGATAGCTAGTGTTCCCAACCCATTGCTACCCCCTCCAACTATCTATGTCTCTTCTTGTGAGTAGTCAACATTGACCACATGAAGTGAAATTCTTTGGTCATGGACAGTGAAATAAGCATGCTTTGGTTGGTCATTGTGCATAGTAGCCACACTACTACTACATATTGAAGGTCTTTGTACTTGCTAGTCAATAACTAGTATTCAAAAACCATTGTTTCCCCCTCTGACCATTTTTGGCTTGTGTTATGAGTTGTCAAAGTTGACCATACATAGTGACATTCTTTGGTCATGATCAGTGACATATGCCTACTTTTGTTGGTCATTGTACATGGTAGCCACATCATGCCACTACTCATCGAAGTTCCATGTGCTTGTTAGTTGATACCTGGTGTTCCCAAACCATTGTTTCCCCCTCTAACCATTTGTGACTCGTATTATTAGTTGTCAACGTTGACCACACACAGCGGATTTCTTTTGTCAAAGGTAATACATATGCCTTTTTTTGGTTGGTCCTTGTGCATGATAGCCACACCTTGCTACTACGTATTGAAGGTCGTTGTACTCGCTAGTTTAAAACTGATATTCCCAGACCATTCTTCTCCCCTCTGGTCATTTGTGCCTCGTGTTATGGTATGTGATCGTTGACCATCCATATTGAAATTCTTCGGTCATGGTCACTGACATATGCCTAGTTTGTTTGTTCAGTATGCATACTAGCCACACCGTGCCACTGCGTATTGAAGTTCTTTGTCCTTTCTAGTTGATACATAGGGTTCCCAAACCATTGTCTCTCCCTCTTACCATATGTGACTCGTGTTATGAGTTGTGAATGATGACCACACATTGTGGACTTCTTTGGTCATTGTCAGTGACGTATGCATCGTTTGGTTGGTCACTGTGCACGCTAGACACACCGTGCCACTACTTGTTGAAGGTCTTTGTACTTACTAGTTGATAACTAGTCCTACTAGCCCATTGTTTCCCCCTCTGACCATCTGTGAATCGTGTTATGAGTTTTCATCGTTGACCACACACTGTGAGACTCTTTACGTCATTGTTAGTGACATATGCTTACTTCGTTTGTCACTCTACATGATTGCCACCCTATGTAACTATGTATTAAAGGTCTTTGTGCGTTCTAGTTGATAGCTAGTCTTCCCAAACCATTGTTATCCCCTTTTACTATCTGTGACTCATGTTGTGGGTTGTCAATGTTGACCACATGAAGTAAAATCATTTGGTCATGGTTAGTGACATATGCATACTTTGGTTGGTCATTGTGCATGGTAGCCACACTTTGCCACAACACATTGAAGGTATTTTTACTTGCTAGTTGATAACTAGTATTCACAAACCATTGTTTCCCCATCTGGCCATCTGTGACTTGTGTTATGAGTTGTCAAAGTTGACCACACATATTGACACTCTTTTGTCATGGTCAGTGACATATGCCTACTTTGGTTGGTCACTGAACATGGTAGCTAACCTTTGCCACTACGTATGGAAGGTCCTTGTGCTTGCTAGCAGATACCTAATGTTCCCAACCCATTGTTTGCCCCTCTGACTATTTGTGACTCGTATTATGAGTTGTCAACGTTGACCACACATAGCGGATTTCTTTGGTCAAAGGCAGTAGAAATGCCTACTTTGGTCGGTCATTGTGCATGGTAGCCACATCGTTCTACTACTTATTGAAGGTTGTTGTACATGCTAGTTGAAAATTGATATTCCCATACCATTGTTTACCCCTATGACCATTTGTGACTCGTGTTAAAGGTTGCGAACGTTGACCACCCGTATTGAAATTCTTTGGTCATGGTCAGTGACATACGCCTAGTTTGGTTGTTCAATGTGTATAGTGGCCACACCGTGCCACTACGTATTGAAGGTCTTTGTCCTTTCTCGACGATACATAGTTCTCCCAAAACCATTGTCTTTCCCTTTGACCATTTGTGACTCGTCTTCTGAGTTATGAATGTTGACGACACAAAGTGGACTTCTTTGGCCATAGTCAGTGACGTATGCATCCTTTCCTTGGTCACTGTGCATGCTAGCCACACAGTGAAGTGAAACCAAAACACCATTGAAACGATGATGATATGACCTAACCATTATAGACACAGTAAAAGTGTGACCAAAGTTCCATTGACATGATAATAATGTGACCTAAGCATCATACACATAGTGAAAGCATTACCCAAGCGCCATTGAAACAGCCATAATGTGACCAACGCACCACAAACACAGCAAAGGCGTCAGCAAAGCACCATTGAATCTGTAATAATGTAACATGATAACCATAGACACAGTGAACGGTGACCAAAGCACCATTGAAACAATGATCATGTAACCCAAGCACCATATACACAAAGCAAGTGTGACCAGAGCACCATCAAAACAGTGATAATGTGACCAAAGCAACACAAACATAGTAAAAGTGCGACCAAAGCACCATGGAAACAGTGATAACATGACATAAGACGTATAGCCACTGTGAAAGTGTGACCAAAGCACCGTTGAAATAGTGATAATGCGACCAAAGCACTATAGACACAGAGAAAGTATTACCAAAGCACCATTGAGATAGTGATAACATGACCAAAGCACCATAGAAACGGTGAAAGTGACCACAATACGAATAAAACAGTGATAATGTGACAAAAGTACCATAGACACAGTGAAAATGTGACCAAAGCACCATTAAAACACTGATAATGTGACCAAAGACAATGTGACCAAAGCAATATAGACACGGTGAAAATGTGACCAAAGCACCATTGAAACAATGACAATGTGACATAAGCACCATATACACAATGAAAGTGTGACCAAATACCACTGAAACACTGATGGTTTGACCTTATGTCAGGCGGATATTCACCGCATCTCCGCTGGGGAGAGAAGGGGTCCGCGGAAGGAAATCATCGCGACCCGCAAGTCCGCTGAAAGGAGCGGCCGCGGTCAGGGATCTGCAGAGGAGTAGGAAGCAATGGCCGCGGAGCACCAGGGAACGTGCAAGGCATGCTTGCTCCTGCAATAAAATTGCTGTAGAGCGTGGGGTGGCGCGAAATCCAGCAGCGGGGAAGGGAAAGAGGCGGGAAACTTGCCGCCAGGAAGCAGGAACCGACGGTGACCTTTCTACGACTATTGGAAGCAACGGCCGCGGGGGAGCCAAGAAGGGGCGGGACAGCAGGGTGAGAATCCGCGGTGGAAAGAGAATATGTACCAAGCCGCGGAGAAGCGGGAGCGTCGGAAGTGCGAAAGACACACGTTGGCAGAACCGGATGTCAAGAAGGAGCCCGACCAATGAGGGCTCAGGGTAGGCAGCGGCAATCAAGGAGGAGAACCGGGAGGACGCACCGCGCAAGGACGAACATTCAAGGAAGAACACAAGACCGCGCGCTCCCAAGCCGCGGAGTAGAGGAAGAAGCAAGTAGTAGAGCAAGGAGTGTGGAAGTAGTCTGGTGTGTGTATGTGAGGACGAGACCCCTGGTGCGCGTAGCGCACCGCACGGAGTCCACGGTAGAGGAAAGAGTGTGGTAGGAGAAGATTTGGGGAGCTAGGTGCGGTGAATATAAAGCAGTAATGTAGCGGAGAGAAAGATGTCCTGACCCTTTGTCTGATCTTGTGCAATTCGAGTTAATGCAAGCCTGGTTCCCACCTATGATCCTAAAAGTCCTGACTTGTTAAGAATCAGATTGCCACCTTTTGTCTCACTAATCCGCGAAAGTGTTAGTCTGGTTCACACTCCCGTTTCCCTTCTGAGACCCGCACCTGTGTAAGGAGTTGTAACAGTGCCCTCTGCGAAGGAATATCGCGGAGGACGGATACTTCTCCTCCGAGTGTGCGCGGAGCATGCTGCTCAATCCACCACAATCCTGAACACAACAAAGGATTCCGCTGAGTGCTGTCATCACCAGGGAACGCAAGCTGAAAGGTGCTGCCGGCGACTTTGCGGCCTTGTGCACGGCCACGGACCGGGGTTCCGCGGGCCTAGGAGTCAAAGGCCACGAGGTGGTAGACTCTCGTGTCGGCAGGGAGCGAGCCGCGGAGCACTCCCCACAAGCGGGACCCAGAGGGTGTGAAGCATCCGCAGAATACCAAGAGAGATCGCGGAGGAGCAGCAAGCGGGTGCTGCACAGAACCGCGGAAAGGCAAAGTCGCGGAGTAGACCAGACGCGGAATCAGAGAGCGCGGAAGGAGCACGGTGTGCTGCAAAATTGGGGGTATGAGTGTCATGGTGCGGTGAGCATGGACAGTTCTTTGCTCTTTGCTAGCAGAACTGCACGAACCTTTAGATTCAGTCATACATGTCTACAGCCAGCTTCGTGCATCAGGATAAGCGGCGGCGGCACCAGCAGCATTCACAGCAAGCTTCCATACGCCACTTCTTGCCGCGGCGTGCAGCCACAAAGGCGGGCAGTAGACAGACCTCGCCCACACCCTCTCGCATGCCTGTCAGTTCATCGCCGGGCGCGGATCCACTAGGACAGCACCGAAGAGTTACCGAGTGGCTGGAACAGCTACACTGGCGGCGTATCATGAACGCACTACAGGACCGCGTGGAGGTGGAAAGCGTACACAGCCAAGATGTGCGTGGAACCCACCAGCTCCAGGCCAACGACTCTATCAAGCACAAGTGGTTTTCCAATGTGCGACTGCCAACAGACGGACTCTCCGAGACCGGGAGATCACTGGCATACCAAGGACCAGTCTACCAGCGGCACAGCGGAATGCAGCCGCAATGGTCAGTAGAGGAGGATTAACTACTGTCCGCGCCCCTAGCGGAGATGGAGACCTCTCCGCCTCCATATATCTCCGGGGAGTCAACCTTGGGGGCTGCCCATCGACACCAACCACAGTTAGGATACCTGCCCGTGGAACGCCCACCTTCAGCAAAGGGAGAAAGGGGGGTGAGGCAACCACCGCAAGGAGTACCAGCCGAGCATTTGGGCACGCCGCTTGCCATGCTGGAGACGGAGCAGCAGCCCCACCCACCCACAGTAGGACAGACGGCGGTGGACCAGGCAGCCGGAGCTGGACTGTCCATCGCGATGGAAGAAGTGTCCCTTCAGGCGATTCTACGGTCAACCACCGCGGATATCCCAATAACACCAAGCGTGAGGGCAAAGGCGAGTCACAATCCACAATTCACGGGATGGTAAGGGACACCACAAGGGGAACAGAGAAAGGGTACGGTGCATCAACCTCTGCCGGCTCCGCAGCCTATGCAGGCAACCCAGCAACCACTCACGGGACCCCAGCCTCAATCCAACCCAGGGTTGCATGGGACTCTACCGTATTCGGGGCCTGTAACGACCTCCTCTACCACCGCCCCGCCAGGTTGGATGACGATGGGCACATGGGCTACGCCCTCCGCGGCGGGAGTGATGCCACAGGCCCCCATGCAACAGATACCGCCACAGCAACCGCCAGTCTCCATGACGGCGCAATTGATGCCTCTGATGGTTGAACACCTAGTACATCATCAGCAGCCGATGGGTACCGCACCAGCTGGAATTGCGGTACACACACCACCACTTACCAGCAAGGTGCAAACGACTGTGCCCCACTCCACCCACCCTGCGCTCCAGCCGAATCCGGCGACCATTGTGGCCCCTGCAGCATCTACTGCCACCCTGCTCTACCACTCTGCAGTGTCACATCCTATACCTCAGGGCTACTGGCTGCCCAGTCCTACAGCCCCTGCCGCACCGAGCACACAGACACCGCCCCTTGGGACTACCTTCTACTCCGCACCCTACGCGACGCAGGCGACCCCGACGACTCACTACTATACCCTTCCAGCGGTAGCTCCGACAAGCAGCCCCACACCAGCATCCCAGGTGCAGCCACAAACCAGCCACGTGGGTTATTCAGCAGCCGTAGTCTCATATCCGCTTCCCGCGGTGACATCCACGGCTAACCAGAACACCGTGCCCCAGCTACAGTACGTACGCGCGCAACCAGCTAACATTCCGCAGCTGGACATCTTCAAGGGGACTCCTGAAGAGGACCCGTGGACATGGTTGAAGCAGATCACCATACATGCAAGCAAAGGGCGGATCCCACCAGATCTCTGCCTGGCCACCGCAGAGCTCCATCTTCAGGGCGTTGCGGAGGATAAGTACAATGCACGAGCGCCGTTCAACTCCTTCGAGGACTTTGGCAACGCGCTGATCGAGTGCTTCAAGCGACTGACCAAGGAAGAGGCACTCCGCAAGATTGAGAAGGAAGTCATGTAGAAGGACACCAATATCCGCAGGTTTTTGGATCAGTTCCTCACTTGGGCATCAATCGCAAAGAACCCTCAAGGGGAAGGACTGCCGCTCTGGGTACTCTTGCAGAATCTCATCCGCGCCCTCCCCGATGAGATCAGCAATCTGATGATCCCTGAACACTACCAGCCTCTACAGGATGCGGTGCAGGATGCCACGGCCATTTCCACACGACAACGTTCTACGCGACAACATCAGGGTGGAGATCTTGATACTTTAGCACCAGCGGCACAGGCCTCTCAGCCCAAGCCTAAGGCGTGTTACACCTGCTAGAGCCTGGAGCACATCGCTTGAGACTGCCCGCGCAAGCGACACGGTGTTCCGCGCACCAATCCCATGAAGCAGGACCCCATGGTGCAGCAGTGGCAGCGGTATTATAATCAACCATGGCAGGACCAGCAGCATCAGCAGCAGACGCCGGCTGGACGGCAGGTACCAGATCATCAGACCCAGACTGCCACGAGCTAGCATGGTATTCTGCCCAACCCACAGGCATCCGCGAACGTTACGAGCGGAGCCCGCAATGTCAAGCAGGAGCTGCCGATGGCGGAGACCTCTCTAATTGCACAAGCCAAAGAATTAGGCTTGCGCGGATGGGATTTACATATGGTAGCCAGGGTACAAGATGATCTGCTGCACAAGGTGGAGGCCGCGGATGAGCGATTCAAGGAGGTAGTTGCCAATCGCACCATCGTGCCGGAGAAACGACGACAAATGAAACCACCACTCGCAGTGGAAAAGCAACCTACTCCATCTTTGCAGGCACCCACCACAGCTCCAGCGGTCACGGAGGGAAGCAACGACCCCGTTCAGCGCCTCTTTACCACCCCCATCACAGATGTCAACTTTTTTTAGTTCCTCCGCATTCATCCTAAGCTTGCACCGTGACTAAAGGAGGAGATCGCCAAGGCCAATCAACGCCTCCAAGCTGTGGGCATCTCCCTCACTTCTACGTACGACCCCTACATCTGGCACACAAAATACCCGCCGTGCGGTGCCCGACACTTCATTCGCACTAAGCCTCGCAGAAGAAGAGTGGGGATGGGCACCGTAGCCCCTAGAACCACCGCAACGAGATGACAACCATTACGAGGTCGCTTGCTGCATGGTTTGCATATGTGGGAGGAAGTTCCTGGCCATCATTCACACAGGGGCCACTCACACCACTGTGGCGTTCCGCGTCCTTCTAGTGGTCGGATGGGTAGACCGCATCCTCCCCATCCGCCGCCTTTTCACCAACTCAGCGGGCGGAATGGACTACGGAGATGGGGAAGTTCACGGCCTACCCATGCAGGTGGGATCCCTCCATGAACCGCTGAACATCCAAGTCACACAAGCCAGAACGTATGATGTGCTCCTCGGTATGGATTACTTGGTACCGCGACGGGCCAACCTCCTCTTCTCCCTTGGAATCATGCAACTCAGCTCTGCATCTGGAGAAGACGCGTTTTGCTCCATTACCATCGGTGACAGGGTAGCGGTGCCTGTGACCGGCGGCAAATCCTTCTCCATCCTCGATGCGGCTGCGGAGGACTCTCAAGCTCATGCAAGCAGGTTGCCATCTATCATGGCTAATTTGCCTACCGCGGAACAGGTCACCGCAAGAGAATGGCAGGAACTCGCGGGGGAGTCAAGCGAGCCCCGGGGTACAAACCAACCTCCTGGGGCTGTGGCAGAGGGGACAACGAGTCCTAGGAGATGGCCATCAACTCGAGGAAGAAGAGGAATTCTACCCACTCCGCGAAACAGCACCATCACCATCACCACGGTGGGATCGCATGCTCCACTCACGACTTTTGCCCGCACAAAAGCCAGATTTCTGTGACCTGCTGGACGCATTCGCGGACATCTTTGCTGGACCCACGGTTGACCTGGGGGCCGCGAAGGCCTTCCATGTCATCTCCACGGGGGACTCCGCGCCCACAAAACAGAAGGTGCGATGCATTCTTCTGGAGCAAGAAAAGATTATCACAGAGGGGCTCGCAGAGCCCAAGGCGCAAGGGATGATCGTCCCAATCGTCAGTCCCTGGCATGCCAACTTGGTCATCGTGGGAAAACCAGACGGATCCAAGCGATTTTGCGTTGACTTCCGCGATCTCAACCGTGTAACCAAGGAGGATGCGTACCCCATGCCATTGATCGTCAACATACAGGAGCGCTAGCAGGGTCGCGGATGGTTCGCAAAACTCGACGTGAAGGCTACCTTCCACGCCGTTCCCATGCACCCGGACTCCATCGCCAAGACTGTGTTTGTGACACTAGAAGGCCTATACGCGTTTACACGTATGCCCTTTGGACTCCGCAACGCCAGCGCGACATTTCAGCGGGTCATGGACTCCACCCTCCGTGGAATCCCCAATGTCAGCTGCTACATTGATGACATTATGGTCGCGGCCCACACCTTTGAGGACTTGTTCTTGTCTCTGGCCGCTGTCTTTGATGCCCTCCGCAGGGCCAACCTGAAACTCAAGGCAGCCAAGTGCTCTATCGTCGCTGCGGAAATGGAGTTCCTCGGCTTCGTGATGAGTGCGGATGGCATCAAGACTGATCCAGAGAAGATTGTAACGGTACAGGAATGGCGTCAGCCCAGTTCCGCGGGGCAAGTCATGATCTTCCTGGGCTTTGTCTCCTTTTACAGGAATTTTTTCCGCGACCATGCACGCATTATCAAGCCGCTCCAGGAATTGACACACGAAGATATGCCGGTTCAATGGACATCGGAGTGCGTGGACGCCTGGAAGGAAATCAAGCACCGCCTGGTTACCGCACCTATGCTCGAGTTCCCCGACTTCAACCTTCCAATTTCCATCACCACCGATTGGTCGCGGGACCGGCTTGGCGCTATTCTATCCCAGACGGTGCAGAAACCCACACAGAAGGTGATTGCCTATGCTAGTCGTGCCCTCACTGAAGGCGAGCGGAAGTACCCGCCGGTGAAGGACCAATGCTTGGCTGTCCTTTGGGCACTCCAACACTTCCGCGACTACATAAAGAATGGCAAGCCCTTCACAGTTTTCACGGACCATCAGGCCCTCCAATGGCTCCTCACCACCCAGAACCATGAGGGCATCCTAGCCAAATGGGCGATCCTCCTGCAGGGCTACAACATGAAGATCAAGTACCAGCCTGCAGTTGCCAATCGCAACGCGGATGCCCTGAGCCGACTTCCGCGCCCTGGCTGGCCAGAACCTGACCAGGCATCTTTGAATGCAACAGAGGCACCTCCAAACAGTGTGGAGTATATCTCTGACGACGGGGCACCACCTCCAACCTCTGACGCACAGTGGGAGGGAGTGGCACGGGAATTTGATGAGGAGGAGCAGGAGGTCGCCTTCCAACTCCTGAATGAACTCGACCCTGCCGCGGAGTTGGCCGTCGCGGAGACCCTGCCAGCCCTCTCCATGTCTGGCCTACAGCTTGCTCGCAGATACAACCCCACTATCCGCGGTTTGACTTTGGAGGAGGTCGCATCCCATCTCCCCCACGCCAGCCACCCCCGAGAACCTTGCGACCGTCCGCTCCTCCACCACTGACCTGCCCATCGAGCAACCCGCACTCCCACGCTCCCACCACACCACTCCTTGACAACCGCCATCCCCTCACTATGGTGGACTTCCTCCTTCACTCCCCTGAGTCTGCATAAAGTCTCCGCGCCCTGTTGACCACTCACAATACCTCCCTTTCCCCTCTTGGCATCCGCCTCTCGTGCAAGCGAGACAGCCTGACCAGCATCCGCCTGTTATCCCGCAGCATCATTCTCACCCACTCTAGTGTACGCGGTGCCGCTGCACGTGCCTCATGCACCTGGGCACCCGCAGCCCTCAGCCCCGGACCGCCCGCACCTTCCAATGTCCACGTGGCGTGGTGTTCCGTGTGGATATGTGGACGCAAGTTCGTGGCCATCGTGGACACCGGCGCCACCCATACCACATTCGCGCTCCGAATGGTCCTCTCGCTCCACATGCAGCACCTCATCCAACCCACTCGACTCCGCTTCTCTATCTCCACCGGAGACATCGACGCGCCGCTCAGACAAATCGCGGACCTCCCCATGCAGGTGGCGAATGTACATGCGGCACAAACAATTCAGGTTTGCGATGTCTCCACGTATGACATTTTGCTCACAGCGGACTGGCTCGCGCTGCGCCAATCAGATATATTGATCGGTGTCGGCATCCTCAGTCTCATTTCCAGTTTTGGCATTCGATCGCTCACCCCGCTCTTTCCTTCACATCGGCCATCTCCTCGCGTAGTCCTCTCCACCCTCAACTCAGCTCTCACCGGCACTCGACACACTCGACGGATAACGCGCAGCTAGGCTCTCGCCCGCGGAATATCCGACATGGCACAAAACCAAGGCACGGGGTCCGCGCCTTGGTCGCGGGGGGGTGGATCCTCCCGACGGCAGCTACGCCGCCCCGCTCTTAACACGGACGCGGGACACCGCCCGGCACGGACACCAACACCACCAACGGGAACATCGACTCTATCGCGGCAGGGCCCCACGACAAGGACTGCGCTCGTAAGGATACCAGCACCACACACGGCCGCAACAAGTGTGTCCCGACCAGGCTCGGTGACAAGAACACCGCCAACACCGGTGACAGCCATCCCACCAGTGGCTGCGGCCTCACCGCGGCCCAGCCCGGCCGCAGGAACAATCTTGACACCAACCACAACACCGGCAGCGGCAATCCCACCTCGGTCTAGCCCCGCAAAAGGAACACTGACGCAGGTCACACTACCTGCGGCCAAGTCACCAGGCCCGTCGCAACAAGGCCCGGCCACAAGCACACCGACGCGGATCCTCAGGCGCATGGAGCCGGTGGCAGGAGTAACGCAGGCAGCGGTAACAATAACCTCCACACCAACACCAAGCCCACGAGACGGGGCCCGGACCCTAATTACCCCAGTCCCCTCCCCGGCTATGACGGCGCTCTCTCACTCGCCGCGGACCTCGCGCGGTAGCCCAACTCGACAACCCGCACGCCCCCTACGGCACAGGAACAGTGATGGAAGGGGCAAAAAAGTACCTCAAAGAAAGTTCGGGGGACAGTGGGGAGCAACCCAAGGAAGCCATACTGCTTGAAGTAGTAAGCAGCGTCATGCTCCAACTTCTCAGAAATTCCGGCAGTGATCCGCACGGAGTTCCTGGATTCACTATTCGGCAAGATGTGGCAAGTGGTGCTAAAGGGAGCAGCAACTGGGGTGCTAGCCCTCGGATTGCATGAAAGGTAGGTGCTTTTGCTGGAAACAGCAGACGTAGAGCGCCTTGTCTTGGCGTTGCGGTACAGCCTGAGCATCAAACCAGGGGTGGCCAGTGCCATGACTGGCGTCGCGAAACAATTGGACACCGAGCGGGCGGACCCATCACTGGAAGTCGCTAGAGTGTGGTGGAGCAGGGTGCAGAGGGACCAGCGGAATAGTTTGGAGAGACGGTACATGCATCTGCTCTAGGAGAGGGCTAGAGCCCTCATCCTGTATCACGTGAACGACCATGTACCCCGATCGGCGGAGGTACCACGACGAAGATCCGTGGCAGACGAGAGGAGGTGGGGATATTTGCTCAACCTTGTCTACGCCAGGTGGAGTGTTCAGTCTCCGCACAAGGAGAGATTGTGGCTTGCTGACACTCAGGTGCCTGAGGGACGCTAGATGGAAGCCATGGAAAAGTGTTGGACGCTGACGCTCCAGAATGTGATACACACCAGGGTGGTGACAGCGGTTGCGGAAGCACAATGGACCATGGTGCGAGGAAAAGGAATGCGTCTCAAGCAAGAAGAGGTGCGACACTAGGCCAAGGAGGCAGCGGAAGTATGCCGAGAAGACAAGAGCAGGAGGGAGGCGGAGGTGGAAGAGGCGCGTGAATACACACAGCCCACCCCTCAGTTGCAGCAGATGCAACAGCGCCTACGGAAGGAATGGGAAGAGGAGGCAGTCGAAACAGAACAAGCGGCAGCAGAGGCTGCGATGATAGAGGTCCGGCTGGCCAAGGAGCGGGAAGCGGCGGCAAAGGCAGATACGGGAGCTACGAAGGAACTTATAAGAAAAATCATGGGAGAAACAGAAGCAGTGGCAGAAGCGGCGGAAGAAGAGATAACTGCAGCAGTAGCAGTAGCGGCAATGGCACAAGAGAAAGAGGTAGCAATAACGGAGCGTAGGCAACGGGAGCAGCGACAGAGGAGGCAGCAACGGCAGCGGCCAAGGGGGCACAGGTAGCCACAAGAACACAGGAAACCGCGGAGGCGGCCGGAATAGGAGCAGGTAGCACAGCGGCAGAAACAGCAAGGGAAATGACCATAGCCAAAGCCGCAGTGAGGAAAATAGCACCTGGAGAAAAACAAATGGGGAAAAGGTACCAAGCAGGTGCCAAGCCCCACCGCCCAGAGCCATCCGCTAGCTCCCTCCTGCGGAAGGTCCAACTCTAGGCCCAAGCGACGGCAGTGGTGCGGAAGGCAGCAGCAACGCTAAGCCACACCCAAACAACAGCAACAACAGACACCAGCCAAAGTGAGGAGCCGGGAAAGACTCTCCCGGAGGAGACCCCTCCTGCCTCGAAGAGAAAAAGGAAGGCGGAAGAGGCAGCGGCCGCGGAGCCACAAAAGGAGAAACAACTTCGTACACACAAAGAATCCAGCCCCGGCGTGACTCCAAAACAGTTAGCGACAGCCCAGTGGGGGGCCGCACAGGCAGCAGAGCTCCTGATGGCAGTCTTCTGCAAAGTCTTGATGCAAGCGGAGATGGTGCCGGCTCCACTGCGACCTGTCTTTGGAGAAAGCGCAACAGCACCTGCACGCAAGAGGGCAGAAAGGAGGGGACACACGGAGAAAGAGGCGGCGATAATGGTGGTTTCCAAAATCAGTGAGTCGCCAGGAGACTCAGAAGAGGAACAGCCCATCACACGCAGCCAGGGATTACTGCGGACTGCGGGAGCGGCTCTACACAGAAATGAGGAGGTGATTGAGCTGCACCACGTTGGTGGACGTAGCAGACGCCCGAGCGGCCCCGCTGAGAGCAGGCTATGAGAACAGTGGGATGAAGGAGAGCTTAGAGCGGTCGGAATCCTTGGGCTCTTCCCAGCACCTGATTCCTGGGACAGAGAACCGCCGGTCTATGATGAAGAGAACCGCAAAAAGTGCAAGGTGATGAAAGCGGAGCAGGATGGGAGGCGAGCGCACGGATTGCCGGCAAGAATGCCGCAGACAAAGCGGAAGCCGGGGGAAGGAGTAACAGAGAAAGCGGGGAGGAAGGGGCCCATGGAGATGCAGGACTGGCGGATCTGGCAGACCGCCCACATCCTTCTCCGTGCCAGCAGCAAGGAGTAGCAGAAAGCGGAGGCGCAGAAGGTGTACGCGGATCTGGAAACATGGCTGGGTGTGGAATTCAACCAGAGAAAAAAGGACGACCAAGCTCGTCTGTGCGAGCAGTATGCATGGGAGGACGGCCGTCTCTGGAGAATAACTCCGCGCGTCTTGTGGGTACCTCCACCCACAATGCAGAGGGCAGTCGTGGAGACCTACCACCGCCATTACCACACTGGTGCACAGGCACTGAAGGATCGCCTGACACCCATCATCCACATACCAAACCTTGCGGCTATCATCAAAGACGTAGTGCAGCACTGCGCCCCCTGCAAACGAGCGCGGAAAATCACACCGCGGGACCAGCCACTGTTCCAACCCTCCCCTATTGGCAAACCGCACAAGAAGATTATCATCGACTTCCACGGCCCCCACGCGCATCGCGACCAAGGGAACCGATACTGCATTGCAATAGTGGACCACTTCACGAAGTACCTCTAGGTCTGCGCTGTGCCCAAGAAGAGCTCAGCCACCGCGACAAGGTTCATCCGCGAGGAAATCTTTTACCGCTTTGGTAGGTGCAACGTGGTGCATAGCGACAACGGCACAAAATTCATGGGGGCCTTCAGAGAGGAGTTGGAGGAGTGGGGGATCCGCCATGTACACTCCAGGCGGTACCAGCCAGAGTCACAAGGGCAAGTGGAGCGGGTGCATGAAATACTAGAGAGAGCAGTGGCCACCGCGGAGGGCAGCAGCTGGACTGAGAAGCTGAGGAAGATGGCGCACTTCATCAACACAACACCCAGCCGAGCAACCTCCTTCTCACCACACATGCTACTTTTTGGAAAACCACCGCGGGCGGCGATGGGCATGTCCCAGAAACCGCTAAGGCTACCGCTTGCTCCGGATGGGCAAGAGAGGCTCTCGGAGGAGGATAGGGACAAGGAGGTCGCGGAATGGTTCTGCGGGTGGTGTGAAAGGACCGAGGCCATGCGGGCAAAGGCGCGGTTCAGGGGCTCCATTGCAGCCTGGCGCGGATGCGATGCAGCCAACCGACGGCTGAACCATGGGCCCATCAAGGAGAGCCACTTGGTGTATCTCCGCCCCTTCCCCAGTGCGGGGCGAGAGGCAGGGGAACCGCGGGAAGTGTACCGTGTGGCTAGCGTTGAAGCGGGGCAGGTGTGGCTGGAAGGACCGGAAGGATTCAGCGACCGCAGTTATCCGACCACGGAGTTTGTGCTGCTGCCACACGCATGGCAAACGCACATCCTCGGGACGGGAAGTCACCTGCCGCCCCTGGAACAGCGGAAAATTTTGCAGGGTTGGAGAGCAGAGGAGGTGTTGGACGTCTGTGAAAGACAAGTGTCGCATCAAGAGCAAGAGTGGAGCTAGGAACCAGCGGAGATAGAGGAGGAATCCGATGTCCGCAAATTGGCTGCGGAAGAAGTAAGGAAAGAACCACGGCAAGAGCGGCCGCAACGGGGACAGTAGCAGGAGCAGCAGGAGGAAAGGCGGCATGAACACAGGGAGCAGCATGACCAAAGGAAAGGAGAAGAGGATGAGGGAAGGCGCGGACCCCAGCAAGCCTCCGCGAGGGTAACCCAGCAGCAACCCCAGAAAGCACCACCGCGGACCAAGGTGCCGATGAGCCCTAAGGCCTTGGCTGCCTATACTAGCCCGTGTGTTTGGTGCGGAGAAGGCCTCCCTACTGAGCCACTCCTAAAGGTGGTCTGCCGGGTGTACGGGAATCCTGCACACCAGGATGCCGGTGGAACTTCCAAGACTTGCATCGGACAAAATCGCATCTGCCTGCGATGCGTGAAGGATGGCGCTAAGGAGGAGGCCGCAAACAAACAGGATGAGGAAGAGGGAGCAGGACCCGGCGCTGGGGGAGCACCACCTCGCGGAAGTTGGGACCCAGAGGAGGAGGAGGAGGAAGAGGAGGAGGAAGAAGGGCCCCCAGAGCAGAAAAGAGGTCCGCGCACCATTTCTTGGGCCACGGTGAGGCAGTGGCAGGCAAAGGGACGGGTCACGGCAGAAGAAAGAAGAAGGAAGGAACTGGAAGAGAAGAAATGCGCTCAATGCGGCCAGTGGTGGGGAGTGACGGTGCAGGACTGTGGCGGATGCCTCCGCAAGATCTGCACTGGCTGCCTAGCACCACCTCGTGATGAGCGCGGAGGGCAAACTGGGGCTGCGGTGTGCAGGGGGTGCAGGCAGGAAATCAAGAAGCAACGAGGTGTTTGCAAGGCACCTCGGTTCAATGAGGAGGAAGAGGAGGAAGAATCGGAGGAAGAGGAGGGACCGGGAATGGAAGGGCACCAATCTGCGGCATGCCCCACATGCCTAAAGACGGTGCAGGACGGGGAAAGGTGTGTTGTTTGCACGAGATCTACGCACCGCAAATGTCTCGTAGCGGGCAACACTGCCTGGAAGGGCCAAAGTCACCAATGCGTGGGCAATGAGCTCCTTGAGACAGACTGCTACCTCAGCTTCATCGCGGAGACCTAAGAACCTGCATGCACCGCCTGCCAGGAAGGGATGGCGGAGTTTGGCAAGGGATGTGGCATGTGCCTGAAGATGTGCCACCAAAAATACGGCAAGAGGGGCAAGGAAGGAGTGTGGACATGCAACCTATGCTTGGCTCAGCCCAGAAAGGAAGAGTGCGGTGTGGAAAACTCTGGGCTACATTGCTGCGGAGACAGATGCATGGGGATGGTCACAGGGATGGCATGTCACTGTGAGCACTGCGGAGGGTAGGCTCACGCATAGTGTGCCACAGAGGTGGGAAGGAATGAGGAACGACAGATGGTGTACTACTCCACCACTTTTAGGACGTATGAGCGGACTCCACATTTCGCCACCTGCAAAAGGAGACTGGGTGCGGAGGACATCACTGCAGGAGCCAGGTGCGAAGGGTACCAGCTGTATGTACATCATGAGTGCTCCGCAAGATTTCAGCGGGAGGGCGGAGAGGTGGAGACGTACTGCCGCCCTTGCCAGCGACGGCAGCGACTGGGTCCCCAAGGAAAGTTCACACGCTTGTTGCGCTAAGGAGACTCTAGGACAGAGTCTTGAAAAGGGGGGGTTGGGGGCATTAGTGTCCGGTGGAAATTCACCGCATCTCCGCTGGGGAGAAGAGGGGTCCGCGGAAGGAAATCATCACGACCCGCAAGTCCGCGGAAAGGAGCAGCTGTGGTCAGGGATCCGCAAAGGAGAAGGGAGCAATGGCCGCAGAGCACCAGGGAACGTGCAAGGCATGCTGCCTCCTGCAATAGAATTGCGGTAGAGCATGGGGTGGCGCGGAATCCAACAGCGGGGAAGGGAAAGAGGCGGGAAAGTTGCCGACAGGAAGCAGGAACCGACGGTGACCTTTCTACGGCTGTTGGAAGCAACGGCCGCGGGGGAGCCAAGAAGGGGCGGGACAGCAGGGTGAGAATGCGCGGTGGAAAGAGAATATGTACCAAGCCGCGGAGAAGCGGGAGCGTCGACGATGAAGCGAACCTGCGAAAGACACACGTCGGCAGAACCGAATGTCAAGAAGGAGCCCGACCAATGAGGGCTCAGGGTAGGCAGCGGCAATCAAGGAGGAGAACCGGGAGGACGCACCGCGCAAGGACAAAGATTCAAGGAAGAACACAAGACCGCGCGCTGCCAAGCCGCAGAGTAGAGGAAGAAGCAAGAAGTAGAGCAGGGAGTGTGGAAGTAGTCTGGTGCGTGTAAGTGAGGATGAGACCCGTGGTGCGCGTAGCGCACCGCGCGGAGTCCACGGTAGAGGAAAGAGTGTGGTAGGAGAATATTTGGGGAGCTAGGTGTGGTGAATATAAAGCAGTTATGTAGCGGAGAGAAAGATGTCCTGACCCTTTGTCTGATCTTGTGCAATTCGAGTTAATGCAAGCCTGGTTCCCACCTATGAGCCTAAAATTCCTGACTTGTTGAGAATCAGATTGCCACATTCTGTCTCACTAATCCGCGCAAGTGTTAGTCTGGTTCACACTCCCGTTTCCCTTCTGAGACCTGCGCCTGTGTAAGGAGTTGTAACAGTGCCCTCCGCGGAGGTATTTCGCGGAGGACGGATACTTCTCCTCCGAGTGTGCGCGGAGCATGCTGCTCAATCCACCACAATCCTGAACACAACAAAGGATTCCGCTGAGTGCTGTCATCACCAGGGAACGCAAGCTGAAGGGTGCTGCCGGCGACTTTGCGGCCTTGCGCACGGCCATGGACCGGGGTTTCGCGGGCCTAGGAGTCAGAGGCCACGAGGTGGCAGACTCTCGTGCCAGCAGGGAGCGAGCCGCGGAGCACTACCCACGAGCGGGACCCAGAGGGTATGAAGCATCCGCGGAAGACCAGGAGAGATCGCGGAGGAGAAGCAAGCGGGTGCTGCACAGAACCGCGGAACGGCAGAGTCGTGGAGCAGACTAAACGCGGAATCAGGGAGCGCGGAACGAGCACAGTGTGCGGCGAAATTGGGGGTTTCACCTTATCATTATGGACAAAGTGAAAGTGTGACCAAGGCACCATTGAAACAGTGGTAATGTGACCTTAGCACCATAGACATAGTGAAAGTGTGACCAAAGCACCATTGAAGCATTGATAAAATGACCGAAGCACCATGAAGACAGTGAAAGTGTGACCAAAGCACCATTAAAACAGTGATTATATGACCTAAGCACCATTGACACAGTGAAAGTCTGACCAAAGCACCATTGAAAAAGTGTTAATGTGACCTTAGCACCATAGACATAGTGAACGTATGACCAAAGTATGATTGAAACATTGATAATGTGGCCTAAGAACCGTAGACACGGTGAACGTGTGACCAGAACACCATAGAAACAGTGATAATGTAACCAAAGTACCATGGACACATTAACAGTGTGTGCAAAGTACCATTGAAATAGTCATGATGCGACGTAAGTACCATAGACACTCTAAAAGTGTGACCAAAGCACCATTGAAATAGCGATAATGTGACCTAAGCACCATAGAAACAAGGAAAGTATGACCAAAGCACCATTGAAACAGTTCTAATAAGACCAAGTTCACCATAAACACAGTGAAAGGGTGACCGAAGCACCATGGATGCAGTAATAATGTGACCTAAGTCCTATAGAGACAGTGAAAGTGAAACCAAAGTATCAAAGAAACAGTGCTAATGTGACCAAAGCACCATAGACACAGTGAAACAATGACCAAAACACCATTGAAACAATGATTATGTGACCTAAACACTATATACACAGTGAACATTTGACCAAAGCGTCTTTGAAACACTCATAATGTGACCAAAGCACCACAAACACAATGAGAGTGAGACAAAAGAACCATTGAAACAGTGATGATGTCACCTAATCACCATAAACATAGTGAAAGTGTGACCAAAGCACCATTGAAACAATGATAATCTGACTCAAGCACCATGGACACAGAGAAAGATTGACCAAAGCACCATTGAAATAGTGATAATGTGACTAAAGCACCATAGACACAATGAAAGTGTGACCAAAGCACCATGGAAACAGTGACATTTTAACCTAATATCTGTAGACACAGTGAAAGTGGAACCAAAGTACCATTGCCACAATAAAAATGTGACCAAAGCACCATATACATAGTGAAAGTGTGCCCAAAGGGCCATGCAAACAGTCATAATGTGACCAAAGCAACAGAAAGATAGTGAATGTGTAGCCAAAGCACCATTGAAACAGTGATAATACGATGTTGGCACCATGGACACAGTGAAAGTGTGACCAAGGCACCATTGAAACAGTGATATTGTAACCCAAGCACCAAAGACAAAGAGACAGTGTGACAAAAGCACCATGGAAATAGTAATAATGTGACCCAAGCAACATAGACACAATGAAAGTGTGAGCAAAACACCATTGAAACACTGAATGTATGACCAAAGTACCATTGAAACAGTGGTGACATGACCTGAGTACAATTGACGGTGTGAACGTGTGACCAAAGCACCATTGAAACGGTGATGATATAACCTAAACACCAAAGAGATGGTGAATGTGTGACCAAACCAACATTGAAATAGTGACAATGTGACCAAAGCACTAAAGACACCATGAAAGTGTTACCAAAGCACCATTGAAACAGTGAAAATGTGACCAAAGCACCATAGACACAGTGATATGTGACCAAAAAACCATTGAAACAGTAATAAAGAGACCAAAGCACCATAGACAAAGTAGAAGTGTGACCAAAGCACCATTGAAACAGAGACAATGTGACTTTAGCACCATACACACAATGAAAGTGTGACCCAAGAACCATTAAAACAGTTGTAATGTGCCCAAAGCACCATATACACAGTGAACGTGAAACCAAAGCACCATTGAAACGGTGATAATGTGACATGAACACCATAGACACAGTGAAATTGTGACCAAAGTACCATTGAAACAGTGATAATGTGACCAAGGCAACATAGACACATTGAAAGCGTGAGCAAAGCACCATTGGCATAGTGAAAAAGTGACACAATTACATAGAAGCAATGAAAGTGTGATAAAAGTACCATTAAAACAGTGATCATGTTAATCAAAGCGCAACAGAGACAGTGAAAGTGTCACCAACGCACCATTGAAAGAGTGACAATGTGACCAAAGCACCATGAAAACAATAAACATGTGAGCAAAGCACCATTGAAATTGTGACAATGTAACCTAAGCACCATAGACACACTCAACTTCTGACCAAAGCACCACTAGAGCAGTCATAATGTGACCTAAGCACCATAGACACAGTAAACATGAAACCAAAGCACCATTTAAGCACTGATAATGTGACCAAAGCACCATAGACATAGTCAACGTGTGAGCAAAGCACCATTGAAAGTGTGATAACACAACCTGAGCACCATAGAAACGGAGAAATTGTAACCAAAGCACCATTAAAAAAGAGACAATGTGACCTAAGCACCATAGACACTATGAAAGTGTGACCAAACCATCATTGAAATAGCGATAATGGGACCTAAGCACTATAGACATGGTCAAAGTGCTACCAAAGCACCATGGAAACAGTCAGAATGTGACCAAAGCAACAGAAACATAGTGAATGTGTGGCCAAAGCACCATTGAAACAGTGATAATCTGACGTTGGCACCATGGACATAGTGAAAGTGTGCAACGCTTGGTTTGTGCCTGCTCCACGCGCCTTGCGACATCTTCCACCCGCCTTTCACCTTCAGCACTACTGTTGGGGTAAGGTTGGTGACGTTGCACGTTGTACTCACTGCTTTTGCCTGGAGACTCCGTTGCAGTTTAGTGTCCATGAGCATCTTCCGTGCCATGGTGAGCAGCATATGATTTGCAGGCTCCGCCATGCCATTAGATTAAGGCGTGTACAGAGTGGTCGGCTGTCACTTGATACCCTGCTCCTCCAGCCACCCTCTGCAGTCCATGTACTCTCCGCCATTGTCATTGTGTATGGATCTGACCTTGCGGACAGTCTGCCTCTCCACTGCTAGGAAGTATTTATTTAGCTGGTTGAGCACCTTGCTTCTTCGCTTCATGAAGTAGACATAGAGTTTTCTGCTGCAATCATTGATGAAGGTGACAAAGTACCGTGTGTCCCCAATGGACAAAGTCTTTATAGGCCCACACACATCACTATGCATAACCTTGAGCACGTTCTTGGCCCGAAGTTGTCTGCTTTCAGACGGCTTACCTTTTATCTTGCCCACAATACAAGGCTCGTACTTGTGCTCCTTAGAATCTGCTGTTGTTTCTGTTGCACCAGTGTTTTCAAGGCCACAAACCATATTTCGTTTCACCATTTCCTACATGACTACAGACGACAAGTGCCCCAGTTGCCGGTGCCATAGCTATAGGTCTATTCCACTACCTTTAGCAAGGTTTACGGCGTGTGCTAGTAGGTATGCCACGTCTGTTGCCAAGGGTATGACCTTGGTCTCAGCAATGCAGAGGCATCCCTCGCGCTTTGCCTCGAGCACGACCTTGCCACGCCATCCATCCGCATGACCACAATTTTCCTCCGTAAGAGCACCTCATACCCCTTATCCGTCAAGCGGCTCACACTCAAATTTCAGCCAGGCCGGGACATGTTGCATATTTTGGATGACATGCTGCCCTTTTGCCATTAACCAGCACCTCCACGTCCACATCACCTTGGCCGGCTGCAGGTTTGACCTTGTCATTAGCGACCACCGTTGACTTGGCAGACCTAGTGTAGTTGATAAACCCCACCTTCTCCACTTGGGTATGCTAATCTGCACCTGAATTAAGGCACCACCGGTTGGCGCCCTTCAGCTTGTGGTTCTTTGTACCGGAGGAGCGCCTCCTTGCCTTTGGTGCCTTTGCCACCGGCCTGTGCCTCCTCCAGGCACTCCTTGGCCCAATGGTCCTCCTTGGCACGCACCCTTCTTGGCATCCTTCTTGCCGCTGCCCTTATCGACACTTTGCTTGCCCCTCCTGCTGCCATCTTGCGTTTTGGTGACCAGGGCTGTTGAGGATGACGAGGTCTCAACACCGCTGTGACGGTGCATCTTGTTCCGGATGTACTCAGCGATTGCGTCGAAGGTGAGTTGATCCTCCTTCCAACCTCCTTATATAGTGATAAGAGGGCTCCAAATGTCGGGTAGAGCCACTAGAAGTGCTGTTGGCTATATTTTGTGTCAATCTTCCAACCCACATAATTGTATTGTAAGGCAAGAGACTCAATCCATTGCAGGGCAGAAATGACATCCTCACCCTCCTCAATCCTCACTGTCAGTAGTCGCTTCATTGCAAAGATCTTTTTTGCAAGGAATGTTGATTGGTGAATGTAGTAGAGCTTCTTCCACACGGCTGTTGCCATATTGCTGTCGCAAAAAAGGCCCATTGAGATTCATGTAGCACTGAGAGCAGGATCATGAGCGCCTCTGTGTTCTTTTGGATGAAGGCCGTCTTCTCCTCGTCCGTTGCGCTCGCACCTTAAACCTTCGTGTCCTTCACAAGCTCTAGAATTCTCTTGTGCACATACTAGATCTCAAAATGCCATTTCCACAGCCCAAATCCAGGGCCACCCATGTACTTTTGCATGGGTGGGGATTAGCTTCTGCGTCATGTTGAACTTCTGCTATGGGCAGTCTCAAATTATGTGGTTAGAGAGAAACACCTGTGCGTTACAAAATCTCTGAACTTCTTGGCAGGTAGTTCAAGGCTGTGGGCCCATAACACTCTGTCAGGAATGATTTCCTGGCAAGCTCTGATCCACATTGTGTCCATGCATGCTTAGGGCAAAGATACTTCCAAGGGAGGTATGTGCTTTGGGTCGCCACGCACCAAGTGAGTAGAATGATAGCAAAATTCAGGTTACATAAACTGAAAAGGGTTGAAGAATGTCCATGGTTAGCTGGTTTAGTGAGATTACATAAGATTTTTGCAGCCTGTGATTCAAGATTTCTAACACATCCAAACACGCCGAAAACGGAGAATTAGAGCCTCTGCTATGGTTTTTAAGTAACGCATGGTAGAGTCGTCCACCACATGGTGGAAGACTCTACCATGGGTTACCATGTGTTGGAAAGCTTGAATATCTACCAGCCAAGGTGAGGGGAGGCGCTTTGATGGTGGCCTGTCGAAGCGCCATTCCTGGACCTCGAACGTGGGGGTGGCTTGCCTTGGTCCAGGAGACCTCCCACATCCCTTCCTTTATGGCCTACGTGCCTTTGGAGCTCATCGGAGTCAAACTCAGACTGCCAGCTGTGGAAATATCCCGTCACCAATGATTGATACCCAGATTATACTCGAACTTTGGATCAGACTATCTTTCTAAACACTCAACCAAACCAAGCAATTGAAAGCTCAAAATTGCATGGAAACATCCATAGAGTCCAAATCTGTAGTTAGATCAGGCATCCAACCACTGTGTATTAGTCAAGATAGGAAAACAGCAAACAGCATCCATGGCAGGGGCACTGTTGACATGAAGGAGTTCCAAAATGCACGCGCTTTAGAAGGAGTGCTCACCAAGAGAAACAATAGATTCTCGGTTGAACTCCAAATCCAGCCAGCACTTTTGGAACCGTTCGATCGTGAAACAGTAAAAGACTAACGCTTTGGAAGCAGTGCTGACGAGTTTGGAGGTGTACTTCACCATTGCTCGGGTCAACAACAACAAACTTATTTTTCACTTTGTAGGCTTGCTTTTATGTGGCAAAATGTTCCGTTGGTGGTCTAATCTAAAGACCATCCAACTGCTAAACAAGAATGACAGAGATGGATCAATGGATCCCGTAATTGCTTTCACATCATTGAACGTAGTCTTTCTTCAACTTGAGAAAACAAATCCAACGTGGCATGACTCTTTGATTCTACCAGAAAAATGCATGGAATGCACTATCACCATCCTGATCTACTTTGGAGAGACGAATTAAAAGTTGGTCGCATGGTACAAGCTTCAACACTTGTGTCTATACTACAACATGGTAGAGTACACATGGAATTTGTATGGAATCAACACCCGATGTCATCGTCTCTAATACAGCAATGGCCACAAGAGCCGTATTTTGTGAGCTATTGTAATGTTTGATACTCAAGATGGATTTCTGCACTTGATCGCAGCAGCCAATTGCGTCGATGGTGAAAACGCAAGGCCACCACCCATATTGTGGTGGAGGATAGTCCCATTTGACTGAAACCTCACGTTTTTTGGAGATTGACTTCGTCAATCAACGTGATCAACGATTATACTTCACTTGCATAAAGCAAGGTCACATCTCACGTGCTTGTCTTAGGTAATGTTAGTAGGGAAAAAAGGGGGAAAGTTATGTACAAAAAATGAGGAGTCGGGAAAGGACAAAGGCCAAGAGTAGAAGGAAAACCACCTCTCTGATTGAAATATTTTATGTTGTCCGATTTCCCATATGAAATGCTCTCAACGTTGTAAAACACGGTTCGTAGGATCAAAAACGTTGATAACGGGTGCGAGGATAACCAACCGGCAATACAACGACTACAATACTGGGATTTTAAGAGCTAAATAATAGTACTGGCACTACTGAATGGAGGACATCTGCACAATTTTACAAGCAATAACATGGTTTGGAATCTCACTCAGTTTACACATTAGACCAAGAGCTTCTAAGGAAAACTCGGCGACGAATGAGTATTGACAGTCGACTTCGGTGTCCGTCGACTTCGCAAACTACTCCAATTAAAGTGGAAGATCTACAATGTAACAGTTTGAATACCTTTCCTAAAAAGAAACCACATGATTATCCTTGGGTGAGATTTTCTATACCAGTACAATCCGTAGGTAGACTCGAGCATCAGCTTAGTCTACGTCAGCAATAATGACAGAAAAAACACATGGATATGAGTGAGTAATGCATCATTTAGTCGTAGTAATGCAGAGAAATAAAGGAGCAAGCAATAAAGAAAGTTGTTGCACTCACAACAAATTACCTTGCCAATATAAGTGGATGTAGCCAAGTGGTACCTATTATGCAGAGTAAAATTCTATGTTGAGTTAGGAGAAACAGAGGAGATTGCGGTACCACAAGGAATGACATCAGTCTCATCATCCTTGACACCTGAAACGTTCACGGAGGTTCAAGAGGATTTTCTGTCACTTGTAAAGTATATTGAAGGAGTTTTGTGTGGCAAACTACCTTGAAGGCTGATTTCACAACACAACATCGATAATCAAATAGAATCTCAAGCTAAGTAGCAGACCAAAGGTCAGGGGGACCTATTGGATGATGGACAAGATGCTTGGTGAAGGTTTCATGAGGCCATCCATGTTAGCGTAGGCAAAAGCTATGCTTTTTGTGAAAACTATAATTTGTAAAGATGTATATATGTGTAGAATATTAGGTGTTCAATGAAATCACCATAACAAATGCTACCCTGCTTTGCAAGCAGATGAATCTTTTCACCAACTCCGCTCGGATAGAATTTTCACCAAAATTGAAATGCACCATGGCTCTCAACACACTCACTTATCTCATAAGAACATGGAGAAGAAAACATTCTGGACCATATGCTGGCACTTTATGATACAATCATGTTGTTCAGACTAACAACGCAGTTGTAACATTTGCGACAAAAATGAAAACCTTTTGGACTTACCTTGACGACTTGTCGTTGTGTATCTCCACAACATCTAGGTGTGTAGTCATACCCAAGAGGATCGTAATAGACCTCTCCATGAAGTTCTTAAGATTTCACAAGGAATGAAATTCTATGGAAAACTCTTGAACTGTGACTTCGCTCGCCGCTTGATCCAGATTTTTGGCCACATCATCGGTTCCAAAAAGATCACCATGGCCTTTAAAAAAATGGAAGCGGTCATTGATTGATTAACATCCACTAATTCTTGGGACATCTTGGTATGTTTAGGATTCTGCAATTTCTTCTTACAATTCCTGAAGGACTGTGGACGTGTTGGTGCCCTCTCCGATCTCACTTGTGAAACCATCAACTGGAGATAGGGACAGTGAACAAGAAACCTTCAACTCATTCGGAAACACTCTGACCTTGTCACAGGCCTTACAATTGTCGGGACCAATGATTGACTATATCATGGCCGCTGATGCGTCTGATGAAGGAATCGGAGTTGTTCTCCTCCAAGACAACGGTGATGGATAAAACACACCAGATAAACATAACATCAAACAAAAAACGACCGCCAAGAGAACCTATTAGATGACCGACCAGAGGTGACTGAGCTAAAAGAACACGATGAGATGCTCATTCACGCATTCATCATGTCATCTACGTCATCCTATGCTGCACCAGTACTTTTTGTAAAAACGATAACTGGTAAGATATGGATGTGTGTAGATTACCTGGCCTCAAACGACATCACCGTCAAGAACCACTATCCATTTCTTTGAGCGCAAAAAACTTTTCAAAACTTTGTGGGATGAGAATTTTCACAAACATTGACCTAGGCAATAGCTAATCTTAAATCCATTTGTTTTGTTATGTAACGACTGTGTCTCCAGCCCCTACACTGATGTCGTCCCCTGAGTTTGCAGAATGGCATCCAAAGCTCGCTCGAGGGATTTTTGCCTCTACGTCAGTCTGGGGGCAATTGTCATCACTGACCCATGTAGGAACGCTCGAATACTTATGTCTCTAGAGGGCCATTTCCATTTCTTCCTCGCCCCCTTCTTTTGGGTCCCAATAGAGGGGGATGTTCCTTTGAACTCATGATTTTGCACGAGTTTTTCATTGAAAAAAACTTAAATTTCATACCAGACAAACTCAAGTTTCATTTGTCATGCAACGACACTAAGTCGTCGCATGCAAGGCACGTCCTGGGATTTCGCGCAAGCGCTTGTATTCCTTTCGCACCTCACTCCCTTGTTCTCTGACCCTCACCTTGCTCACTTGAGGCAGCGGGGAGGAGAGCGTGAGGACGAGGGCTCGAGGCCACACGCCTCAGCCCTCGAGGCCTCGCAGCCTCCTGGCCACCAATCAAGCCACCAGCTTGATCAGCAGCTGGTGGCTTACCGGCTGGGTTGCCGCCGGCAACCCAACCGGCCGGCCGCCGTCCAGCCAGTAGCCAGCGGGTGCCTGGCCACCGGCCAATCCTTGCAATAGCAAGGGGTGGCTTGCGACCACCCCCTCGCTATCACAAGGTGGGAGGGCCAAAATAGCCCTCCCGCTACATTCCTCCCCACTTACTATGAACCATCCCGGTTCATGACCAACAAGTGTGAGTGCCATATAGTGAGTCATCAACATTGCCAAAGAAAACTAATGATTTTACCAGCTAAACATGAACATGTATACAGCACTTGGACCTAAGCTACAGCTTATCGGTCAGCACGGCTAGCGATCTCCTCCCTTTAGGCTGGAGCATCCGCATGACAACCATGTTGTACGTCCCCAACCTCCTATGATTGTTGTCCAAGTATGCCAGCATGTGGGAATGTTTTCCACCTTTTTTACGTTACGTTGGTACTCCCTACCACACATCGATCTGTGTAAGCTCTCAGCTCGCTCCAGTACTCATTGACCACCCCTATGGACAAACAACATTCGAAATCCCATGAGTTATGTTTAGGTCCAAAACAGGCCCAAAGAACGAGATATTCCCAAAACAACGTGTGACCGTAGTGTATGCTCTAAGTGCTGGAGTATGCAAAGGACATCGTATTGGCCATCGGCAACAAGGACTGCTGGCGGTGGCTGAACAATTTTGTTTTCCTTGTATGGAGCCAGTAGGCTCACATGAAACACAACATGTATCTTCGTACTCGGCGGAAGTAGAAATTGGTATACAACTAACCCGATGCGTACCACAATGGGAAACGACCCAATCAACTTTGTCAGAATTTTTTGTGCCCCTGGCAACTTCAGCCCTAGGTTTTTTATGCTAAGCCGAACTTTATCACAGATGTCAAACGAGACATCACGGTGACCTTTGTCAACGTATGCCTTCTTTGTTGCAAATCAGCTTGAAGATGACCATTGGCCTCCTATAACAAAGAGTCTATGCACTTGGCAAAGGCTTGAGTAGGAGGAACTTGTCCTCAAGTACTCCACTCTTCACCAATGGCAAGGGCACAACTAGATGCCGACTATTGGTAAACACAAACAATGTAAACTATGTAAACTTGTTCATCGAGTTGTTCACTGCAAATTCTGCCGGTGCTAGGAATTTGTCCCAGTCATTCATGGTAGGGCCTACGTACATACGTAGTATCTACTCCATAGTGCAACTCATGTACTCTATTTTTTTGTCAATTTGACGGTGAATTTTTTTTTGTGCATCTTTTGCCAAACCTTACTAGCAACGTTTTCTACCTCGATGTCAGATGATGGGCGATGGCAAGCCATCGTACTTTACGATATCCTCAAAGAAGAGACAAATGATCTCCTCAGCATTCACTTCAGTGGTTGTAGAAATCAAGTGTTTCATATTTGTCAAAACATCCACAACCACTAGTATTGCATCGTGGCCATGGACCATGTCCGGAAGACCAGTAATGAAGTCCATGTTGACACACGCCCATGGCTTCCCAGGGATAGGATGCTTTTGGAGGAGTCTAGCAGGCTTTTTGTAACTACACTTATTCTGAAGACATGGGTAGCATGTCATGCAATACGTACGGACATCGATACTCCAATCTCGGCCACCAATAGTGGTCCTAGAGTGCATTTCTCGTTTTTCGAGGTCCTACATGACCTGCGACTGGCAGGTCATGCTACTGGGAGATAATCTTTGCTTAAAGGTCTCTTGAGTTTGGCAGTGCAACTTGTTCTCTGTGCCAAAATATTCCTGCGTCCTCCACCAATCCGTACTTGTCTAGATTTCAAAAGTCTTGAAACCAAGAATCCACACAATACCCCATCCAAATCATGATTATAAAGTTGTTGTAGTGGATAATCTTTCATGGTGGCTAACACAGAGGTGCAAGGGGATCTGGTGTTTGCACTGTTGATGTTGTAGTGGCCATAAAATGTCCACCGACCTCGGTGGTTGCTTTCATTTCCATAGACTGTTGGCTTAGTGGACCAGCCACGTTGATGCGTCCTGGCCTATACATCCATGCAAACGAGAATTGGCTAAGGTATTCGCTCCAACTCGCTTGTTGCCTTGACAAGTTCGATTGCATTAGGAAAAACACCTATGGGTTATGGTCTACTACGAGTGTCACACCTCCTTTAGTGCCCTTGAGGGGAAAATGCCACATCTTGAACGCATGTACCACCGTAAGGAGCTTTTGATTCCAAGTTGTTTATTGCATTTTTGTAGGGATGAGCTTCCGGCTCTCATACGTAACTAGGTGACCAGTCTGCATGAGGACTGCTCCAAGTCCAAATATTGATGCACCACATCGCACCTCCCACGGTTGCGATGGGTTTAGAATTACTGAGAAGGTTGTTGTGGATAGAAGCTCTTTGACTTTGAGGAAGGCATTCTCATATTCCGATGTTAAATCCCAAAGTACGTCTTTTCATGTGAGCCTGGTTAGCGGTGCTATCACGGTCAAATACCTTTGCATAAACAATTGGAAGTTGTTCACAAGGCCAAGGAAAAGCCAATTCTGCCCAACATTTTCTGGGTGTGGCCAGTTGACCATGGCTTGGACCTTTTGTGGGCCAATACGGATGCTGTCCTTGCCGACTATGTGTCTAAGGTATTTGATTTCATCTTGTCAAAACTTGTACTTGCTCACTTTTGCATAGAACTTTTGTTTGTGAAGGATCGCAATGACTTTGCAGAGATGTTCTATGTGCTCTTTAATGGAAATGGAGAAAACCAGGATATTCTCCATGTAAATAAAGACAAACTGTCCGAGTTACTCAGCAATTGTTCCGTTTAGTTCTCCTTGGAAGGTTGCCAGGGTGTTCATTAACCCAAGGCGTAAAACTCGTAGTATCTCATGTGCATTCAAAACATTGTTTTGGGTGCATCATCTTCCGTCTTGTAGATTTGATGGTTCCCTTGAGAAAAATCCAAGAACAAAATACTTGTTTCCCATGGATTTTGTCAAACAGGTCTTCAAGCCCCGGTAGGGGGAATTGGTTTTTAACTTTCATCTTGTTCAGCGCTCCATATTCCATGCACATGCATAAGCCACCGTCCTTCTTGATCACAAAAAGGATCAGGGCACCATATGGCAAGCTACTTTGCTCTATCCACCCTTTAACATGGTACACTTTGATTTTGCATTTTGCCTTTCTACTAGACAAAGGCGATACATGGGCCTCAATGGAGAGGTTGTCTCAAGTTGCAACATAATCGTATAGCCCATATGTCATTCTAGTGGAAGATCAACCAGGAGGTCTTATAATACATCAAAGAACTCCACCAATAGAGAGTTGATCTCTTGTGGCGTGTCTTCATTTATTCCATCCTCTACTTTTTGCAGCTGAGCCAAGAAGTATCGATACCCTTGTTGAATTCGTCTCTTGATCTGCATCATGTATGAGCTGGGATGGATTTTTAGTCGGATCGGTGATACTTCAGAACTTGGAATCAACGTAAAGCAACGCTGTCCCTTCCTAAGGATCAAGCATTTTGACTCAAAGCACGCCAAAGCCTTCTTTTCATGGAGCCAATGACTGTCTGGCACCACGTTGAACAGGTCTCGAAGGTTGAGTACTTTCAACATGACACTCTGTGTGTAACCTTGAATGCAATTTTTTTCTTTACAGGTACCGATCACGGATTTTGTATGGGTTTCACCGACAACAACTACATCATTCCATGGCTAGTATTTGAGGCCCACCTATCGGGTTAAGCCAAGGCTTACAAAGGAGTCATCTCCAATATCAGCCAATACGTTCACGGGAGCACCAGCTAGATGTCCTTTGAAATGCATCATCATGTTACCTCTACTCTTCTGAGTGAACAGGCTCAACAACGGCAAGTTGTATTTGTGATAGACACGGAATCTGTAAGCATGCCGCTGCTCTCATGATTCACCCACTCAAATCTACATTTTGTAGGCAGGTGTGAATTTAGCTAGCACCTTCCAGTCTTTAAAATTGACCGGGACAACATCTTCGACCAAAGGTATAGTGAACATGACTGAACTCATCACTTTGAGGATGTTTGCTTCAATCACTATGTCACAAAACTCTTGCATTGTGGCCGGTTTGGCCACCACTAAGCATGTACAATCATACATCTCATCCAGAGATGCAAGGTGAAATGGGCCATGTCAGCCAGCAAGTGTAGAATAAGGTTAAACAAAATGAGAGAAGTTTGAACTCGTCAAATCTCACATTGTTCAACATCCTCATTTGAAAACATGAATGCACACTCGTGATCCAATTTTGCCCCTAAGTAGTCTCCAATACCGTTACTCAAGGGAAAACCCGTCCCACGACCTAGTCCCTTACCACGGGCGGGCCCATTACCGCGACCTTGGCCCTGTCCACAGCCCTGTCTGCGGCCTCCTGTTGCACCATCCTGACCAGGTGTCGTAGCTACAACCAACACTTCGGCCTCTTGCCCACTACTAGCAGCCTCAGGGCACTGGGCCCTAAAGTGGCCAGGCTACATGGAATTGTGGTAAAGCCTGTTGCACAAGACTGCATTCCGAAGCTCTCTTGCCGACTACAACTCGTTATTGTCGCGGCTCCGCCTCTTGGCCAAAGGGTTTGTGGGCTACTTGCCCTTGGCCCCTCTCCCCTTTCTGGCTGCCCCACCAGCCCCTCCGACATCCATGCGCATGTCGCGGCACTGATGTGCACGAGGTTTGGCCGTGCATTAGAGTAGTGCTTCGGATTTGCCAAATACACTTCCGTCATGTATTGGCACAATGCCCTCTAGCTTGTCAAAGCTTAGCCAGTTACCGTCATGGTGGTCTTCCATTTTAACTTCTTACTGGCCAGACCATGACGCAAGTAGTCCAGCAGCAAGCACTCTAGGTACATGAAGGCCTGGGTCCTTGGTGAAGCTTTCGGCTTCCTCCACAAGTGTAGTGAACTCGCTCAAGTAGGCGCATGAAGTCCTTCATCTTGTGGAAAGCGCAATGTACCTCCTCATCCCGGGTATACCTCTCATGCATGATATGACAGAAGGCCTCCCATGACATGGACTTCCACTCAAGATATGGTTGCTGCATGCCCCACTCCTTAACGACACACTTGAAGAGCTTTCCTTGAAGTTACATTGTCGCAAGGTCATCCAAATGACTGAGTGGCGCCTTATGGACATGCAAGACGTGCTCCGTGCAATTCAACCAGTCGGTCAGCTGCACGCCCTTCCGAAAGATTAGTCCACTGTGGAAGAATGACATTTTCATGACCCGCCCCGAAGTCGTTGAGGTAGGCAAGTCATTGCTCCCATAGGTGGTGACATCAGCACCTGCGGCCCGTTGTAATTGCTTCTATATCCCTACCTGGGTTATACTCTATAACACCTTGTCGAGACGGTTGCATTGGTGGCTTGCCTAATGAGTGGCCAAGCGATACAACTGGCAATCACGGTCAAGATCCACGATGTTCTTCACAATGTGGACTAGTAGGTTGATGAGCCCAAACTTCAGCTTTGATGTCGTGAGAGCATAAGTGATAGCCTCAAGGGCCTCGTGTTGTCTGTGCACCCTCACCCACTATAGGAGGGTACGGTTTGCATACATGTCTCTTAGGAGTCCCACCTTTTGGAGGGGACTATCATCGATGACGACACACAAGTGGCCCTTGGTCTGTGTCATCGTCGCCACATTGAATGAAGGGGGGTCTGCCCCCACTCCTCCGGGAGATACTACACCTCCACCATTTGTGGTGATCTTGAGTTGGCCCATTGCCTCCGTCCCCAACTCGTCAAGCCTCCGGCTGTGGTCGCGATTTGCCTTTGCGCCAATGTCGTCCGGCTCATTCTTACTTGAACTTCCTACGTTTCTGCTTTGAGTGCCTTTGTTGTTGTCGGCAGCCTCATTGCTGTTGGCAGCTTCAGGGGATCCGACGAGTGTCTTTGCCTTCTGGGGCGATCAGCTCAATTTCCACACGCGACGATGGCAATGATCATAATCCTCATCACCTGCGCTATCGTCGGCGTCATGCTCTTCGCCGTGGTCCACGCCTGGGCAGTCGTCCTTGAGTGCATCCTCCATCGCATTGGGGTCCTCCACATACACGTCGACGTGCTCGTTAAGCACATTTTTGGCTCCCTTACGCTTCTCAATGTCAGCGAGTGTGGCAAGGATTGTGTTGTACTTCAAGGGAATGACAATAAATGTGAGTGCCGCTCACAAAAAAAAGGGAGAAAGGTGTGAGAGGAGTTCTAATAACTCATAGTAACTCCTTCACTCCCTCTTTCCTAGTTCTTGTTCTCCTCTTGTCTTATTGTCTTCCTTAGCCTCCTCTGAACGTCTCTTGACGTCTCTCGCGTCTCTTGGCAGCCTCTCCCTTGAGCCGACGGCATTGGAGAAGCCACCAAAAATCTTCAAGGTGTCATCCTCCTTCTTTTTAGGGTGCTTTGTAGTCGTGAAGGCCCATAGCCTTGTGAAGAAGCATTGCCCTAATTGGAGGATGGAGGAGGGATGTAGGAGCCTTAAGAAGAGGAAACGTTTTGGTGGTTTGGGGGTGGGCACTTCCCACCCCGTCAAAGAAGTATCCACCTAGTCCCCGGGATAGTGGGAGAAGTTTAGAAGAGCTGGCAGAAAAACTATAGCTCCTCAAAAGCTTTTCAATGCAGTTTACGGTGCTTAAAATGGTTACATTTTAAGTCCGTATCCTTCGTCAGCATTTTCGCTAAAGTTGTATCTGCTCGCAGCGTTTTTTATCTCTTATAGCTACCAGAACCGTCGCACATGTGGTCGTGAGGGTCGTCCTGCTCTGGAAACCACTGCAATGACGGTGTCTCTAGATCCTGTAGTGAGGTCGTTGTTGGATTTTGCAGAATGGCATCCAAAGCTCACTCGACGGGTTTTCCCCTTTGTGTCATTTATGGGGTAATCGTCATCACCGACTTGTGCAGGGAGGCTAAAACATTTTTAGTCTCTGGAGGCCCGTTTCCATTCTTACCATGCCTCCTCGTTCTGGGTCCCAAACAAGGGGGATGATCCTTCGAAATCATAACTGCATGAGTTTTTTGTAAATGAAACTCAAATTTTTTATAAAACAAATTCAAGTTTCATTTTTTAGGGGATGGCGTGACATCGTTGCGAGCAAGGCACATCCAGCAATTTTGCGCAGGCGCTTGTATTCCTCTCGCGCCTCATGCCCTTGCTCTGTATCCCTCACTCTGCTCACTTAAGGAGGCTGGGAGGAGAGCGCAAGGACAAGGGCTCGAGGCCACAAGCCGCGGCCCTCGGGGCCTCACGCCCCCCTGGCCGCCAATCAAGCCACCAGCTAGATTGGCAGCTGGTGGCTCACCGGCGGGTGCCCGGCCGATCGCTTGACCGGCCGCCGGCAACCCAGCCGGCCGGCCGCCGGCCGGCCGGTAGCCAGCGGGTGGCTGGCCACCGGACAACCCTCGCGATAGCAAGGGGTGGCTTGCTACCATCCCCTCGCTATCGCGAGGTGGGAAGGCCGAATCGGCCCTCCCGCTACAGTTGAGGATATCCAAAAAGATGTTCTTTATCTGATTTGGGAACTACGAGTTCACAGTTATACCGTTCGGACTCACAACTACCCTTGTAGCATTCATGGCAGTAGCAAACAACATTTTTTGGCCATACCTCAAATACATTGCAGTTGTACATATTGACGACATCTTGGTGTACACCACCACTCCTGAGGAGGACAATGGAAATCCCGAAAAAGTTCTCAAAGCTTTACAAAAAAAAGAAATTCCATTGAAAACACTTGAAATGCGACCTTGGTCACTATTTGATTGCATTCTTTGGCCACATAATCAATGTTGGATGAATCACCATGGATGCTAAGAAATTGGAGGTGGTCATTGATCGCCCAACAACGATTAACGTCGAGATGTACATGTGTTTTTTGGATGTTGCAACTGTTACTGTTGGTTTGTAAAGGACTAAGCTGAGGTTTCAGGTCATCTGTTTGATCTCACTGAAGAAAACAACCGAGTTCAGCCATGGAGACATTTAACAAGAAGACGTGACTCTTTGAGAAACCTCTTACCTCGGCGTCAAACTTGTAATTGGTGGATCCAACAGTGGCCTATGTCATGACCAACGACGCGTCCAATCAAGCAATTTGATTAGTTTTCTTCAAGGCAATGGTTGTGGAGAACAACCGGTCATGTGCATGTCGTCGAAACTACCTGGACTGGAACTCAACTGTATAATACACAAAAAGAAAGTGTCGGTTGTTGGTCACACGTGAAAAACATGGTAGTGCTACTTCAAATGTGGATGATGTGTCGTCCGCATCGACTGCCAGGCACTCATGCATGTACAGACTTAGTCAAATNGTGGCGGAGATGAACATGTTGCTCATCAAATAAGACACGTACCTCATGAGGATGTTTGTGAAGGGATTTTGGCGCGTATGATCAAACCAAGTTTTGGTTCGATGACCTTTCATGAAAGCAAAATTTTACTTGCCAAGACGTCGTACCACAAAATGATGATTTACAGCAGATGCTATTTGAGGAATGCCACGACATTGTTCCAGTTGGACATTTTGGCCAGGACAGGATGTTCAAGACCAGGCAGAATATTCCTGGTGGGACTCAATGCAGAGTGACTTGGAAACATATAACAAATTGTACGACATATATCAAAGGTAAGAATCACATTGCAAGTGTGCACGTTGACTACTTGAACCAAACCTTATTCCAGCAAAGCCACGAGTTGATATATGTATGGACTTCGTGACAAGACCGGCTGTCACTCCGGAGGGATATGCCACCATCATTATTGCGGTGGATGTGTTTTCCAAAATATTGCACTCCATTTCAACGAAGACCACTGTCACCACAGAAGGAGCAGTGTGGATGTCTCTAAGCCAAATCGTGCGACTACACACAGTGCCGCGTACCATCATCAATAACACATAAGGGCGCTTCACTAGCCATTTTTGGCATGAACTGATGACACGTTATGACAATTAGATCTAGCTATGAATGAAATTTCATCTTCAAACAGATGATCATACTAAGTGAACCAATCATACTTTCAAATTAATTCTTTATACTTTGTGCGAGCCCCATGACTCCGGTTGGGCGACAAAACTACTTATCGTTGAACTAGCTCAGAGCTCGGCAACTTCCCTACAATGGGTAATATTCCATGTGAGGTAGTTTAGGACAAACGTATTGTCACACCGGCATGACTACTAGGATTAATCAATGTTTTCATGGTTGATATCCTCTGCCAGGACTTCTCAACATGTTAGGAAGAAACACATCAGACCATCAAGAAGACGGTAGCTGTGATGAAGTGAGCGACAAACCGGCATTGCAGTGACGATACATTCAGTGTTGGCGGTGGCCTCTTGCTCTATTTAGTGATCATCAAACTACGTGGACAAGACTTCAACAAACTTAACCCTTAATGGTTCGGCTCATTTGAAATTGAATGAATGCAAGCGTTGATGTGGCATGACTTCGCCTACCAAATAACATGGCGATACATTCAGTCTTGCATGCCATGAAGTTCAAGCTCTTTCGAGATCTATGTGAGATCTCCTAGCAGGAACATCGCTCCTCCACCTTCATTCCAAGTGGACAGAGATACTTATCATGTTATCAAGGACATCCTTCGACATCAAAAACGTAGAAATACAAGTCAGTGTCTCGTCATGTGGCACAGCTACAATGTCGTGTACAAGAGCTGCGAGCTTTCCTTCAACCTTTGAGACATCGATCATGTAATTAATGATTGCTTTAGGCATTACCAAATCATGTTTGCTAACGCCCCCGGACGTTGCGACTAAAAGAGGGGGATGTGTTACGTCCCTAACGTACATGAGTCCCTTAACTCTGTGAATTGCACGTTTTGTTATTTCATGTGTAGCACATTGCCTTTTGACCTCAATGTTTTAAGTTGATTGGTTGAGGGCATTTTGGCCTCCTACCCCAACTCTCAATATTTTGTTCCCGAAGTTTCTGGCACATTTAGCCAACTACTTGAATGGTTGATAGAAACATATAGAGTTTTCCATACTGTTTGTCCGACTTCTCGACGGATCTTAAGTTTTTATGTGATCGTGCCTCGAAATTCTCAAAACCACTGAATCCTTGGCAGATTTCCTCAAAGCGACAACTCACAATTTGGCGTGGCATGTGCTCCTCAACTCGAGCATCCAAGGCCCAAAATTATGCCTGATTCTTTGTCTCGGTATTGTACATATGTGTTCTACATACATGGAACTTTTCATCAAAGTAAAATTGTTTCTTATAATAAATCAAGCTAACATCCCAATTTCTCAGATCTTATTCTGCTTTGCACCTTCATTGTAAACGACCCACGTTCTTGCTACTTACCAGACGGACTTGAGTCCCTAATCTTTCCAATTGAGCACTTCTGTTATTACACAAACAGCCCATCGTGTCGCCAGACCGCGATGTTCACTCCGACTTTCAAGGGCAAACCAGCCAACTACCCCGCCCTCAGTGAATCTTCCTGAACCTCCCAACAACTTTGACCACTCTTACAAATCTACAACATAAGTATCATGACCTTTCAGTCGACTTCTTGACCAACCAAGAAAGATGCATCTCGCATCATCACCGTTGATTCTCAAAGACCCTTGATTTCTTGGCGGACATTCTCAAATCCAACCACTCACGACGCAAATCCATACGCATCGCTCGACAATCAACCCAATGACCCCGCTTCAGCCTCATTTGTAACTCGGCACTTGTGTGTGTGTGTGTGTGTGTGTGTGTGTGTGTGTGTGTGTGTGTGTGTGTGTGTGTGTGTGTGTGTGTATGTGTGTGTGTGTGTGTGTGTGTGTATACATATGTATGTGTGTGTGTGTTCCATCATTTCAACACTTGCCATCGAAGTACACTTGTCGCTAACAATAAACTGCTCAAGTGTCCCAAATTCTAAAATTTGTTTTGCCTCGCATCTTCTACTTGTTTTCCATCTATGCTCTGTTTGGCATAACCCTTGGTATCAGAGCATTGCGGTGCTGGAGAAGCATCCGACTACTTTACCCATCCGGAGGACTACCCCGTACAAGCTATCAGCACATCTTGCACGTCAAGATTTTGCATTCTTCATGTCTATGACGTGAGGCGAGTGAGCGCAACTGACGACTAGCAACGGGTCTTTGGTGACGACTGCAGCGATGGAGGAGCAGAACGTTCTGATGCACACGAACCCTGAAGCGACAACAAATGTTGGTGTGATTGGCCTTACGGCAGCTGGAAAAACCCCAACAGCTTCAAAGACCAACCCGGTCACGGACCCAACGGTGGTAAACCAGCCGTCCCTACCACCACCCTCGATGACAAAAGTAGGAACGACAGGTGGCACTGGACAAAAGGCGCAAATCAACGAGGAACTTACAAGCCAAATCTCCATGCTCGAGGGGATCAATAGCCATCTGCTCCAACAACTCAATGTCTCAATGGAGGCTCTTCGCAACACAAGCGCATGAGAAGCGGTTCTTGTTGAGAGAAATTCCCAACTCTTAAGCAAACCCAAAACATTTCCAACCCCACCGGAATAGTTCGATCATACACAATGGGACCAATGTTCGGATGTGGCTGACGAGTTTGGAGGTGTACTTCACTGCTATTGGTATTAATGATGATAAAAACTAATGACCTCGCAAATACGCTTTTGCGTGGCATGGTGCTAAGTTGGTGGTCCAATCTAAAGACCATCCAACGACAGCTGGAGACCGGCAAAGCATCATCAACAACCAACAACGCCCATTTCATATCACTGGCCGTAGGCATTCTACCCTTGGAGCACATCAACCCACAATGGCAGGACGCGCTTATGCCACTAACCAAGTGGAAAAAATTCTCGCATGTAATGCTTGCACGCTTTGGGCGATTGAACAAAAATTCCGACGCACGCTACAAGCTCCTGCGTCTCTGTCGGCAGTCGAGCGTGGAAACGTACATGCGGAGATTCTACGAGATCATCTCTCGAGCAGACACCACCCCGGACGAACTCTGTTATCACTACAACAATGACCTCAACCAAGATAAATGGCTAGCAATCGCAATTTTTAGCATCCAAAATGACTTGTAACGGATGATCGCAACAGCAGAAAGAATCCACACCACCGACTACAACGCTCGGATCCAGGTGACCTCTTAACCACAATTATTGTGGAAACGGAAAAAAACGAGTCGGCAGGCTCTTCAACTTTGATGGAAGTGGACGCCGTCGACCTGAGAGATAGGCAAACCTGCTACAATTATAGAATAACCGGACACATCGCTTGCAACTGTCGGAGCAAGCAGCAAGTGAGAAAGGGGTGGGAGGAGTCGTAGTAAAATGAGTCGGGAAACGGCCAAGGGTAGGAATAAAAGGCACAACTCTTGTTCATGAGCTGCTATCTGCACCGAACGATTGCCCATCTAAACGGCCTAAATTGCCACAGAGGGGTTCTAAGATCAAAAAGATCAATGAGGGAATACGAGGATGACCAACTGGCGATACTACTAAAAGTTCAGCCTCAAGGATACAAGAGTCACAGAATGGTACTGGAACTATTGCATGGAGGAGCTTCACATAGCTTCGTAAGACAACATGGTTCGCAAATTGGGTTTGCAGATGAAACCAAGGTTGTTTGAAGGGCAAACCGTCGATGGGAGCTTGCAAATATGGAAGCTCCGAGAATCACTACGACTACAAATGGGAGATATACGGGATGCAATGGTCTGGAGGTCTTGTCCACTGAGTGATAACAAAATCATCCTCGAACGGGGTTTCTTGTGCCGGCACAATCTGCAGGTTGACTAGAATAGCAACGGTGTCTTTGAAGAGATCAACGGAGGTAAAGAAAAACTTATGCGTGTAGGACAGAAGCCAACAGCAGAAGTAGTAGAGGTGAAAGCAGTAGTGGAAGTCGTGGTGGCCGAAAAGAAACGACCTGTGCAATTGATACCGCTCAACGTGGCCAAGCACTATATACGACGAGGAGCTCATGCGTGGCTCATACATCTCGATCCAATGAAAAAAGCGGAAGTGGCAGCAGCTGATTCATCATCCTCAACGTCCTCGTCGGCATCAACTAAGTTTGCGATGGTACCCCACGAGTTTGTACCGCTCATCCAAGAGTTTGCAAAGGACTTCCCTGACAAACTCCCGAGAACCTTACCTTCTGAACGAGAAATTGACCATCGTATCAAACTGAAGTTGGACAGCAGACGTACAATTTGAGGGGCCTATCCAATGAGTAATCATAAGTTGATCGAGCTAAAAAAGCAGCTCGTCAAGATGCTCAGTTAAGGGTTCATCCGTCCATCCACATTAACATACGGTGCACCAATATTGTTTGTAAAAATGAAAACCGGTGAGATGTGCGTGGACTATTGGGCGTTGAATGACGCTGCCATCATGAACCGCTACCCTCTTCCTTGAGCGAAGAAGCTTTTTGACCAAATTTGAGGAGCTCAAAACTGCAACAGAAGTGACTTGCGTGGCGGTTATCACCAGATACTCGTGGCAGATGCCGACATCGAGAAGACGTTGTTGTGAACTTTCTACAGGCATTTCGACTTTACGATAATGCCGTTTGGACTGAGGAATGCCTCGCCAACGTTCATGGCGGCAATGAACAACATTTGTTTACCAAACCTTGATGATATTGTCGTGGTGTACCTCCACGACATTATGGTGTACAGCCGAATCCCGGAGGATCACGATGGACATCTTCCAACAGTTCTCATAGTTTTACACAAACAGTTTTCTTTGGAAAACTCTCAAAGTGCAACTTTTGTCACTGTTTGATCGAGTTTTTGGGCCACATCATCAGCGGTGGGCGGATCACCATGGATCCAAAAAATAGTGGCAGTAATCGCTGATTGGCCAGTGCGGACCAACGTTCAAGAAATTCAAGTTTTCGTGGGCTTCTGCAAATACTACTCGCAATTCGTACAGGATTACGCCCGGCTGTCAGCGCCTCTTTACGACCTCACTCGAAAAGAAAACGAGTGGCGGTGGAAAGACCAAGAACAATAAGCATTCATCGCTTTGCGGAACGCTGTCACCCCAGCGCCAGCCCTCGGATTAGCCGATCGAACGATCAACTACGTCATGGGCATAGATGCGTCAGAGCAAGCCATTGGCGCAGTCTTCCAAGACCACGACAACAGTCACCTACATGTCTCAAAAACTGCGAGGACCAGAACAGAACTACACCGTACACGATAAAGAATGTTGGCAGTCGTGAACGCATTCAAGACATGGCGGTGTTACTGGTTTGCTGCCAATGCATCGTGCGCACCGCCAACCATGCAATGAGATATTGAAAGAGGCAGACGAACCTCAACCGACGTCAAACTCAATGGATGGAGCTCCTTCAATCTGGAATTGACTACGATATCGAGTATCGGCAAGGCAAAATCAACTCGGCGGACACACTCAGTCACCGACCAGATTTATTGGCTGAGGTGGCAACGCTAGAGCTGCATCGAGACCCATATCTTGAGCAACTATTTACAAGAGGCTACGACCAGCACGGCGGATAGAATAAGACAAAATTCTGGTACAACACACCCTGTTGGCGACGGGGCTTAACTCGCCAAGTGGTCGTTCCCCCGAACGACAAACTTCGCCGTATGTTGTTCGAAGAATACCATGACACAGGACCAGGTGGAGACTTCGGAGAGGACAAGACGTTGAAGAAGCTGGAAATAAACCTATGGTGGGACAAAATACAATCCGACGTGGCTGACTTCTACAAGTCCTGCAACACATTTCAGCGACAAAAATCCCGTCGCACACGGCCACCCGGACTTCTACAACCACCCATTTTTCCAGCAGAATCGTGGGCTAATGTTTTCATTGACTTCGTCATGGGATTACAGGTCACACCCAAGGCATATGACGTAATCATAGTGGTCATCGACATGTTGTAGAAAATGTCCCACTTCATCTTGACAACGACCATCTTCATCGCCAAGGAAATAGCAGAACAGTTTCTAAACAACATCGTGTGGCTACACGGCGTAATGAGAACCATCATGAGCGACAAAGACGAGCGATTCACCATTTGTTTTTGGTCCAACTGATGACTCACTTTGGCACCAGATTTCAACTTTCAACATCGTTTCATCCTCAAACTGATGGTCAAACCGAGCGGACAAACCAGACGCTCGAGCAACTTCTCCAAACACTATGCAAAACGCCTTGGACAGATTGGGCTCAAAAACTTCTGACTGCCAAAACCGCATACCCTAGTGATTTTTGAATTCGACGGATGAGTTTTCAGGAATTATATGATCCTTCACTTCAACTAATTTCTAAGGGTTTGAATTGTTTATGTGTTCCTAATTCATCATATTCGTAATGGCCCTGCTCCTTAAATTCGACGAAAAGACGAGTTCAATTTCCATGTGCTACTTGAATTCGACGACTGCCTCCGTCGGAGCGTCTGGCAAGCACCGTCCTGCACTGACGTGCATGATACCCGACACGGGACAGAGCGCATTTGGCACGACGGCCAAACGCGCCCTCTGTCACATGCCAAATCAGTGCGCGTCACCTGTACGAGCACGTGACACGCGCGGATTCAACGATAATGTCAGGTGCGACCTCGTCGCTTGACTATGTCGATGGACGAGGTCGAACAAGACATTGTCTTTATTGTTGCGGTGAAAGAGGGAAGTCCAAGACTAAAAATAAACCCTAAATCCTTAAATTCGATGTCCCAAAGTACTAATTATTTATGTGGTCCGTCAAATTCATTCAACAAAAAAAATGCTTCAAATTTGATCAAGGAAAAAAAAAATCGAATTTAAAGATCACCAGGGTATAATTCGGCAGTTTCCATTGCAACGGGTAAAACTCCGTTTGAAGTGGTGTATGGCACTATTCCCGCCACACCAGCCGGACTATAGAGTCGTAGCAACATCCCCGTAGTTGACGTTCAACACCAAAACTTCACCACCATCTGAGAAAAAACGCAAGAAACCCTCGCGAAGATACAAGCAGCAATGAAGCAACAGTTGACCGACATTGCAGCGATGACATATTCGCCGCTAGCGTCAAAGTCCTTCTCAGCTTTGCACACATCAAACTCCGCGGAGTTGACTGTTCGAAGCTCAAACCTCAGTGGTTGGGACCGTTTGAGATCGAGCGCATGCAAACCCTTGTGATTGCGCGACTCAAACTCCTCAACACTACGCAAGCTCATCCATGGTTCCGTGTTAACATACTCAAGCACTACCGAGACCCCAGAGAGAACTTCCCCTGGAGAGAGGTCCCTCCTTCGCCTCCCGTTCAAGTGAACGAACACAAAGAGTACGTCATTGAGGACATCCTTGGCCATCGACAACGAGGAAAAATGACAGAATATCTTGTCGTGTGGCACGGCTATGACTCCACGCATAAAAGTTGGGAACCCTATGGAAACCTCTGAGACATTGATCACCTAATCGACGGTTGTTATTGCCGTCACCGGGCCACATCTATACGCGCGCCGGGACGTCGTGACTAAAAGGGGGGGGAGTGTTATGTACTAGAGGTACATTAGTCCCTAATATTTCTAATTATGCACTTCTATTATCACATAAATAGCCCATCGCGTCGAAAGACCATGATATTCACTCCAACGGTGGAGGCCAAACCAGCCAAGTGACTCGTCCTCAGTGAATCTTCCCAAACCTTACGACAGAAGTATCACGACTTTTTGATCAACTTCTCATGCACCGAGAGGAATCTGGATGTATGAAGATGCATCTCGCATCTTCACCGTCGATTCTCAAAGACCCCCGATTTCTCGACGGATCTTCTTGAGTCCGACCACTCACGACGCGACTCAACACGGGTCGCTCGAAAATTGACCCAACTACCCTGAGTATTAAGGCTGCACACCAATCCTTGGATTCGTAAATTCGTTTCACAAATCCCGAATCCAGATCCGGATTCATGAGTCCGGATCCAGGGTCAGGTCTCATTCAGGATTCGGGAATCCACCAACGAATCCTAGAATGAACCAAGGGTTAGGGAGGGGGGGGAATTTAGCTGGTCCAGCTCACGTCCGACTATCAAGCCAGGATGCAGATGTATTCAACTTTTGAAGTTTCGACACTTCAGAAGCTGACAACTACGCTAACTTTCGGGGATCGTGCATGTGCCAAGTCATCGGCCCAGCACATGCACGAAGCTAGCGACAAGGAATTCGCCACTCGCACGTCCTCCACAAGCGAGCGGCGATTAGTGCGCATCACTCAGGATCTTGAACTGCATTTGGCTGGCGTGTGAAGTCTTGACGCGTCCGTCGGCCAGGCCAGGTCATCGAAGCTTGGCGTCGAGCGAATCAGGTGTCAGGCCTGACTGTAGGCTTCGCTTGTGTAGCGATTCTGGGCACTGCCACTTTGCAAAAGCAAAGAATGGGAGCTGCACCAGAGGTCATCCGATATTCTTTGGCAGCCATATACTTTCTTGGACACCCCCAAGGATTCCCCGAGATTCGTGAATCCACAAGGATTCGCAAATCTTGGATTCGGATTCGGGAATCCGAATCCATCAATGGATTCGGGAATCCAAATGCAGTAGTGGATTCGGACTCTCGCATCCGAATACTTTCAGATTCGCAAACCAGATTCCGTGTGCAGCCTTACCGAGTATGCCTCATTCGCAACTCCATACTTATATACATATGTTCGATCATGTCGACACTTGTCATCGAAGTACACTTACCGCTAATTAAAAATTGCTTAAGTGTCCCAAATTTTTAATTGTGTTCTGCCTCACAACTTCTACCTGTTCACCATCCACACTCCGTTCCGCACAACTATTCTGCTCTACATAACATGAACCATCCAAGTTCCGTTTGGTGTAACTATATGGACTACTATGAGAATGCAGGCGGAGCTTGGGCAACTGCAGAACTTCCCTCTGAAGCTATGTCCTCTTGGAGTCTCATGTGCACGCAATTGCATGAATCTATGCATTTTAACCACATATTACCACCATTTGTCGTCATCGTGGATGACGACAGATCGGTCTGAAAGTCGCGGACTTTCTCCACTCTTTCAAATCAGTGCAGCCGTCCGATAACTCTAGATTGATCCGGACAACTCGTTTGGCTGTAGCATGGATGTTAGATAGCGTAGATCGATGACACTCCTCGAGAACACACCCCTACCCTACTAATCTTTAAATTTGATATTAAAGATGTATTGGTCAACTCTGCTCAACGAAAACTATTATTTGCCAAATTAGTTGGGTACAACTTAAATAACTCTCAATTGATGAAAAAGGTGATATTCTCGTCAACGGGGTCTGTACACCGTCCTTGTCTTCGACGTCTGTGAATATGTCGTGCCACAACTAATTTTCTCACATTTCCAATTCACGTCCGGCTCATAGACCAGAACTAAGTGGTCGCCCTGAGTAGGGAGGCAGTCTAACGAGGCGGATTTCAGAAAGAATTGGAAAGCTGCATCGTCACAAGATGGATGGCGATCATCGAAGGTCAAAAACAAGATGACTCACTCCGATATGATTGTTGGTGCATGACTTCTTACACGAAACAAAACAATATTTTGTATACCAAATCAAAGAAAAGAATCACAACTATTAAGGTACTACTTTCATTGTCACAACTACGCTAGACATAGAACCAACAGATTTTGACAAATCACCCTTCCACGACACCAGCATCTGTACTCTTGTACACATCGCATAACAAATTTGTCGGCTTCTGCAATTATACAACTATCCCAGCCTGGAGGATTGCGCATACCTCAAAACGTGAACTTATGAACCTCTATCACATCATTAATAACAAAAAACTAAAAAATGTGGAGTACCACGACAAATGGATCGCAGATGGAGAAAAGAACACAACAAACGCAGTCACCAAAACTTGTCTTAAAAACATCATGCTGCCCCCAAAAGAGATAGACACATACCTCAAAGTCATTATTCGCAGCATACAAACAAGGCACAAGATGCGCTTCTTCCCAGCACCTTTTGAAGATATCTGGCCACTTTGTAACTTACAGAGCAAAACAATTCTCCACGCTTTTCAACACTGCACAAAGTTAAAACACATAACAAGAAAACTCCAACAAAGTTTCCTTTACATATGCGGGAATCAAACAAAAACAAACTTCGTTTTCGAAGATACTAATAAAATGTATAAATGGTGGCCAATCTTACAGGGAATGACATATAAAGAAATTTGGATTTACAGATGTGAAGTCTCGATGCAACAAAGGAAGGCTTCCAATAACCCCACTGATCTCTTAGCACTACAAATCATTCATCATTACAGAGGCAATCTCAACCTCTGTCTAAGACGGTTCTGCTCAGGCAAAAAACAAAAAGCAAGCACAAACATGATTATTGAACTCACAAGTAACTCAAAAGTCTGTAACACTGATAAAAAGATATTGCCACCCCTTCTGATCCTACACCCACGCTTCCAAAACATCTGGTTTAACAAAACTAACTAATGGGGGGAGGAGTATTTCAGGATGTGGAATGATTCGAATTCTGCATACTGAACCCCGAGCTGCAGGGTTACGACCCGTGGCAGCGATACTCTTAGGGGTGAGGGTTAGTGGCTGAGACTCCCACATCACCCATGAGGTTTAGGCCTTATGGGTACCTTAACTCGTGTGGCGGAAGCCACATGATGCACAGTCTTTTGACTGAAAGCTTCCTCCAGAGGAGTGTCGCATGACCTCCTAGGGTGCAGCATACCCCGGTGTTCTTTTTATTCGACATTAATGTTTTTTTACTTGATCGAATTTGAACCTTTTTTCGTTGAACGAATTTGACGGACCACGTAAATAATTAGTACCTTGGGACATCGAACTTAAGGGTTTAGGGTGAACTTTAGTACTGGACTTCTCTCTTTTACTACGACAATAAAGACAATGTCTTGTTCGACCTCGTCCCTCGACGTAGTCAAGCAACGAGGTCGCACCTCACACTATCGTTGAATCCGCGCGCGTCACAACCCGCAGTTCGCCACCGCTACCTGCACTAGCACTGTCAAACATCAGCGACATATTTTAGTTGGACGAATGAAACAGCACCACCTAAATAATTGTATGTCCTAAAACCATGAACAAATATAAGGAACACAAGAATAGAAAATTTGAAAAAAATCGAAACTACAGATCGGTAGGGTAATTCCCCTCATCGGGAGTCGTCGCACGCACGCAGTCGTGCACTTGTTACGATGTTTCACTGTAACTGTTTTGCATGTCGCGGTCGTTGCTGGTTAAGCCGTTGCTGTGACGGTATGAATGGACCTCCCAGTCGGTTAAGCAGTTTGATTCGCTCTCTTTTGACTTCCGGTAGTGAAACCAAGTGTGCTTCGGATGTAACGTGTAACACGCAAGGATATTGTGCAGAAATATACGACTCCGTACAGCGTGTAAGACAGCATGCCGGCTAGTACACGACAGGTGGCCCAATAAAACAATATTTACAGGAACGCATCACTAGTCGGCAGTCGCCGTCGACCCGACTATGGTGGTTTCAACACGAAGCTGCAAAAATAACTGAAAAACTGTGGAGAGAGCCGAAGGTTGACAACGGGATAGACGCATACGCTGTCAGTATTGTGAAATTCCAATTTGGCATAGCTAAAAGTAATTGTCGCAATGATCGCCGATCGACACGTCCCTGTGTAGCTGTGAAACGGATTTGATGAAATCCGCAGGTTAGTTTTGTTTCTGTGACTGCGACGCAAATCGCGTGTGCGAATTTCTTCGCAAACAAAAATACTCCAGTGCGACGTCGGTTGCGAATGTTCTAGTTCACACTGGACGGCGACTGCGGATGCATGGAAGGATGACGCGTTCCGAACGACTGAAAGTTGTCAATGTCACGTATGCACACGTAGGATGACAGCTGTTTCGACAATCCTTTACATCCGGAGCCAGATGGTTTATCACGCTGGACGCCAGAGCGCGCTAAGTTTCACTTCGCGGAGGTAGAAAGAGAGCGAAGCAAACTAAACGTAGTTTTCGAAGGGAGGTCCATACTGTCCTCTCGATTGTCCGACGCGTGAAATCGAGTTGGTCATGAAATGGCGCGTTCGGTTATCTGAGATCTGAGCCCTGCAGATGGTCGATCCACTGTGGACTGGCTCCCTAAAATTCGTGGACCTATGTCTACCATGTCTTGGACGTCGATTAGCGTCGTCTCATGCTCTTCGTTGAAATCGCTTCGCCCTATCCGGGCTAGCGTATCAAGGACGGCAGGTGCCGTCATTACTATATGTTCTGATTTTAGTTTTTTATTGATCTGCTGGGCAGCATAGATCTCCCGTCGGTACGTGGGACAGGGATTGGGGGATGGGGCTGTGGCACCCGGTGGCTAGCTTCTTAGCGGCTCGAGTCCCTGAAGCTGCTCCAAAAGCAGGCCGCATGACATCGCTTCATGCATTAGTTCCATTGCATCGCATCTTACGTTCTGTATCTCCATCAGGGCCACCAGCACCGTTGCCTCGAGTCAGCTCTCGGAATCTTAAGTTCGAATCATCGTAACCGGTTCAAGCGGAGGGGCGCATTCATTGTGACCACGAGCCGCGCGCACATTAGCCCGCACAGCCAGGCACACGCCGAGCCGCCTCGCGAGACAGCGGATCGCGAGGTACCGAATCGCGAGCAGCTGCAGCGAGGTAATCGTGAGGCAGTGCATCATCATTTGAGCTGCAGAACGATGACCTGTGTGACAGAGCCCGTAGCGAACCGCAAAGCCACGCAGCCGCCCCGCGCAGCGCGGCTCGCCTCCACCCCTTTCGCGGGTTTCCGTGCGCACAGGATGGCGGTGTCCGCGGCACACCCTCTCTTCGCACACAGTATGCTGGTGGTGGTTGTGATGCTGCTGCTGCTGCTGGTTCTGCTCTCGCCACCTCCGCCCCTCCTCAGCCGCGGTCCGCTTGCCCTTCCTCTCTGTCTTGCCATCCGACCAAACCTAACTCAGCGTCAACTCATGAAGGCACCTCCGCCACCGCCACCATCTTCCCTTCCCTTCTTCCCATGGACGTACCCCGTGCCCTACAAGCAGCCCTACTACGACGTGCACGCCGCCTGCCGTGCTGACTGCGAAGCATTGCCTCTACCGTCTGACCCAAACATTGGAGGCCGGCAGAAGTATATTCAAAGCACCTACGGCTGCACGTCAGTGTTCTCCTCCTCCTCCTCCTCCTCCTCCTCCTCCTCCTCTCTC
>SZWC01000055.1:93235-110131 GCA_023375785.1 Penium margaritaceum | reverse complement strand
TTTCCGTCTGTCCGTCTGTCCGTCTGTCCGTCGGTCCGTCTGTCCGTCTGTCCGTCTGTCCGTCTGTCCGTTTGTCCGTCTGTCCGTCTTTCCGTCTTTCCGTCTGTCCGTCTGTCCGCCTGTCCACCTGTCCGCCTGTCCGTCTGTCCGCCTGTCCGCCTGTCCTCCTGTCCGCCTGTCCGTCTGTCCGTCTGTCCGTCTGTCCGTCTGTCCGTCTGTCCGTCGCTCCGTCGCTCCATCGCTCCGTCGCTCCGTCGCTCCGTCCGTCCGTCGGTCCGTCGGTCCGTCGGTCCGTCGGTCCGTCGTTCCGTCGATCCGTCGGTCTGTCGGTCAATGATTCACCATGAATAGATTTGGCGAAGATGTATACGTGTGTAGAATACTAGTCGTTCAATGAAATCACCATAAAAAATGTTACCGTTTTTTGCAAGCAGATGAATCTTTTTACCAACTTTGCTCGGTGAGAATTTTCACCAAAATTGAAATGCACCGCGGCTGTCAACACACTCACTTATTTCATAAGAACATGGAGAAGAAAACATTCTAGACCATATGCTGGCACTTTATGTTACGGTCATGTTGTTTAGACTAACAATATAAATGTTACATCGCAAATGTTATGTCGCAAATGTCACAACTGCGCAGTTGTAACATTTGCGACGAAAATGAAAAACTTTTGGGGTTACCTTGACGACTTGTCGTTGTGTATCTCCACAACATCTAGGTGTGTAGTCATACCCAAGAGGGTCGTAATGGACCTCTCAAAGAAGTTCTTAAGATTTCACAAGGAATGAAATTCTATAGAAAACTCTTGAAGTGTGACTTCGGTCGCCGCTTGATCGAGATTTTTGGCCACATCATCGGTGCCAGAAAGATCACCATGGCCACTAAAAAATGGAAGCGGTCATTGATTGGTTGACATCCACTAATTCTTGGGACATCTTGGTATGTTTAGGATTCTGCAATTTCTTCTTACAATTGGTGAAGGAGTGTGCGAGTATCGGTGCCCTCTCCGATCTCACTTGTGAAACCATTAACTGGAGATAGGGACAGTGAACAAGAAACCTTCAACTCATTCAGAAACGCTCTGACCTTTTCACAGGCCTTACAATTGTCGGGACCAATGATTGACTATATCATGGCCACTGATGCGTCTGATGAAGGAATCGGAGTTGTTCTCCTCCAAGACAACAGTGATGGATAAAACACACCAGATAAACATAACATCAAACAACAAACGACCGCCAAGAGAACCTATTAGATGGTCGGCCACGAGCTGACTGAGCTAAAAGAACAAGATGAGATGATCCTTCACGCATTCATCATGTCATCTACGTCATCCTATGCTGCACCAGTACCTTTTGTAAAAAAGATAACTGGTAAGGTATGGATGTGTGTAGATTACCTGGCCTCAAACGACATCACCGTCAAGAACCACTATCCATTTCTTTGAGCGCAAGAAAATTTTCAAAACTTTGTGGGATGAGAATTTTCACAAACATTGACCTAGGCAATAGCTAATCTCAAATCGATTCTTTTTTTATGTAACGACTGTGTCTCCAGCCCCTACACTGATGTCGTCGCCATAGTTTGCAGAATGGCGTCCAGAGCTTGCTTGAGGGATTTTCCCCTCTACGTCAATCTGGGGGCAATTATCGTCAATGACCCATGTAGGGACGCTCGAATATTTATGTCTCTATAGAGCCATTCCCATTTCTTCCTCGCCCCCTTGTTTTGGGTCCCAAAAGAGGGGGATATTCCTTTGAACTCATGATTTTGCACGAGTTTTTCATAGAAAAACTTAAATTTTATACCAGACAAACTCAAGTTTCACTTTTCATGCAACGACACTAAGTCGTCGCATGCAAGGCACGTCCTGGGATTTTGCGCAAGCGCTTGTATTCCTTTCGCACCTCACTCCCTTGCTCTCTGACCCTCACCTCGCTCACTTGAGGCGGCAGGGAGGAGAGCGTGAGGACGAGGGCTCGAGGCCACACGCTCAGCCCTTGAGGCCTCGCAGCCTCCTGGCCACCAATTGAGCCACCAGCTTGATCAGCAGCTGGTGGCTTGCTGGCTGGGTTGCCGCCTGCAGCCCAACCGGCCGGCCGCCGTCCAGCCAGTAGCCAGCGGGTGCTTGGCCACCGGCCAATCCTTGCAATAGCAAGGGGTGGCTTGCGACCACCTCCTCGCTATCACAAGGTGGGAGGGCCGAACTAGCCCTCTCGCTACATTCCTCCCCACTTACTATGAACCATCCCGGTTCATGACCAACAAGTGAGAGTGCCATATACTGAGTCATCAACGTTGCAAAAGAAAACTAATGATTTGAATCACCAGCTAAACATGAACATGTATACGGCACTTGGACCTAAGCTGCAGCTTATCGGTCAGCACGGCTAGCGATCTCCTCCCTTTAGGCTGGAGCATCCGCATGACAACCATGTTGTGTGTCCCCATTCTCCTATGATTGTTGTCCATGTATGCAAGCATGTGGGAATGTTTTCCACCTTTTTTACGTTTAGGTGGTGTTCCCTACCACACATCGATCTGTGTCAGCTGTCAGCTCGCTCCAGTACTCATTGACCACCCCTATGGACAAACAATATTCGAACTCCCATGAGTTGTGTTTAGGTCCAAAACTGGCCCAAAGAACGAAATATTCCCTAACAATGTGTGACCGGAGTGTATGCTCTCAGTGGTGGAGTAGGCAAAGGACCTCGTATTGGCCATCGGCAACAAGGACTGCTGGTGGTGGCTGAACAGTTTTGTTTTCCTTGTATGGAGCCAGTAGGCTCACATGAAACACGTCATGTATCTTCGTACTCGGTGGAAGTAGTAATCGGTATGCAACTAGCCCGATGCGTGCCACAATGGGAAACGACCCAATCTACTTTGTCAGAATTTTTTGTGCCCCTGGCAAATTTAGCTGTAGGTTTTTGGTGCTTAGCCGAACTTTATCACAGATGTCAAACGCGACATCACGGCGACCTTTGTCAACTTATGCCTTTTTTCGTTGCTGAGCAGCTTGAAGATGGCCATTGGCCTCCTATAACAAAGAGTCTATGCACTTGGAAAAGGCTTGAGTAGAAGGAACTTGTCCTCAAGTACTCCACTCTTTACCAATGACAAGGGCACCACTGGATGCTGACTACTGGTGAACACAAACGGTGTCAACTATGTCGATTTGTCCACCGAGTTCTTCACTACAAATTCTGCCGGTGCTAGGAATCAGTCCCAGTCATTCATGGTAGGGCCTACGTACATACGTAGTATCTACTCCATAGTGCGACTCATGTACTCTATCCTTTCGTCAATTTGACAATGAAATTGTGTATTTTGTGCATCTTTTACCAAAACGTACCAGCAATTTTCTTCTACCTCGATGTCAGATGATGCACAATGGCAAGCCATGGTACTTCACGATATCCTCGAAGAAGAGACGAATGATCTCCCTTGCGTTCACTTCCGTGGTTGTAGAAACGAAGTGTTTCATATTCGTCAAAACATCCACAACCACTAGTATTGCATCGTGGCCATGGACCATGTCCGGAAGATCAGTAATGAAGTCCATGTTGACACACGCCTATGGAGTCCAAAGGATAGGAAGCTTTTGGAGGAGTCTAGCAGGCCTTTTGTAACTAGACTTCTTCTGAAGACATGGGTAGCATGTTATGCAATACGTACGGACATCGATACTCAAACCCCGGCTACCAATCGTGGTCCTAGAGTGCATTTCGGATCTTTCAAGGTCCTACATGACATGCGACTGGCAGGTCATGCAACTGGGAGATAATCTTTGCTTGAAGGTCTCTTGAGTCTGGCAGTACAAGTTGTTCTCTGTGCCAAAAGATTCTTGCGGCCTCCACCAATCCGTACTTGCCTAGATTCCTAGAGTCCTGAAACCAAGAATCCATTCAATATCCCATCCATATCCTGATTATAAAGTTGTTGTATTGGATAATATCTCCGGGTGGTTATCGCAGAGGTGCAAGGGGATCTGGTGTTTGCACTGTTGATATCGTAGTGGCCATAAAACGTCCACCGACCTCGGTGGTTGGTTTCATTTCCATAGACTGTCGGCTTAGTGGACCAGCCACGTTGATGCGTCCTAGCATATACATCGATGCAAACGAGAATTGGCTAAGGTATTCGCTCCAACTCGCTTGTTGCCTTGACAAGCTCGATTGCATTTGGAAAAACACCTATGGGTTATGGTCTACTACGACTGTCACACCCCTTTTAGTGCCCTTGAGGAAAAAATTCCACGTCTTGAAAGCATGTACCACTGTAAGGAGCTCTTGATTTCAAGTTGTGTATCGTATTTTTGTAGGGATGAGCTTCTGTTTCTCATACGCAACTGGGTGACCAGTCTGCATGAGGACTGCTCGAAGCCCAACTATTGATGCATCACGTCGCACCTCCCACGGTTGCGATGGGTCTAGAAGGGCTAAGAATGTTGTTCTGGATAGAAGCTCTTTGACTATGAGGAAGGCATTATCATATTCAGATGTTAAATCCGAAAGTACGTCTTTTCATGTGAGCCTGGTTAGCGGTGCTATCAGGGTCAGATACCTTTGCATAAACCATTGGAATTTGTTTACAAGGCCAAGGAAAAGCCAAATCTGCCCAACGTTTTCTGGGCATGGCCAGTCCACCATGGCTTGGACCTTTTGTGGGCCAACACGGATGCCGTCCTTGCCGACTATGTGTCTAAGGTATTCGATTTCATCTTGTCAAAAACTTGTACTTGCTCACTTTTGTGTAGAACGTTTGTTGGTGAAGGATCGCAATGACTTTGCGGAGATGTTCTATGTGATCTTCCATGCAAATGGAGAAAACCAGGATGTCGTCTAGGTAAATAAAGACAAATAGTCCAAGTTACTCAACAATTTTTCCATGTAGTTCTCCTTGGAAGGTTGCCAGGGTGTTCATTAACCCAAAGCATAAAACTCATAGTATCTCATGTGCATTCAAAACATTGTGTTGGGTACATCATCTTCCGTCATGCGGATTTGATGGTGCCCTTGAGAAAAATCCAAGGACAAAAAGACTTTTGTCCCATGGAGTTTGTCAAATATGTCTTCAAGCCCCGGTAAGGGGAATCGGTTTTTAACTGTCATCTTGTTCGGCGCTTGATATTCCATGCACATGCGTAAGCCAGCGTCCTTCTTCTTCACAAAAAGGATCAGCACACCGTATGGCGAGCTACTTGGCTCTATCCACCCTTTACTTGGTACGCTTTGATTTTTCATTTTGCCTTTCTGCTAGACTAAGGCAACACATGGGCTTCAATGGAGAGGTTGTCTCAAGTTGCAACATAATTGTACAGCCCATATATCGTTCTGGTGGAAGATTAACCAGGAGGTCTTAGAATACATCAAAGAACTCCGCCAATAGAGAGTTGATCTCTTGTGGCGTGTCTTCATTTATTCCATCCTCCACTTTTTGCAGCTGAGCCAAGAAGTATCGACACCCTTGTTGAATTTGTCTCTTGACCTGCATTATATATGAGCTGGGATGGACTTTTAGTCGGATTGGTGATACTTCCGTACTTGGAATCAACGTAAAGCAACAATGTCCCTTCCTAAGGATCGAGCATTTTGATTCAAAGCACGCCAAAGCCTTCTCTTCATGGAGCCAATGATTTTCTGGCACCACGTTGAACAGGTCTCAAAGGTTGAGTACCTTCGACATGACACTCTATGTGTAACCTTGAATGCATTTTTTTTCTGTATAGGTACCGATCACGGATTTTGTATAGTTTTCACCGACAACAACTACATAATTCCATGGCTAGTACTTGAGGCCCACCTGTCGGGTTAAGCCAAGGCTTACAAAGGAGTCATCCGCAATATCAGTCGATACGTTCACGAGAGCACCAGCTAGATGTCCTTTGAATTGCATCGTCATGTTACCTCCACTCTTTTGAGTGATCAGGCTCGACAACGGCAAGTTTTATTTGTGATAGACACGCAATCTGTAAGGCGGATGCCGCAGCTCCCATGATTCACCCACTCAAATCTACATCTTGTAGGCATGTGTGAATTGAGCTAGCACCTTCCAGTCTTTAAAATTGACTAGGTCAAAATCGTTGACCAAAGGTATAGCGAACATGATTGAACTCATCCCTTTCAGGATGTTTGCTTCAATCGCTATGTCACAAAACTCTTGCATTGTGGCCGGTTTTGCCACCACTAAGCATGTACGATCATACATCTCGTCCAGAGATGCAAGGTGAAGTGGGCCATGTCAGTCAGAAAGTGTAGAATAAGGATAAACAAAATGAGAGAAAACAACAAAGAAGTTTGAACTCGTCAAATCTCACATTATTAACATCCTCATTTGAAAACATGAATGCACACTCGTGATCCAATTTTGCCCCTGAGTAGTCTTCAATAACATTACTCAACGGAAAACATGTCCCATGGCCTAGTCCGTTACCACGGGCGGGCCCATTGCGGCGACCTCGGCCGTGTCCATAGCCCTGTTTGCGGCCTCCTGCTGCACCATCCTGACGAGGTGTCGTAGCTATGATCAACACTTGGGCCTCTTGCCTACCACTAGTAGCCTGAGGGCACATGGCCCTAAAGTGGCCAGGCTACATGCGATTGCGGCAGAGCCTGTTGCACAAGACTGCATTCCGAAGCTCTCTCGCCAACTACAACTCATCATTGTCGCGGCTCCACTTCTTGGCCGAAGGGTTTGTGGGCTACTTGCCCTTGGCCCCTCTCCCCTTTCTGGCTGACCCACCAGCCCTTCCGAAATCCATGCGCATGTCGCGGCACTGATGTACACGAAGTTTGGCCCTGCATCAGAGTAGTGCTTCGGGTTTGCCAAATACACTTCATGTATTTGCAGAATGCCCTCTAGCTTGTCAAAGCTTGGCCAGCTACCGTCATGGTGGTCTTGCATTTTAACTTCGTACTGGCCAGACCATGTCGCAAGTAGTCCAGCAGAAAGCACTCTGGGTAGTTGAAGGCCTGGGTCCTTGGTGAAGCTTTCGACTTCCTCCACCAGTGTAGTGAACTCGCTCAAGTAGGTGCATGAAGTCCTTCATCTTGTGGAAAGCGCAATGTACCTCCTCATCCTGGGTATACTTCTTATGCATGATATGACAGAAGGCCTCCCATGACATGGACTTCCACTCAAGATATGGTTGCTGCATGCCCGACTCCTTAACGACGCATTTGAAGAGCTTACCCTCAAGTTGCATTGTGGCGAGGTCATCCGAATGACCGAGTGGCACCTTATGGTTACGCAAGACGTGCTCCATGTAATTCAACCAGTCGGTCAGCTGCACGCCCTTTTGAAAGATTATTCCAGTGTGGAAGAATGACATTTTCATGACCGACCCTGAAGTCGTTGAGGTAGGCAAGCCATTGCTCCCATAGATGGTGACATCAGCACCTGCGCCAGGTTGTAATTACTCCTATATCCATACCTGGGTTACGCTCTATAACGCCTTGCCGAGACTATTGCATTGGTGGCTTACCTCATGAGCGGCCAAGCGATACAGCTGGCGATTACGGTCAAGATCCATGATGCTCTTCACAGCGTGGACTAGTAGGTTGATGAGCCCAAACTTCAGCTTTGATGTCGTGAGAGCATCAGTGATAGCCTCAAGGGCCTCGTGTTGTCTGTGCACCCTCACCCAGTGTAGGAGGGCAGGGTTTGCATACATGTCTCCAAGGAGTCCCACCTTCTGGAGGGGGCTATCATCGATGAAGACACACAAGTGGCCCTTGGTGTGTGTCATCGTCGCCACATTGTATGAAGGGGGGTCTGCCCCCACTCCTCCGGGCGGTACTGCACCTCCACCATTTGTGGTGATCTTGACTTGGTCCGTTGCCTTGGCAACCAACTCGTCAAGCCTCCGGCTGTGGTCGCAATTTGCCTTTGCGGCAGTGTCATCCGGCTTATTCTTGCTTGAACTTCCTATGTGGCTGCTTTCAGTGCCTTTGTTGCTGTCGGTAGCCGCATTGCTGTCGGCAGCTTCAGGCGATCTGACGAGTATCTTTGCCTTCTTGGGCGATCAGCGCGATTTTTACATGCGACAATGGTGATGATCGCAATCCTCATCGCCTGCACCATCGTCGGCGTCATGCTCTTTGCCGTGGTCCACGCCCGGGTAGTCAACCTTGAGTGCATCCTCCGTCGCATTGGGGTCCTCCACATACACCTGGACGTGCTCGCTAAGCACATTTTTGGCTCCCTTACGCTTCTCGATGTTAGAGAGTGTAGCCAGGGTTGTGTTTGGCAGTACGGTTACCTTTGATTTGGAAACCATGCTCGTGGTGACGGCTCCCAAAGTTTGGAGCCCGCCAAGGGCGTGTGGTGAGGCCGTCACCTCCTTGTCCTTGTTAGTCTTTGACGGTCTGGGACTTGTCGTTGTCCATGTAACTAGCACATGAAGACCGTTGTGGGGATCATTCCATAACTTTGAGGTGGTTTCACCCCTTGAATTCTCCTTGCTCTCACGATTGGTGAGGTCACTATAAAATTCATTTCAATTTTCCTAGGCTGCCACGGTTGGCACAACCATATAGTTCAAAAACACTGCTTTTCTAGGTCACCACGTTCGGCACAATCATGTGGATTTTGGAACTAGTGTTTCTAAGCCGTGACTCACGGCAGTTGGAAGTGAATAGAATCTAGGAAAAAAGAAAATTGTACTTCAAGGGAATGACAATAAATGTGAGTGTCGCTCACAAAACAAGGGAGAAAGTTGTGAGAGGAGTTCTAATAACTCATAGTAACTCCTTCACTCCCTCTTGCCTAGTTCTTGTTTTCCTCTTGTCTTATTGTCTTCCTATGCCTCCTCTGAACGTTCCTTGATGTCTCTTGCGTCTCTTGGCGGCGTCTCCCTTGAGGCGGCGGCATTGGAGAAGCCACCAAAAATATTCAAGGTGTCATCCTCCTTCTTTTTAGGGTGCTTTGTAGTCGTGAAGGCCCATAGCCTTGTGAAGAAGCATTGCCCTAATTGGAGGATAGAGGAGGGATGTAGGAGCCTTGACAAGAGGGAAATTGTTTGGTGGTTTGGGGGTGGGCACTTCCCACCCCGTCAAAGAAAAACCCACCTAGTCCCTGGGCAAGTGGGAGAAGTTTAGAGGAGCTGGCAGAAAAAACTAGAGCTCCTCAAAAGCTTTTCAATGCAGTTTACGGCGCTTAAAATGGTTAAGTTTTAAGTCCGTATCCCACGCCAGCATTTTCGCTACTGTTGTATCTGCTCGCAGCGTTTTTCATCTCTTATAGCTACCGGAACCGTCGCACATGTGGTCGCGAGGGTCGTCCTGCTCTGGAAACCACTGCAATGACTGTGTCTCTAGATCCTGCAGTGAGGTCGTTGTTGGATTTTGCAGAATGGCATCCAAAGCTCACTCAACGGGTTTTCCCCTTTGTTTCATTCAGGGGGTAATTGTCATCACCGACCCGTGCAAGGAGGCTCAAACATTTTGAGTCTCCAGAGGCCCGTTTCCATTCTTACCTTGCCTCCTCGTTCTGGGTCCCAAACAAGGGGGATGATCCTTCGAAATCATGACTGCATGAGTTTTTTGTAGATGAAACTCAAAATTCGTACAAAACAAATTCAAGTTTCAGTTTTTACAGGATGGCGTGACATCGTTGCGTGCAAGGCACGTCCAGCAATTTTGCGCAGGCGCTTGTATTCCTCTCGCGCCTCATGCCCTTGCTCTGTATCCCTCAGTCTGCTCACTTAAGGAGGCTGGGAGGAGAGCGCAAGGACAAGGGCTTGAGGCCACAAGCCGCGGCCCTCAAGGCCTCACGCCCCCCTGGCCGCCAATTGAGCCACCAGGTAGATCGGCGGCTGGTGGCTCACCGGCGGGTGGCCGGCTGGTCACTTGACCGGACGCCGGCAACCCAGCCGGCTGGCCGCCGGCCGGCTGGTAGCCAGCGGGTGGCTGGCCACCGGACAACCCTCGCGATAGCAAGGGGTGGCTCGCTACCATCCCCTCGCTATCGCGAGGTGGGAAGGCCGAATCGGCCCTCCCCCTACAGTTGAGGATATCCAAAAAGATGTTCTTAATCTGATTTGGGAACTACGAGCTCACAGTTATACCGTTTGGACTCACAACTACCCTTGTAGCATTCATGGCAGTAGCAAACAACATTTTTTGGCCATACCTCAAATACATTGCAATTGTACATATTGATGACATCTTGGTGTACACCACCACTCCTGAGGACCACAATGGAAATCCCGAAAAAGTTCTCAAACCTTTACAAAGAAAGAAATTACATTGAAAACTCTTGAAATGCGACCTTGGTCACTATTTGATTGCATTCTTTGGCCACATGATAGATGTTGGATGAATCACCATGGATGCTAAGAAATTGGAGGTGGTCATTGATCGCCCAACAACGATTAACGTCGAGATGTACATGTGTTTTTTGGATGTTGCAACTGTTACTGTTGGTTTGTAAAGGACTAAGCTGAGGTTTCAGGTCATCTGTTTGATCTCACTGAAGAAAACAACCGAGTTCAGCCATGGAGACATTTAACAAGAAGACGTGACTCTTTGAGAAACCTCTTACCTCGGCGTCAAACTTGTAATTGGTGGATCCAACAGTGGCCCATGTCATGACCAACGACGCGTCCAATCAAGCAATTGGAGTAGTTTTCTTCAAGGCAATGGTTGTGGAGAACAACCGGTCATNATCAAACCAAGTTTTGGTTCGATGACCTTTCATGAAAGCAAAATTTTACTTGCCAAGACGTCGTACCACAAAATGATGATTTACAGCAGATGCTATTTGAGGAATGCCACGACATTGTTCCAGTTGGACATTTTGGCCAGGACAGGATGTTCAAGACCAGGCAGAATATTCCTGGTGGGACTCAATGCAGAGTGACTTGGAAACATATAACAAATTGTACGACATATATCAAAGGTAAGAATCACATTGCAAGTGTGCACGTTGACTACTTGAACCAAACCTTATTCCAGCGAAGCCACGAGTTGATACATGTATGGACTTCGTGACAAGACCGGCTGTCACTCCGGAGGGATATGCCACCATCATTATTGCGGTGGATGTGTTTTCCAAAATATTGCACTCCATTTCAACAAAGACCACTGTCACCACAGAAGGAGCAGTGTGGATGTCTCTAAGCCAAATCGTGCGACTACACACAGTGCCGCGTACCATCATCAATAACACATAAGGGCGCTTCACTAGCCATTTTTGGCATGAACTGATGACACGTTATGACAATTAGATCTAGCTATGAATGAAATTTCATCTTCAAACAGATGATCATACTAAGTGAACCAATCATACTGTCTAATTACTTCTTTATACTTTGTGCGAGCCCCATGACTCCGGTTGGGCGACAAAACTACTTATCGTTGAACTAGCTCAGAGCTCGGCAACTTCCCTACAATGGGTAGTATTCCATGCGAGGTAGTTTAGGACAAACGTATTGTCACACCGGCATGACTACTAGGCTTAATCAATGTTTTCATGGTTGATATCCACGGCCAGGACTTCTCAATATGTTAGGAAGAAACACATCAGACCATCAAGAAGACGGCAGCTGTGATGAAGTGAGCGACAAACCGGCATTGCAGTGACGATACATTCAGTGTTGGCGGTGGCCTCTTGCTCTATTTAGTGATCATCAAACTACGTGGACAAGAATTCAACAAACTTAACCCTTAATGGTTCGGCTCGTTTGAAATTGAATGAATGCAAGCGTTGATGTGGCATGACTTCGCCTACCAAATAACATGGCGATTCATTCAGTCTTCCATGTCATGAAGTTCAAGCTCTTTCGAGATCTATGTGAGATCTCCTAGCAGGAACATCGCTCCTCCACCTTCATTCCAAGTGGACAGAGATACTTATCATGTTATCAAGGACATCCTTCGACATAAAAAAATAGAAATACAAGTCAGTGTCTTGTCATGTGGCACAGCTACAATGTCGTGTACAAGAGCTGCGAGCTTTCCTTCAACCTTTGAGACATCGATCATGTAATTAATGATTGCTTTAGGCATTACCAAATCATGTTTGCTAACGCCCCCGGACGTTGCGACTAAAAGAGAAGGATGTGTTACGTCCCTAATGTACATGAGTCCCTTAACTCTGTGAATTGCAAGTTTTGTTATTTCATGTGTAGCACATTGCCATTTGACCTCAATATTTTAAGTTGATTGGTTGAGGGCATTTTGGCCTCCTACCCCAACTCTCAATATTTTGTTCCCGAAGTTTCTGGCACATTTAGCCAACTTCTTGAATGGTTGATAGAAACATATAGAGTTTTCCATACTGTTTGTCTGACTTCTTGACGGATGTTAAGTTTTTATTTGATCGTGCCTCGAAATTCTCAAAACCACTGAATCCTTGGCAGATTTTCTCAAAGCAAAAACTCACAATTTGGCGTGGCATGTGCTCCTCAACTCGAGCATCCAAGGCCCAATATTATGCCTGATTCTTTGTCTCGGTATTGTACATATGTGTTCTACATACATGGAACATTTCATCAAAGTAAAATTGTTTCTTATAATAAATCAAGCTAACATCCCAATTTCTCAGATCTTATTCTGCTTCGCACCTTCATTGTAAACCACCCACGTTCTTGATACTTACCAGACGGACTTGAGTCCCTAATCTTTCCAATTGATCACTTCTGTTATTACACAAACAACCCATCGTGTCGCCAGACCGCGATGTTCACTCCAACTTTCAAGGGCAAACCAGCCAGCTACCCCGCCCTCAGTGAATCTTCCTGAACCTTCCGACAACTTTGACCACTCTTACGAATCTACGACACAAGTATCATGATCTTTCAGTGGACTTCTTGACCAACCAAGAAAGGTGCATCTCGCATCTTCATCGTCGATTCTCAAAGACCCTTGATTTCTTGGCGGACATTCTCGAATCCGACCACTCCCGATGCAACTCCATACGCATCGCTCGACAATCAACCCAATGACCCCGCTTAAGCCTCATTTGCAACTCGGCACTTGTGTGTGTGTGTGTGTGTGTGTGTGTGTGTGTGTGTGTGTGTGTGTGTGTATACATATATATATATATATTTATATATATATGTTCGATTATTTCAACACTTGCCATCCAAGTACACTTGTCGCTAACCATAAACTGCTCAAGTGTACCAAATTCTAAAATGTGTTTTGCCTCGCATCTTCTGCTTGTTCACCATCTATGCTGTGTTCGACATAACACTTGGTATCAGAGCATTCCGGTGCTGGAGAGGCATCCGACTACTTTACCCATCCGGAGGACTACCCCGCTCAAGCTGTCAGCACATCTTGCACGTCAAGATTTTTCATTCTTCATGACTATGACGTGAGGCGAGTGAGCGCAACTGACGACTAGCAACGGGTCTTCGGTGACGACTGCAGCGATGGAGGAGCAGAACGTTCTGATGCACACGAACCCAGAAGCGACAACAAATGCTGGTGTGGTAGGCTTTGTGGTAGCTGGACAAACCCCAACAGCTTCAAAGACTAACCCGGTCATGGACCCAACGGCGGTAAACCAGCCGTCCCTACCACCACCCTTGATGCTAAAGTAGGAACGACAGGTGGCACTGGACAAAAGGCAAAGATCAACGAGGAACTTGCAAGCCGGATCTCTGTGCTCGAGGGGATCAATAGCCATTTGCTCCAACAACTCAACGTCGCAATGGAGGCTCTTTGCAACACAAGCGCATGAGAAGCGGTTCTTGTTGAGAGACATTCCTAACTCTTGAGCAAACCCAAAAAAATTCGGACCCCATTGGAACCGTTCGATCCTGCAAAGCCGAAGGGACCAATGTTCGGATATGGCTGACGGGTTTGGAGGTGTACTTCACCGCTGTTGGTGTTAACGATGATAAAAACTAATGACCTCGCAAATGTGCTTTTGCGTGTCACGGTCCTACGTTGGTGGTCCAATCTAAAGACCATCCAGCGGTAGCTGGAGACCGGCGGAGCATCATCAACAACCAATAGAGCCAATTTCATATCACTGACCGTAGGCATTCTACCCTTGGAGCACATCAACCCACAATGGCATGACGCGCTTACGCTACCAACCAAGTGGAAAAATTCTCGCATGTAATGCTTGCACGCTTTGGGCGATTGAACAGAAAGTCCGATGCACGCTACAAGCTCCAGCGTCTCTGTCCGCAGTCGAGCGTGGAAACGTGCATGCAGAGATTCTACAAGATCATCACTCGAGCAGAAACCACCCCAGACGAACTGTGCTATTACTACAACAATGACCTCAAGCAAGATAAATGGCTAGAAATCACAATTTTTAGCATCCAAAATGACTTGCAGCGGATGATCGCAACTGTAGAAAGAATCGACACCACAAACTACAACGCTCGGATCCAGGTGACCTTTTAACCACAATTATTGTGGAAACAGAGAAAAATGAGTCGGCAGACTCTTCAACTTTGATGGAAGTGGATGCCGTCGACCTGAGAGAAACACAACCCTGCTCCAACTACAGAATAACCGGACATATTGCTCGCAACTGTTGGAGGAAGCAGTGAGAGAGAAAGGGGGGGGGGTCGTAGAAAAATGAGTTGGGAAATGGCAAAGGGCAGGAATAAAAGGCACAACTCTTGTTCATGAGGTGCGATCTGCACCAAACGATCGCTCATCTAAACGACCTACATTGCCACAGAGGGGTTCTAAGATCAAAAAGATCAATGAGGGAATATGAGGACGACCAACCGGCGATGCTACTATTGGATGGAGGAGCTTCACATAGCTTCGTAAGACAACATGGTCCGCAAATTGGGTTTGCAGACCAAACCAAGGGTGTTTGAAGGGCAAACCGTCAATGGGAGATTGCAAATATGGAAGCTCCGAGAATCACTACAACTAGAAATGGGAGATATACGGGATGTAATGATCCAGAGGTCTTGTCCACTGAGTGATAACAAAATCATCCTTGAACGAGGTTTCCTGTACTGACACAATCCGCAGGTTGACTGGAATAGCAATGACGTCTTTGTGGAGATCGACGGAGGTACAGAAAAGCTTCTGCGTGTAGGACAGAAGCCAACAGCGGAAGTAGTAGAGGTGAAAGAAGTAGTGGAAGCCGCCGTAGCCGAAAAGAAACGACCTGTGCAACTAATACCGCTCAACGTGGCCAAGCACTATATACAACGAGGAGCTCGTGCGTGGCTCATACATCTCGATCCAATAAAAAAAGCGGAAGCGGCAGCAGCTGATTCATCATCCTCAACGACCTCATCGGCATCAACCAAGTTTGCGATGGTACCCGACGAGTTTGTACCGCTCATCCAGGAGTTTGCAAACGGCTTCCCTGACGAACGCCCGAGAACCTTACCTTCTGAACGAGATATCGACCATCGCATCGAGCTGAAGGCGGACAGCAGACCTACAGTTTGAGGGGCCTATTCGATGAGAAATCACAAGTTGATCGAGCTAAAAAAGCAGCTCGGCGAGATGCTCAGTTAAGGGTTCATCCGTCCATCCACATTAACATACGTTGCACCAGTATTGTTTGCAAAAATGAAAACCGGTGAGATGTGGATATGCGTGGACTATTGGGCGTTGAATGACGCTGCCATCGTGAACCGCTACCCTCTTTCTTGAGCGGAGAAACTTTTTGACCAAATTTGAGGAGCTTAAAAGTGCAGCAAAAGTGACTTGCGTAGCGGTTATCACCAGATACTCGTGGCAGATGCCGACATCGAGAAGACATTGTTGTGAACCTTCTACTGGCATTTTGACTTCACGGTAATGCCGTTTAGACTGAGGAATGCCTCACCAACGTTCATGGCAGCAATGAATGACGTTTTTTTACCATACCTTGATGATATTGTCGTGGTGTACCTCTACGACATTCTGGTGTACAGCCGAATCCCAGGAGATCACGATGGACATCTTGGAAGAGTTCTCACAGTTTAACAAAGAGAGTTTTCTTTGGAAAACTCTCAAAGTGCAACTTTGGTCACTGTTTGATCGAGTTTTTGGGCCACATCATCAGCGGTGGGCGGATCACCATGGATCCGAAAATAGTGGCAGCAATTGCTGATTGGCCAGTGCGGACCAATGTTCAAGAAATTCAAGTTTTCCTTGGCTTCTGCAAATACTACCAGCAATTCGTACGGGATTACGCCCGGCTGTCAGCACCTCTTTACAACCTCACTCAAAAAGAAAACGAGTGGCGGTGGAAAGACCAAGAACAATAAGCATTCATCCCTTTGCGGAACTCTCTGACCCCGGCGCCAGCCCTCGGATAAGCCAATCCAACGATCAACTACGTCATGGCCACAGATGCGTCAGAGCAAGCCATTGGCGCAGTCTTCCAAGACCACGACAACGGTTGCCTACATGTCTCAAAAACTGCGAGGACCGGAACAAAACTACATCGTACACGATAAAGAATGTTGGCAGTCGTGAACGCATTCAAGACATGGCGGTGTTACCTGGTGTGCCGCCAATGCATCATGCGCACCGTCAACCATGCAATGAGACATTGAAAGAGGTAGCTGAACCTCAACCGACGTCAAACTCAATGGATGGAGCTCCTTGAATCTGGATTTGACTACGATATTGAGTATCGGCAAGGCAAAATCAACTCGGCGGACACACTCAGTCGCCGACCAGATTTAATGGCTGAGGTGGCAACGCTGGAGCTGCATCGAGACCCATATCTTGAGCAACTATTTACAAGAGGCTACGACCAGCACGGCAGATAGAATAAGACAAAATTCTGGTACAACACACCCTGTTGGCGACGGGGCTTAACTCGCCAAGTCGTCGTTCCCCCAAACGACAAAATTCGCCGTATGCTGTTCGAAGAATGCCATGACACAGGACCAGGTGGAGACTTCGGAGAGGACAAGACGTTGAAGAAGCTGGAAATAAACCTATGGTGGGACAAAAT